>JAEIGR010000206.1:0-65810 GCA_018904305.1 Scaptomyza montana | reverse complement strand
TGCTGAGGCCCTCAGGCGGGTCGATTGCGGATAGCGAACCGGCCTCCTTTATGAGGTTAGCTGCGAATAAGCGGAGAATCCTTGCAAATAGGGCAGTCCCGGACAAACAGCGGGTACGGTACCGTTCGACGTATTGACAAGACGCTTGTGTCGCCGTCAGCAAAGTATAGCCTCACACACTCCCAACTCCTCACACGTACCCTTCTTCATCCCTTCCCCAATATATCAATCCGGGCCGCGGAAGGTGTGTTTCGAACCGTGCCGATAGTCCACCTGGCCGGGGGCCCGATTAAAAAGCTAGCCCATCGCCTCAACGGTGAGCTCAGGCAGATGGCGACCGCCTGTTCATTTAGCCTTACGCGGGTACTGCGGATCCGGGACCCCAGGGGACCTCCGCAACTCGACAAAAGGAATGGGAAAAAAATAAAAAAAAGTATTTAGGTGTGCAACAGGATACCCTTCTGCCAGTGTCGCGAGACACACCGAGGACCGCCTCCTTGACGGGGAGCGGCCCTCCAATGTGGGACCAACCCCACGGCGCCCTAACCAGGCGCAGCAACAAGAAGGCCGCATGCGGCAATAGATATAGCGCGCGCACCTACGACGAGGGAAACCCCACGTCACTGTGTCGCCCCGGCTGCAGGAGGAGGAAGCAAGGCTGGACCATCCCAGCCGATGCGACCGAGGCTTAGCGCTGTTAGGCGACATGGCGTGCAGCACCAGCAGCCAAAAGCACAGCTGCCAAAATTGGAGAGGCCGGGCGGGTTTGGATGACCCAAACCGAAAAACACTGAACGGCTCAAAACCAAATGGTACCTCAGGTACCTGCAGCAGGGACTACCCCCTGCTGAGGCACTGCGCATGGCAACGGCTGGAAGAGACTCGGTGAGCCGGTGGTACGGGGACCAGCCCCAAACGCCTGAGCAGTAATTTGACGCCACCCACTGCCACCCCCCAAGAGGGCGTGCCCAGAGGAGCGTCCCAGCACGTCGGCATCCGCCGTAGCAACAGAAGTGAGGTCTTCCTCTCCAGTGTCCACCGAGACTCGCATATCGTATGCAGCGATTGCAAAAAAAGTCAAGGTGGCCGTGTTACCTGTGGAATACCCGCAGGTAATGCTCAGCCATGGGGACTTGTCCGCATTGAGGAGGCCATCCTGGATGAGGTTATCCTCACAGGATGGGACACCGCGGTCGCGTTCGCGGGCATTCACTCCGGGTTGGCTACCTGGTCATTGAATGTTCCGACGATCACTCAGCGGAGTGGCTGAGGACCGTGGTGCCAAGACTGCAGTCGTGGAAAGGAGCTCCACTGCACTGCAAGGTGGGTGATGATATTCCATCACCCCACAACATCACCATCTTCTGCCCAAGAAGCGCGGATCGGTCGACCGAATCCTTGTTTGTTCTGCTGAGGAACCAGAACAAGATCGAGACCGACTCGTGAAAGGTGTTGTCAAGGAGGACGGAAGGCGGAGGTGCGCTATTGGTGATAGGCATCGATGAGGCATCCAAGGACGCGATAGTGGCGAGAGGCCACCAAGTTTCAATCCGCTGGGACCATCCCCGTTAGCGGTCTGAAGAAGAAGAGTGTTGGCGCAAGGACTACCCCTGCCCAAACGACAGTCCCGGGAGCTGCAGGCTCGGCCCCCACACCTCCCACCGCCACTGTTCCGAGTGCTCATCTGGCAGATGTCTCTGATTTATCAGAGGATCTGGCCGAGGATGAGGACCTGGCGGAGATGACGCTCCCAGCAGAGCTGGAAGGGGATGGATGATGAGGTGCCGATGTCCTCGCCAGAGCTCGCTGAGGAGCTTGAAACGGCAGAAGCTGACGTCACCATGACGGGCAGCGGTGATGTGGGCAGCTCCCAACCTACATCACCAGGAGCTGGAGCGGCGGATGAGTGATGGTGACATCAAACGTCACCGTCACTGGGCTAGCCCAGATAAACCTCCATCGGGCTAAGGCAGCCCTCTGCTGTCTTGGCCAGGATGTTTATCACCCAACATCTTGGGCTAGCCCTGGTACAGGAGCCATGGGTAAACAATGGCATAAAAGGCCTGTACACCGCTGACTCAAATGTAATCTGGGATCAAAGAGATCCTACACCTAGAGCATGCATTATGGTAAGGAAATGTATTAATTTTACTATTCTTTCAGAATTCTCACTAGGGACTGCGTACCTATTGCCGTAAGGGCCATTGGAAACGCCCCCTTATTGTGGTGGCATCTGCCTATTTTGCTGGTGATGTGGACTGCCCGCCACTGGAAACAGAAAAGCTGATGGACCACTGCAGGAGAGAGAAGCTGCCGGTTATAATCGGCTGCGATGCCAATGCGCACCACTCCATATGGGGCAGCACGGACATCAACAAAAAGGGTGTACCTGTAAAAGGTGTGTATGTATTGATAGCATCCAGTACAAACTGACTGCTTAATTCTTGTCGCAACTGGCACTTGTAACCAGGTGGACTGCGGAGAAAAATGAATGTATCTTTGTAGGTTGTACTAAGAACACTGATTTTATTAACGAAAAGTAACAATATTTATGGAAATAATAGCTTAGTTTTACAGTTTGTGGTGTCAATTAAAATTAGGTTATTGTGTACTCAGCAGTTGCTTGCAATGCAGAATGGCATATTTAGCGACTACCGGGTTGGCTGACCGCTACTGTTGCGACATATTGCATGCATTGTGCAGTCAGCGATATTCTGTGTGTTCAGCATAATTTGGTGTTGCTTAAAGTTTTATTGGGTTAATAAATGTAGCGTATTGTGTATGGTCTTGACCTAGTTTTACATTTGTTAATAATTTGTGTGTCATTCTTATATAGCTATGTGCAGTTATTTGATATCTTACAATATAAATGTGTGCTGACTTGTTTATGACTTAACATTCTCCCGGCCGTTGAAACGGTTTTCAACCATCCTCTAAATCCAGTGTAAATCGTCTTGGGGATGCTGAAGGTTCTGACGGGTTGACTGCTTCGTTCCTAGTGGCTGTGGGTGGACAAGTCCATCGTCGTTGCGTCCGCATTGCATATGCACATAGTATTATGACAGATATCACTAGTGCAGCGTAAGCGGCTATGTGATGATGTTGGACCGAGCTTATTTGGTTGGGCAGCTCTTCTTTGTTGAGTGTTGCCAATTTTACCTGTAGGTCATCTAGATCCTTATCGTCTTGTGCGTTGTAATCCGAGATGTTGAGAGTTGTCTCTGGTACCTTTGTTATGTTTGGTTGGATAATGTCACCAAAGCGGGCGTAGCCTTGTCTTACTTGACTCGTGACAGTGCCAAAGGTATTGATGCTAATGTCTGTGTTGCGTGCAGTACAGCCAGGTGATAGCGACAGTAATCCACTGTTTTGTAGTTGGGATAGTTGACGGTGTTCCGTTGCAAACTGCTTGAAGCTCCACTTTCGAATGTGTTGCGAAGATCCAGTTGTTCTGCTGTTGTGTTTTTTCCCATACCATTTTGGTTGTTCTGTAAGTTACGTGACACGTCGTTGGTGTCTTGTTGGTAAACAGTTGAAACTCACATCGGTTGTTTACATCAAACACAGCTTGATGATCAAAGCATATGTATTTTTCGATGTGTATTGTACGGCAGCGGTGTAGATCATCTTGTGTAAGTCCCATGAATTGATCTCTGTGGTTGTTGACACCTATAATAGGTGTTTTTAGCTCGAACAATCTCCAACTAGTTGTGTTCCACACTGGAATTGGCACCATATTAAATAGCTCAGTATCGATGTTGACACTAGGGTAATATTACTCTGAATATCACATGAGTGTCGGTGGCTGTGCCTTCTGCTCGCATAATCCTGTATAGTTGAATTACATTAGATGATGTCACGGGTACCATTTGATCTGGTGGCAAATGATCCCGTAATTGATCCAACTGATCCCTTAATTGTTTAGGGAGATCAACATTGGGCTTATTGTATGGTGGTGAACTCCAGTTAGTACGTCCACTATTTCGGATTGCATGCGCTGAAGAGATGCTGCTAGCAATGTCAATTGAGTTGTCAATGCCACGTAGTTTTCTGTGAGTCGTGCGCCAGTGTACTTTCCTCTGCTTTGGCTAATGGCGGCTACTTGTTGTTCAAGTAGTTTTAGACGTTTGTCCGATGTTGTCCTGGTTTTCTTAACAACGTTAATGGTTGAGTCAAGTACTGAGGTTTGGTTTCTCAGCAGTGTCAGTAGAAATTCCTCGTTCTTTTGCACCTTCTCTATGACCTTAGTCATTTTATTGGCATAGTCTGAGTCTAAGACTCCAAACAGACTGTTCGCAATATTACCCACTGCATCAAATGGGGAGCGGCGTTTCCGAGTATGTTGCATGAGACCGTTTGCCATTTGTAATTCATCATACAAGTGTCGATAGTGCTGTGATATTGCGTCACATGTGTAGTTGTTGTTTAATTCTGGGCATATGTACTGGAACTCCTTGATGCCTGAATTAAACGTGTTCATGTCTCTCAGTATGGATCCAATTCATAGTAAATAACTATGGTCCAGTCGGATATTGCTCTCATCGTTGTACCAATTTTTTCATAATATACTCCTGGTTTCGTGTCGAACCTTGTCACCGATACTGACTGTGTAAGTACCAGAGGTAGCATTAGAAGCAGAATTAGCAAGGAGGAAGTTATGGTTGGTGACATTAACCGTCTCCGTTGAGCAGCCGGCGTATCCTTTTTATCCGTATCCTCTTCTTCCATAATAGGTCGTTTTGGCCGCTTCTTCCGGAAAGATCGGCGCCAGCCTGTTGATGGCGCGCTTGTAAATGCCTGAGGCCGTCTTTACGTCAACCACTCGTACATGGTTATCCATTCCTGGATATGTCTTTATAATGCGTCCCATAGGCCAGCTCATCACCGGAATGTTGTCTTCCTTGATAAGGACCAGCATGCCTTCCTTGATATTGGGATTAACGGTTTCCACTTGTGCCTCGCTTGTAATTCTTGCAAGTATTCCTCTGACCATTGCTTCCAGAATCCTTGCTTAATTCTGGATACTAATTCCCAACGTTTCAGTAGGGATTTCTCTTCGCGATCGGCGTTGACATCGGGTGGAGCCGTTAGTGTTTCACCAATCAGGAAATGCGCTGGGGTGAGAGCTGTGGTGTCCGTAGGATCATTTGACATCGGGGTTATTGGGCGTGAATTCAAGATAGCTTCGATTTCGACGATCACCGTGTTAAGTTCTTCAAATGTAAGGGTCGCCGTGTTGGTTGTCGTTACCAACAGTCGCTTTGCCGACTTGACTGCAGCTTCCCATAGGCCTCCAAAGGATGGCGCTCGTGGCGGGATGAATTTGAAGGCAACTTGTTTCTTGTTGCAGTGATTAATGATCTCCGCTTGTGCCTTCTCCCCCAAAAATTGTTGATTCCAGTTCCTTCAGCTGGTTGTTTGCTCCGACGAAGTTGGTTGCATTGTCACAATGAATTGTTTGACATTTGCCACGGCGACTTAAGAAGCGTCGCAACGCTCCCAAAAAGGCGTTTGTGGTCAGATCGCTTACCAGTTCAAGGTGAACCGCCTTTGTAGAGAAACAGCAGAATACGGCTATGTATGCCTTGTCTGGTCTTATTTTCCTCGAAGTTTGTGGTGAATCCAGATTGCCCCGCAGTAATCTACGCCTGTTGTAAGAAATGGGCGTGTTGGTGTTACTCGATCGGCTGGCAAATTACCCATAATTTGGTTCATTAACTTGGGCCTTGCCTTGTTGCATGTCACGCAGTTGTGAATAATATTCCTTGACATCGTTTTGTCGTTGAGAGATCCAATATTGTTGTCTAGCGGTTGCTCGTAAGGCTTGGGCACCGCAATGCATATTGTCCTCATGGAGATCTTTCAACAGCATTTTTACTATTGGATCATTGTAGGGCAGCAGAATCTGGTGCCTTGCATTGTAAGGAGTGGGCTTGATCCAATCGGCCACCAACTCGTATAAGTCCATCGGATCCTTGCAGGGGGACAGCGATGAAATGGAACTCCTTTTTTCCACCATGTTGTGACGCTGCATCGTTTTTAGTTCAGCAGCAAATTCCACTTGTTGTATTGTCCGCAAAAATTACGTTTCGAGCGTGATTCAATTCCTCGACGCTTAGAGTGACAGTTGCTGGTCTGTATTTTTTGTAGCAAAGCGTAACATGTAAGCCACAATGCGTTGTAACTTGGAAATGAATGGCTGTGTCTACAAGTGTACAATTCTTCACCTATTGTAGATGGAGATATTGCGAGACTTATATGCATCGTTTTCCTTTCCAGGTTGCTGGGGTGATACTGGGTGGGCAGACCATTTGTCTGGAGAGCCATGCAGAAATAGTGGTCCATACAACCATAAGTTGTGCTCATGTAGTTTTCGTGCCGATATTCCTCTTGAGAGTACATCTGCCGCATTGTTGGCCGATGATACATGCCGCCATTGAGTCTGGCTTGTCAAGGCCTGAATTTTCACTAGTCGGTTTGCCACAAATGTATGATATGTGGCGGCAGCTGCGTTGATCCATGAAAGGACAACCGTAGAATCTGACCAAAAGTATCCTGGCACTGTGTTGCTGTCGAGGCTTAGATCGCGTCGAACCCTTTCAGCAAGCTCTGCACCCAATAGTGCAGCACATAGCTCTAGTCGAGGGAGGACTGTTTTGCTGTTGGAGCCACTCGAGACTTTGAACATAGTAGCCGAACAGATATTTGTTTGTTTCTGTACGTTGCGCGTACGTAAACTGCAGCGCCATATGCACGTTCCGACGCATCAACAAAGACGTGTAATTCTTTCGTTATCGGAGTCTTACCATCATAAACGTGGCCTTGGGATTCGCATTGAGTTGAGGCTTTGCAACTCGTCTCGATACTCCTTCCAATCATTCTGAAGACTTGCAGGTAACTCTTCGTCCCAATCGAGCCTTAGTTCCCAGAGGCGTTGCATGAAAATTTTTGCCTTTACTACGACTGGAGCGAACAAGCCTAGTGGGTCGAAGATCTGTGCCAGCTCCGGAGCAGACTGCACGTTTTGTAATGACTGTTGCTGCACTGCTGTGAGTTCGATCCGCCGTTGATCCGTTTTGGGGCGTCCAAATAAGGCCTAATGTTTTTACACTGTACTGTTCCAGTGTTTCTCCGGAGCTGTACGTCGTTAACTGTGTCTTCTTTGGGAATTCCTCCAATATTTGTTCATTGTTTGAACACCATTTTCGTAGCTTGAATCCCGGATGGCTGAAGAATTTTGTTTAGTTCTTGTTGAACTTGTTTCCTTCTGCGATTGTGTCGGTGCCGGTCAGGCAATCGTCTACATAAAAGTCACGTTGTAGTGCCTTTGCACCCATCTGTAGCCTTTCCATATGCTTATTAGCCAGAGTATCCAAACATTTTATTGCTAAAAATGGTGCGGGATTTTGTGCCATACGTGACTGTTTTCAATCGGTAGTTTAATTTCTTCCGACGAGTTGTTGCGCCATACAATCAGTTGATGAAACTGATTGTCCGGATTGATCCATACCTGACGATACATTTTTTCAATGTCAGCCGTAAACACATATCTATGTGTTCTGAATCGTAGTAGAATAGACATAAGATCGCTTTGAACCGTGGGGCCTGCATGCAGTATGTCATTCAGCGATTTTCCAGTAGATGTTTTGCACGATGCGTCGAAGACAACTCGTAATTTTGTTGTGTGCTGTCAGGCTTCAACACGCAATGATGCGGAAATCACGTAGTGATTTTTAGGAATCTGCCGGTGACACTTGTTTCATGTGGCCCAGCTTCTCATACTCCGCCATGAACGCTGCGTACTGCCTTCCACGTGTCAGCGGAGGTTCTGCGCTCTAACGATAGAAACCGTTTGGTCGCAATCACCATGGACTCTCAGGCTGAATAGTGTTCAGAAAATGGAAGTTGAACGATGAACTGTGCCGTCCACCGCCACTTGTAAATGTTCTAAGAAGTGCCTTTCACAATGCGCTTCAATTGGTGTTCGGTGTTTTTCTGTTGTATCCAAGCTATCTAATGTCCAGAATCGTTCCATTAATGCATTTGTTTCCTCACTTGTTGCAACTGCGCAGATGGCTGACGACTTACTTGCAGCATTTACTTTTCCAGCAATGATCCACCCGAACTCGGTTTTTTGCATCATTGGACCAGACTGGAACATTTTGTGTTGTTGTGGGAGCAATATTGAAAAACAGTGCTCTGCTCCAATCAACATGTCGATTTTGCCTGGTCTGTTGAAGTTTGGATCCGCCAGTGGTAACTTGCTCGGCATGCCCCAATCGGCCGTGTTGATCGACTGGGCAGGTTGATCCGAAATTATATGCGGTAATACGAATGCTTCCAATCGCATCGTGGAAATTGCTGTGAAGTGATTTAACTAGGACATTCACTCGAGCCTTGCTGACTCTTGGCTGTCCTCCGATGCCCTCAATCCGGAGTGTTGTGTCATGACGCTTAAGTCCCAACATTGTCACAAGTCTTTCGGAAACAACGTTTGATTTGTGATCCAGAGTCCAGTAGTGCCTTGAATGATGCTTGTTGTCCGTTAGTTGCTTGAACAGCTACCTTTGCTGTTGCAAGTAAGTTATAGTTGTGGTTGTTGCCAGGATGCCACAACTTGTGATAATGGCTCTGCTGCTGCTGATGTGACGTCGGGGGTCACCAAAATGTACCTGTAAAAGGTGTGTATGCTGTTGATAGCATCCAGTACAAACTGACTGCTTAATTCTTGTCGCAACTGGCACTCGTAACCAGGTGGACTGCGTGGAGAATAATGAATGTATCTTTGTAGGTTGTACTAGAACACTGATTTTATTAACGAAAAAGTAACAATATTTATAGGAAATAATAGCTTAGTTTTACAGTTTGTGGTGTCAATTAAAATTAGGTTATTGTGTACTCAGCAGTTGCTTGCAATGCAGAATGGCATATTTAGCGACTACCGGGTTGGCTGACCGCTACTGTTGCGACATATTGCATGTGCATTGTGCAGTCAGCTTGATATTCTGTGTGTTCAGCATAATTTGGTGTTCTTAAAGTTTTATTAGGTTAATAAATGTAGAGTATTGTGTATGGTCTTGACCTAGTTTTACATTTGTTAATAATTTGTGTGTCATTCTTATATAGCTATGTGCAGTTATTTGATATCTTACAATATAAATGTGTGCTGACTTGTTTATGACTTAACAAAGGGTGAGTGTCTTACCAACTTTAAATTCAAGCATAATATAGAAATTTGTAATGTCTGATAGACACCGACATTTGTAACTAGAGTTAGAAAAGAGGTATTAGACATTACTCTGATAAGTCGGTCTCATTCGGCCACATTTCAGAGAGTGGCATGTCTCTTCAGAAGAATCCATGTCTGATCACAGGATCATCATATTTACACTTCAGGCTAATACGGATAGTAGTATACCAACTCAACCCCAGGAAAACGAACTGGGAAAAAATTTAGGTCTACCCTAGAACTTAACCTAGCCACTGAAAACTCTGGAATACCCAGATGCACGAGTGAGCTAGAAAGAGTTGTTAGAAATCTAAATAGTAGCATTAAAGATGCATATGAAGAAAGCTGCCCACTAGGGAAAACGCGTAAAGAAAAAGATGCCCCATGGTGGAATGACGGTCTTGAGAGACTGGGTGTATCACCACACGTCACCTCTTCAATAAAGCTAAGAGGGACGGGTCATGGGATACATACCGCAAAAGCCTCACCTCCTACAGCAAGGAGATTAGGAAGGCCAAGCGCAGGAACTATAGGGACTTCTGCGAAAGCATAACAAGCACGAGTGAAGGTGCCCGGCTCCATAGAGCATTATCAAAACGGGCGCGCCGGAGGCTAATTTAGCCTTGAAGATAATACATATACGAGCACCAATATGCAAAGGTTAGAGCTTCTGTTTGAGACGCACTTCCCAGGAAGTATCCCCTGGCAACCGTGCGAATCGCTTGAAACCGGAGGTCAACACAGACCAACGGCCGTTGACTGGGCATGT
This sequence comes from Scaptomyza montana, assembly GCA_018904305.1. Lineage (NCBI taxonomy): Eukaryota > Metazoa > Arthropoda > Insecta > Diptera > Drosophilidae > Scaptomyza > Scaptomyza montana. The sequence goes on along the minus strand of JAEIGR010000206.1, from coordinate 55,812 downwards.
GCCAAGTCGGTGGTCACAGTGGGCAATTGGAACCTTCCAGCCTTACAAATCTCCTGGTCTAGATTGCATATCACCGGTTTTCCGTCAGCAGGGACAGGGAATACTCCTACCCATTCTAAGGAAAATCCTGGTCAGTAGCCTAGCACTGGTCATATACCAAGCACTTGGAATAGAGCTAAGGGTGGTCTTCATCCCCAAGGTAGGGAAGACAGATACCACCAACCCAAAGTCTTCAGACCCATCAGCTTAACATCGTTTTGTTGAAAACGTTAGAAAAGCTGGTGGATTATAACATAAGGAGTACTCTGCTCACACAGAGTCCACTGCAGGCAACGCAGCACGCATACAGAACAGGCAGGTCTACGGACACTGCCCTGTATGAGCTGCACCGTACTCTGCGGGCGGCAGTAGTAAACAAAGAAGTAGCAGTTTGTGCATTTTATACTCGATACCGAAGGTAAAGAGTATATTGAGTTTGTGCAATGTCCGTCATGGTGTCTGTCCGTCTGTCCGTCTGTCCGTCTGTCCGTCTGTATGAACGCAACTTTTTCCACACCCTTCAAGCTAGAGACTTGAAACTTTCCAAATCTCTTTTATCTATGGGATAGTAAATTAAAGTGTCAAGATGGGGGTTCTACGATAACTGGGGCTGGCAAATCGATAAATTCGATAACTCAAAACCGATAAATCCACATATTTCACCCATCCTTACAGCTAGAAGTCCACCAAATTTGGTAAGAAGATAGCTATTAGCAACCCCCAAAAAACTGCATCAAAAATTTTGGAGCCACGCCCCCCATTCCGCCCCCAGCCCCACCGCAATTTGAAATCAAAAATGGCTATATCTCCCACAGTTTTTGAGCTATAGCCACCAAATTTGGTGCCAAGATAGGTGATGATGACCCCTCAAAAACTGCATCAAAAGATTGGATGACACGCCCACCAATACCGCCCTAGCCACCCCCATGTGCCCCAACGCTTCGTCAAAAACGGGAATGCTCGTATCTTCCAGAGTTGTGGAGCTAGAGCCTCCAAATTTGGTGGGAAGATAGCTGGTAACGACCCCCAAAAAACTGCATCAAAGTTTTGGAGCCACGCCCACCCATTCCGCCCCCAAGCCCCCCGCATTTGAAATCATAAATGGCTTTATCTCCCACAGTTTTTGAGCTAGAGCCACCAAATTTGGTGCCAAGATAGGTGATGATGACCCCCTAAAAACTGCATCAAAAGTTTGGATGCCACGCCCACCAATACTGCCCTAGCCGCCCCCATCACACAACTCGAAAAAGGAATGGTTAATTTTCAAAGTTGTGGGGTAAGACCCCCAAAATTGGGAAGAAAAAAAGCGGCAACCGCCCCCAAAAATCTGCATCAAAGGTTTGGATGCCATCCATTTTGGAGCCTGCCCCCATTTCGCCCCCACTTTTACAATTTTCGAGCTAGAGTCACCAAATTTGGTATGAAGATAAAGCAATTGACACCTGTCAGCTAGATCTCAATAAAAAAGTTGCCTTCCCCCCCCACACCCCCTACAGCCCCCTTTCCCCACTTATTACAAATTTCGAGCTAGAGTCACCAAATTTGGTATGAAGATAGCAATTGACATTTTACAAAGATATGCATCAAAAATTTGGATGCCACGCCCACCCAAACCGCCCCCAGCCCCCTTTCCCCCACCTTTTACAAATTTTGAGCTAGAGTCACCAAATTTGGTATGAAGATAGCCGGTGGCATCCCCTTCTGCATCGGAGAATCTTTAAAGGCGCGTAAACCCCCTGCCGCATCCGTACCCCTTTGCATTCAGGCCCTTTTTTACCGGTTTTAATTCTGGTATCGAGTATGCCGCAGTCGGTTGCGTCCGACTGCAACGTTTCCACTTGTTAGACATTGAAGGTGCTTTCTACAACACATCACATGATGCTGTCAAAGCTACCTTGAATAGAAGAGGGCTGGACAGTACAACTAGTAGATGGATTTCATCCTTATTAGGGTCCAGACAGGCTACGGCATCTATACAAGATAGTACCGTAACAGTAACAACCACAAGGGGCTGTCCTCGAAGGGGGTTTTATCACCCCTCTTATGGAGTATACTAGTAGACGAACTATTAAGTAGACTTGCGAACAGGGGTATTCAATGGCAAGGCTATGCAGACGACATTGTGATAATAGCTCGGGGCAAGTATGAAGAAACTCTTTGTGATAATGTTCAACTGGGACTTAGGATTACGCATGATTGGTGTAGGGAGGTTGGTCTCAACTTAAACCCTACTAAAACAATTATCGTTCCGTTCACCAGAAGATACAAGCTACAAAGGATGAGGGAGATTAGGCTCGCGGGGGAGTCCAATAGAAACAAGCAAGGAAGTTAAGTACCTTGGGGTCAACTTCGACAGTAAATTAAACTTTGGCACCCATGTTCAGAATACGATCGCAAAGTGCTGCAGAGCGCTGTATACGTGTCGTAGCATAGCCGGGAAGTCATGGGGAACATCACCAAAAATAACAAGTGGAAACGTTGCAGTCGGACGCAACCGACTGCGGCATACTTCGATACCAGAATTAAAACCGGTAAAAAGAGGCCTGAATGCAAGGGTACGGATGCGGCAGGGGCTTACGCTGCCTTAAAGATTCTCCGATGCAGATGGGGATGCCACCGGCTATCTTCATACCAAATTTGGTGACTCTAGCTCAAAGTTTGTAAAAAGGTGGGGACAGGGGAGGGGGCTGGGGGCAGTATGGGTAGTTGAGGCATCAAAATTTTTGTTGCAGATCTTTCTGAAATGTCAATTGCTATCTTCATACCAAAATTGGTGACTCTAGCTCAAAATTTGTAAAAGGTGGGGGAAAGGGGGGCTGGGGGCGGTTTGGGTGGGCCGGCATATCCAAATTTTTGATGCAGATCTTTGTGGAATGACAATTGTTATCTTCATACCAAATTTGGTGACTCTAGATCAAAGTTTGTAAAAGGTGGGGAAAGGGGTGGCTGGGGGGCGAGTGGGTGGGCGTGGCACCCAAATTTTGATGCAGATCTTTGATGGAATGTCAATTGTTATCTTCATACCAAATTTGGTGACTCTAGCTCGAAGTTTGTAAAAGGTGGGGAAAGGGGGGCTGGGGGCGGTATGTGTGGGCGTGGCATCCAAATTTTTGCTGCAGATCCTTGTGTTATGTCAATTGCTATCTTCATACCAAAAATGGTGACTCTAGCTCGAAATTTGTAATAAGTGGGGAAAGGGGGGCTGGGGGCGGTATGGGTGGGCGTGGCATCCAAATTTTGATGCAAATCTTTGTGGAATGTCAATTGCTATCTTCATACCAAATTTGGTGATTCTAGCTCGAAGTTTGTAAAAGATGGGGACAGGGGCTGGGGGCGGTAAGGGTGGGCGTGGCATCCAAATTTGTGATGCAGATCTTTGTGGAATGTCAATTGTTATCTTCATACCAAATTTGGTGACTCTAGCTCGAAAATTGACAAAAGGGGGAAAGGGGGCGAAATGGAGGCCGTGGCTCCAAAACTTTGATGCAGATTTTTGGGGTCGTTGCCAGTTATCTTCCTTCCAAATTTGGTGGCTCTAGCATCACAACTCTAGAAGAATACACGCATTCCCGTTTTTGACGAAGCGTTGGGGCGGATGGGGGCGGCTAGGGCAGTATTGGTGGGCGTGGCATCCAAACTTTTGATGCAGTTTTTAGGGGTCATCATCACCTATCTTGGCACCAAATTTGGTGGCTCTAGCTCAAAAAATGTGGGAGATATAGCCATTTCTGATTTCAAAAATGCAGGGGGCTGGGGCGGGGATGGGTGGGCGTGGCTCCAAAACTTTGATGCAGATTTTGGGGGTCGTTACCAGCTATCTTCACACCAAATTTGGAGGCTCTAGCTCCACAACTCTGGAAGATACACGCATTCCCGTTTTTGACGAAGCGTTGGGGCACATGGGGGTGGCTAGGGCGGTATTGGTGGGCGTGGCATCCAATCTTTTGATGCAGTTTTTGAGGGGTCATCATCACCTATCTTGGCACCAAATTTGGTGGCTATAGCTCAAAACTGTGGGAGATATTGGCTTTTTTGACTTTAAAATTCGGGGCTGTGGGCGGAATGGGAGGGCGTGGCTCCAAAATTTTTGATGCAGTTTTTGGGGGGTTTGCTAGTAGCTATCATCTTACCAAATTTGGTAATTCTAGCTGTAAGGATGAGTGAAATATGTGGATTTATCGGTTTTGAGTTATCGAATTTATCGATTTGCCAGCCCCCCCAATTATCGTAGAACACCTATCTTGACACTTTATTTTACTGTCCCATAGATAAAGAGATTTGGAAAGTTTCAAGTCTCTAGCTTGAAGGGTGTGGAAAAAAGTTGGGCGTTCATACAGACGGACAGACGGACAGACGGACAGACACCATGACGGACATTGCACAAACCTCAATATACTCTTTACCTTCGGTATCGAGTATAATAAGATGGCTATACCTTATGGTAGTAGGCCCATGCTCACGTATGGAGTGATTGCATGGGGGATAAGAACACAGCAAATCACTGTGCAGAAGCAGCTTCAAAAGCTACAAAGAATGGCATGTGTAGGAATCATCGGGAGCGATGAGGACCTGTCCCACATCAGCGCTTGAGGTTCTATTGGAGATAACGCCACTCCATCACACAATTTAGGCTGCAACAAAAAGGCACCTCTTAAGAATGTCCGGTGAAGGAGTTGGGAGAGGACACATTCTTAGTCGAGTAGAGGCAGATATGCTATCGGGTGAACTTCCCCTTCTGGCACAGCCAAGGGATGAAATGAAAGTCGAACACATGTTCGGTCAAAAGGTTCAAGTTCACCTCTGTAATAAAAAGGAGTGGACATCTCTGAAAAGGTCCACAACATGAAGCCACACACCATAAAATGGTACACCGATGGATCCCTAACGCAACAAGGCTCCGGTCTTGGTGTGGTAGGCCCTCGGCTAATGTACCACGAGCCCCTAGGTATGCACACCAGCATATTCCAAGCTGAGGTATGTGCAATCGGGAGGTTTGTGGACTTTAATCTAAAGCGTAACTATCGGAATAGGGATATAGCCATCCTATCCGATAGTCAAGCAGCAATAATGGCACTTAGTAAGACCGAAATCAGGTGAAAGGTAGTTCGTGAGGTACGAACCAAGCTAGACACTCTGGGATGACAAAAAAGGCTTGCCCTAAGATGGGTCCCTGGACATGTCGAAATAGCGGGGAACGAAGAGGCAGACAAGCAAGCAAGACTGGGGGCAGCGACACCCCTAATAGGGACCCGAGCCGTACTGTGGTATAGGAAGAACAATACGGCAAGAGATTACAATGAAGAGAGACTTCTGCGAAGAACGAGCTGGGCAAGGACACCAGGACTCAGACAAGCAAAGATTCTCTTGGGTAGCTATAACCTTAAACGGTTTAAGCAAGTAATATCAATGGGTAAAAATAGACTCAGGATACTCACCGGTCTCTTGACAGGACATTGTAGACTACGAGGTCACCTCGCAAAGCTAGGTATAGTCAGCAGCGAGATTTGCAGATTCTGCGAAATGGAAGGAGAATCCTCCTTGCACATTATAGCAGAATGCGTAGCCTTAGTAAGGAAAAGAAGTAGTTTTCTAGGAAAACATATTGTGCAACTTAGCGATTTAGAAACCATCGACCCAACAAAGGTACTTGCTTTTATGCAACACCTGGGCCTGATGGAAGAGCTATAGGCCAAGAAGGGGGCACAATAGATCTAGTTGGTCGCAGTGTATTTACTCCCAATATAATAATAATAATGGCGTGTATTTCATCTGATGACATCACAAACTCTTTTCTGAATAAAAATATTTTTAATGAGTAAATTGCTTTGGCCATCCAACGGGCATGATGAAATGCTCCTGGTGGCTTGAATTTATAATTCCTATCGTGCTTCCCAAGAAATACTTGACTCAACTCCAGAAGCTCCTTATAATCAGCCCTAGGCTGTTTTATTTTTAAATATTGGTTGGAAAACTTGGTTAGCTCCTCTAACTCTGTACTGCTTATATGCAGACATACGGTCTTGTCATCAACTCCAAATTTAAAATTTTTTTGGTTGATCGTCCTCCACGACCCTTTAAACCTTTGGAAAATTGACAAAGTCGGTCCACTTGACGACAACTTTTTGTTATCAAATACGCTCTTTAACACAATTTCGTAAATGTAGTGACGACAGGGCAAATACAAAAGATCTTTTTCCAATTCCTGTTCCAATATCACACAAGCCCCTTGAAGTCTTCCCGTATTTGTTGCTGTTGTATCAAAACACAGGGCCTGAACTTTGTCTGTCAAATTCCACTCTTTTTATAACTGTATTATTGCTTCAGCCTGTTGTCTTCCTGTACCAGATTGTAATGCAGGAACTCCAAGTAGATGATCCGTCTCGGTAGATGTAATAACAACTGGCAATCTGTCTACTTTTTCCTTTCCAGTTAGTGATGGTAACAGTTTTCCATCCCAATGCACTGTTATAGTTTGCGGTAAACTGTTTTTAGATTTTTCATTAAAATTGTAGCTGTTTCAGATCGAATTTTTTTACGGCAGTTTCGAATTGAACTTTTACTTATGGCTAACTGACTTAAATCATGGCTCAATGCTTCAGCGGTGGCTATGAGAATTCGAACAGCATCTCTGTCGCTAACTTTACATTTGTCCAGAGTCGCAACAAGCTTTGGTGTTATAAAGTTTTTCATTTTCCGTTTCCTTCTCACATTTCCAGTAGCTGTTGGTTGAAAATTGTCTTGAAGCTCATCACTTTCTATTTCTGTCAATTGTCCTTCATCCCCTGAGTCCAGACTTGCAACTAAATTTTGGGATTGCTCCTGATGATGCTTTTCTTGCCTTATCAGTTCTTTTTCTTCACGCATATTTCTTCTCTTCTCTCTTTCAAAAAGTGCACGATCGCTTCCAACCATACCACCCGGCCTGTTTTTTTCCGTTGATTTTGTAGAAATAATTTATCCTCTTCTATTTGAATCATATTCAAGGCATCACCATGAGAAATATCGAACAAATCGTCTAACTCTTCCACAAAATCGTGCTCTCGTTTCTCCTGCAAAGCTGTACGTCGCTTGCATGTTTTCTGAAGTGTCTTCCACTGATGATATAATGCTTCCACTTTCTCAACGCTACGAATATTTTGCCTTGTGGGAATACGTGCTTTATCCCAGAGTACTTCTGCTTCCTTAACAACCAGATATGCGCTCGGGCGAAGATTGAGCTTTATTTTACGCATATTGTAAAAAAGAACTTTTTAATATTTGCCCTTTTGATGGCAACTTGCACCCAATGATTTGACTTTCGTCGTGGCCAAGCAGAAATAATTTTCGTTTGCTCTTGTTTCCATTCCTGTTTAAGTAACATAAATATTATATTTTTAAAACATCGAGCACTTTAGTTGTTCAAACTTACCGATTTTATAAACCTTATCTTTCAAGGAAATCAAATAAATATTTTCACATTTGCATTAATAATAACACAATATTACCGCTCTCACTTAGCTTCACCACAACACATGTTTACCAGATACCGTTATTCCAGTGTTGCCACTTCTATGTAAATATAAATATGCTCATCGAAACTAATTATCACAGAGCTGCATTTTTAAATAGCACTTTCTGAACATTTTAAATTACCACGCCCCAATTTGCCCACTTTTATTCAATAACCATAAGGAACTAAATTTTAAGTAAGATTTAAACTTATTTTGACGCAAAAACAAAATATTTTCCTATAAAATACTTAAATTTTATAATGTGCCACGCCTTTTTTGGGGGCATGCATTGAAATAAAACTCCTTATTTAACATAATATCGACACTTAATATAAATTTTGATGAATAATAATAAACTTATAAGTTGTTTCTAAAAAATTTAGCAAAATGCCTTCTAATCAATTTGAGGGCGCATGTGCCACGCCTTAACGTTGACCGATTTGTCTTAAACTTTGGAAATATGTTATTTGTGCTCAAAGGAAGAAAATTGGGGGGCGAATAACATGTAATTAAAAAAAAAAAAAAAAAATGTTCACTCTAATGTATATACGTTCATTTAAAATTCATATGTAATGATAAGTTATAAAAAATATTTAATTGCTATTATTTAAATATTTAAATAACGATCAAAGTATTTTAATTTCTTTTGTTGTTTTTTAAAACCAAGAATATTAAGTAGATTTTCGACTTAATAATTGAAGCAACCTTATTTATAGTTGTCTTCTATTTTGCATATTATATAATACTTATATAGACTCTGCTTAAGTGCATTTAAAAATCAAATAAAACTAAGCAGTCTGAATATTCTAATAAAAGTATAAGTTGGTATATTCAATTTTATTGAATTTTATACTTATGATTAGACGCTGTATCGTTGTAACAATCGTTTTACAGTGAAGTCAATTGACTCACAGCAAAATTAAAATATGTCTATTGAAACTTTAGATATTAGTGGTGTTTTGGTGCCGCATTCAGTTGTTGCTATAATTGGTGATGGAGCCTGTCTTTTTAGATCTATTTCCTACCTTTTATTTGGTAGGCAAGGCCTTCATGGCACCATACGACAAAATATTGTTGAACATGTTGTAACCAACTGGCAAACTTTTGCTTGCTCCAGCATAAACTTAAATGGAGAGTGTTATAGCTCTTCTGAACAATATGAGCTTGTGAGCTTCAAGCAGCAGCAGAAATTTATGCTGTAAATATTCAAGTTTTTCAAAATGAAAATTTATTACAAGCATTCGGAAATAATATGCATCCTGTAAAAATATTGCGTTTTACCGGTCCATTAATGATTGGACATTTTGATGTTTATATTTCTATAGAGGAAGTATTAACTAAAGATTCTGATACGTCAAGTGAATGTATTACTGAAAATGTTAAGAATCATGTTAAAAGACGTAGTCGATTCACCGGTAAAACAGAAAAAAAGGTAAAAAAACGTTCATAAGAAAAAAATAGTGATGCCAATAGGGGTAAGCGCATAGAAGCATCAAAAATATATCGTGTTAATAATCCTGATGTTATTAGAGTTGTAGTGAAAAGAGATCAGGCTAATAATCCTGAAGCTCATAGAGTTGCAGTGAGAAGACATCAGGCTAATAATCCTGATGAACGTGAAGACAGGCGTTTGCGTGCATGGAGTGTTAAAGCCATGTCTGGCTTAAACTATGATTTTGAAATAGCTTACAAGTCAGATAAAATTACTCAACTTGGTAGTATGAATTTGATATGCAAACAATGTAATGCTTTAAAATGGAAAAATGAGCCTTTTGGTATCTGTTGCAAGGTAGGAAAAGTTAAACTTTCACAAAATGAAAGTTTGCCTGATCCACTTAAAAGCATAATAATTGGTGGACATCCCAAGCATGATCATTTCATTGATCGTTTAAGAAAGTATAATAGCTGCTTTTAAATGACTTCTTTTGGAAGTACAATAACTATAAATGAAAGTTGGTCATCCTTTAAAGTCCAAGGACAAGTGTATCACTTAATTGGTAGTGTCCGACCTTTGCCAAATGAAGAAATGCAGTTTCTTCAAATTTATTTTGTTGGTGATGATGAAAAGGAAGCTCAACTACGTTGCAAATATATTTCAAATGTTGATTTAAGCGTAGTAAAGGATCTTCAATGTATGTTTCATCATCATAATCGTTATGTTAAAGATCTAAAAATGGCTCTCAATAAAATACAAACAAGTACCAAAGACTATAAATTGGCTATACATGCTGATCGAACACCCGCTGGTGCACAATGCACCAATGCACTATCAAGCGAAGTAGCAGTTATTGTAGTAGAATTTATTGTTGGTCAGCAATTTGAAAAGCGCAATATTATTATTGAAAGCCATAATTATAAATTACATCGTATAAGTGAGGTGCATCGATCATACGATGCCTTACAATACCCTTTGCTATTTCCTTATGGCGAAGATGGCTATTCAGTGGATATACCACAATGGAATCCATTATTAAAAAAGGAGGAACAAAAAAACAAGTTGAAACGTTGCAGTCCGACGCAACCGACTGCGGCATACTCGATACCAGTATTAAAACCGGTAAAAAGAGGCCTGACTGCAGAGGGGTACGGATGCGGCAGAGGTGTACACTGCCTAAAAGATTTTCCGATGCAGATGGGGATGCCACAGTCTATCTTAATTACAAATTTGATGACTCTAGCTCAAAGTTTGTAAGTTTGTTGGGCAAGGGAAGCTGGGGGCGGTATGGGTGGGCGTGGCATCCAGATTTGTGACGCAGATCTTTGTGGAATGTCAATTGCTATCTTCATACTAAATTTGGTGACTCTAGCTCGAAATTTGTAAACAAGGGGTAAGGGGGGCTGGGGGCGGTATGGGTGGGCGTGGCATTCAAATTTTTTCTGCAGATCTTTGTGGAATGGTAATTGCTATCTTCATATCACATTTGGTGACTTTAGCTCAAAGTTTGTAAAATGTGGGGAGAGGGGGAATGGGGCCTTATGGGTGGAAGGGGGGCTGGGGGCGGTATAGGTGGGCGTGGCATCCAAATTTGTGATGCAGATCTTTGTGGAATGTCAATTGCTATCTTCATACCAAATTTTGTGACTATAGCTCAAAGTTTGTAATAAGTGGGGAAAGGGGGGCTGGGGGCGGTATGGATGGTAGTGGCATACAAATTTTTGCTGTAGTATAGGAATTACTGGCGGAGACACATTATAACGATTATGTTGGAGTTCTTTTATTGAATGAATGGTACAATTATCTTAAAGTATATTTTAGCCTATAGCCGCGGAGCTGCGCTGCCAGTGAGCCAGCGGAGCGGCTCTGCACTATATAATAATAAGAATATGGAGAGAGTGTGCATGGTATATGGATGCATTGCGAGTACATATATATTACTCGTGGTATGCGCTACATAAGCGTAGCGTGGGATATGCGCCGTCAGCTGAATGGCCGGCTAGTGTACTAGCGGTCAGCGCTGCGTAATATGAGCCAAAGTCAATAAACTCAAGTGGCTCGCGCTTTTGGCTATTTGTTTGTTATTGTTGTAATACAGGGTGTTATTTAATGCATATACACACTACAGTAGATCTATGTGGGATTTCAATTGCTATCTTCATACCAAATTTGGTGACTCTAGCTAAAAGTTTGTAAAAGGTGGGGAAAGGGGGGCGAAATGGGTGGGCGTGTCTCCAAAACTGTGATGCAGATTTTTGGGGGTCGTTGCCAGCTATCTTCCTACCAAATTTGGTGGCTCTAGCTCCACAACTCTGGAAGCTACACGCATTCCCGTTTTTGACGAAGCGTTGGGCTGGATTTGGGCGGCTTGGGCAGTATTGGTGGGCGTGGCATACAAATAATTGATGCAGATCTTTGTAAAATGTCGATTGCTATCTTCATACCAAATTTGGTGACTCTAGCTCGAAGTTTGCAATAAGAGGGGAAAGGGGGCTGGGGGCGGTATGGGTGGGCGTGTCATCAAAATTTGTGATGCAGATCTTTGTGGAATGTCAATTGCTATCTTCATACCAAATTTGGTGACTCTAGCTCGAAAATTGTAAAAAGTTTGTAAAGGTGGGAAAGGGGGTGAAATGGGGGGCGTGTCTCAAACTGTGATGCAGATTTTGGGGGTCGTTGCTTTTTCCCTACCCAATTTGGTGGCTCTAGCTCCACAACTCTGGATTCCCGTTTTTGACCGTTGGCTGGTTTGGGCGGTTTAGGTATTGGTGGGCGTGGCATACAAATTTGTGCTGCAGAGCTATGCGGAATGTCAATTGCTATCTTCATACCAAATTTGGTGACTCTAGCTCGAAAATTGTAAAAAGTGGGGAAAGGGGGGCTGGGGGCGGTATGGGTGGGTGTGGCATACAAATTTTTGCTGTAGAGCTATGTGGGATGTCAATTGCTATCTTCATACCAAATTTGGTGACTTAAGGTAAATGTTTGTAAAAGGTGGGGAAAGGGGGGTGAAATGGGTGGGCGTGGCTCCAAAACTTTGATGCAGATTTTTGAGGGTCATTGCCGGCTATCTTCCTACCAAATTTGGAGGCTCTAGCTCCACAACTCTGGAAGATACACGCATTCCCGTTTTTGACGAAGCGTTGGGGTGGATGGGGGCGGCTAGGGCAGTATCGGTGGGCGTGGCATCAAAACTTTTGATGCAGTTTTTGGGGGGTCATCATCACCTATCTTGGCACCAAATTTGGTGGCTAAAGCTCAAAAACTGTAGGAGATATAGGCTTTTTTGACATTAAAATGCGGAGGGGCTGGGGGCGAAATATGGGACGTGGCTTCAAAATTTTTGATTCAGTTTTTTGGGGGTTGCTCGTAGCTATTTTCTTACCAAATTTGGTAGTTCTAGCTGTAAGGATGTGCGAAATATGTGGATTTATCGGTTTTGAGTTATCGAATTTATCGATTTGCCAGCCCCCCAGTTATCGTAGAACCCCAATCTTGACACTTTATTGTACTATGCCATAGATAAAGAGAATTGGAAAGTTTCAAGTCTCTAGCTTGAAGGTTGTGGAAAAAAGTTGCGTTCATACAGACGGACGGACACTATGACGGACATTGCACAAACTCAATATACTCTTTACCTTCGGTATCTAGTATAACAACAACAACATAACAAAACTTGGTGCGTCTAAAAAATTTCCCACACCAGAATATGTTATGGGGGTGGATTCGCCTACTTGCTGCTTATATAACTTAGACAAAACGTAACACACTAACATTATTGATATATTATTGATATACAATTTCGAATAAGCAAAGGGCGTTCACATAAGCGCGCGTGTTGCTCTTATGATAATCAGATAATTTGAAATCTCGCTCGATCATGCTCCTTTGTTGTTGCTCATTAACGTTCACTCTCTATTTTATGTGCGCTTTTGCATGTCAATCGGAAGGTTTAATTACCCTACCTCCTCCGCACACACACTAAATTTAAGTTAAAGGCAATATACAATTCACTTAACTGCAGCCTCTTAGATATGTTTTGCGTTGATTCAGTGCGTGCTCTTTGTTTGACTTGCAGAGCGCGCGCATACATAAGAGAGTAAGCCGAAAAAGACAACAACGAAGGCGCATGATCGGAGCGAGATTTAAAAATAATTTGTCATCTAGCTCCGAACATGAAGAGCGATGCGAGAACGAATCTGAAAACAAGTAAGAAGGTTTTAGTCGAGAAATCCCGACTAAAAGATACCCTGATCCCGTGTATTAAAATGACTTGCAGAAGTGAGTTTTCTTGACTTTAACTTTAATATAAAATATCTCCAGTGTTTATTAACCGATTTGGATCAAATTTTCATGGAAGTTATAAAGTTATCCATAGTTTCAACTTCTATTTTTAAATTTTCTTAATTCGAGATTTTTTCGTTATCGATTCCATATGTATATCGGAAATCAGAATAGTTACCGATAGTTTGAAAGTAGTTATGTTCCACATTTGAAGTCTCTAGCTCTTATAGTGCATACATACGGACGGACGGACGGATGGACAGAAGGACAGACGAACATGGCTGTATCGAATCGACTGTTGATGCTGATCAAGAATATATATATTTTATATGGGGTTGGAGATGCTTCTTTTTGCCTGTTACATACTTTTGCACAAAACAATTATACCCTTTTTTACCCATTTCAGGGTATAAATATAACTGTGAATGTAAAAGATTTGTTGTTGCTGTTTTTGTTTATCGTTTCAGGCTTATTATAAGCCGTTGTATGCACACGAATTTGAAACAACAAGGGAGGACTAAGAGGAATGCGATTGGCTTAAGAGCATGAAAATGTGATATTGTTTTGTAGATGAGATCAATTCGCATAAATAACTGTAACTCTTTCACTCTCAGGGAATTTAACTATTTTTACCTTAGAGTGCCATTTGCGTATTGCTTCATTTCATTTCTAAACGTAACATACAACAATGAACGCGCATAGTTATTGGGGTGCTTTGCCTGCTGTGGCCCTGCCACAGTACTATATGCAGCCGCTGCAGCCTCAGTTTCAGCAGCTGTATCAGCAGCTGCCGCAACAGAGTTTTCAACAGCAGCAAATTTCAGCCGCTGCAGTTTCAGCCGCAGCACCAGCAGCAGCTTCAGCCGCAGCACCAGCAGCAGCAGCTGTTTCAGCCACACCGACGGCAGCAAATAAAAAAAACAAAAATGATTTATTATTAAAAACAGTTTAAGAACCGGCAAAAAAATCTGCGACGCGATTGATGAGCTGAAGCAACATAACATTACAATTAAACATATCTCAAAATAGTTGATGACAAAAAAAATTTGAACAGCCAAATTAACAAAAATAAGGAGACCCCACAAACTATATATCAAAATGATCAGGACGAGCTCAGGAATTAATTTCCGTCCGTCCGTCCGTCCGTCTGTCCGTCTGTCCGTCTGTCTGTTTCAACACGATTTCGGCCAAACTGCTAACCATCAAATGATGAAAATTCAGAATTGGTAATGCCATGTCGGGTTTGTTCACTATGAAATTTCACCGATCGGGCATTCAACATAGCCACCATACAATTCCTATCAACGATTTCCGGCCAAACTGCTGAACCGATCTTGATGAAACTAGATTGCTTAGATCACGGGTTTGTTAATTATGAAATTTCATCCCGATCGGAGCATTCTACGACATAACCACCATACAAATTTACCATATCAACACAATTCCGGCCAAACTGCTGAACCGATCTTGATGAAACTTTCACAGATTGCTTAGATCTGGGTGGGTTTATTCAAAAATATTTCGCATTCTACGACATAGTCACCATACAAATTTACCATATCAAACTATCAATTGTTGTACTTTCAAGTACCTACATGTCAAATTTTGTTGTTGTCGCACACAAAAAAAACTAAAATAAAATTATTAGCGAAAAATTACAAAACTCACAGAAACATAAGAGGGGGCATTGATTGCTGTGGAAGTATCATAGTCTTGGCATAGCCAAAATTAACTATGCACCACTGTTTCTGATTATAAACAAGAGCGAAGCACAACTCACATTAGAAACATTTAACAAAAAACAAAGAATACAATTTACAATAGAAACAAAAGAGACAAAAAATTGCCTATCTTGACATGGAAATAGAGCGAAGGGAAAATAGACTTATATTTGACTGGTACACCAAAGGAACAGCGTCGGGACGAATAATAAATTTCGACTCAAACCAGCCGATGACACAGAAAATAAACACAATCCAGAACATTATTAGAAATACATACACACTATGCGATAAACAACACCGACCAAAAAACTATATAAAACTCAAAATGATGTTTATCAAAAACAGTTATCCGATAAATCTGATAGATAAACTCATAAATGACTTCACAGCCAAAATTGATAACACAAATAGTCAGAAATTCCAAACATCAACAAAACCCTAGAAACGATAAGCAGACAGTACATCAGCATCCCGTACATAGAAAACATAACGAATAAAGCAACGCTAACAAAATTCATACCAAAAGACAGCACAGAGCACATAACATATGCTTATAAAGCTCACAAAACAACAAGAAATTTGTTTACGAACACGAAGGACAAAAATGACAGAAACAAGCAGAACAATGTAATCTACGAAATCAAGTGCAATGGAAAAGGGGAGAAGAGTGCAATCGAGTTTACATTGGAACAACAAAAAGATCACTCGCGACACGAATAACAGAACATAAGGGAGACGCAAAGAATAGAAAGACAACGACAGCACTAGCTCAACATTTGAGTGAAAACGGCCATACAGCTGATTTTGATGCGGTCAAAGTAGTTGACATAGAGAGAAGAGAGCGAACAAGATTAACGCTGGAGAGCTTGCGTATACAGCAAAAGAGGGGACGACGCGCTTAACCACAAAGAAGACATTGACCAGACGAATAACATTAACACAGCTGCAATAAGCAAACCAAACTGCAGCAAACAACATCAAAAACAGCTGGACAAAAAATTAGAATTACACTAAAAATGTATAATTTTGACGGAAAGAGGCAGTATTAGGATTAGGACTGACGACACTAAAATTATGTGGAAAAACAACCAAAATGTATGTACCAAATAGTAATTGGTTAATGTAGTAATGTATTCATGTGAAATGTAACGTGTATATATTTTTTAAAAATAAAACCAGACTCCCTGATGAAGGCGGCAAAGCCGTCGAAACGCGTAGGAGGAAAATTGAATTTAAATATCAATGAACCCAACCGGCCGGAACAACCCCTGCAACAGCAACATCACAAACAGAAAATAGAAATACAAAACGAAAAAAAAATTAAAAGCTTTAAAAATAGAATTAAGTAATCAATATAAAAATGAAATTAAAAACTTGCGTAATGAATTACAAAAATTAATATTGAAGAAAATTAAAAATTACAAAAAACAAAAAAAATATTATAAGAACTTTGTGTCTAAACTACCGCCTTTTTACTTTAAATCATTATACGTTTACTTTCAGAAAGTAGGTTTTCTTAAAGACAAAGATGCTATTATCTTTTGTGGAACGACAATTGCATTTTGTTACTGTATGTGAAGTATTTTTTTGTACTAATGTTCTTAAATTTTTAGCGTTTGCAACTCATATTGCAGATTTTGCAACTCTTCTTTGCATCATTTTTTATTTCTAATTTCATTGCTTCGAATTTAGTTTTATTTCGCAATTCATTTTGTTTCTGTTTTTTTCATTATAAAATTTCTTCTTTTATTTTATTTAACAATTTGACTGTGCAGCGGTTTAATGTTTTGTTGCTGGCGCAGTTTTAAATGCTTTAGTTGTTGTTGTTGCTGACGATGCTTTTGTTGTTGCTGACGCTGAATGCTGCCACTGGTGTGGCTGAAACTGCTGCTGCTGGTGTAGCTGCGGCTGATAGAGCTGTTGCTTCAAAAAATCATAAAAAATCATAGCTCGCAAATAACTGTTGACACTTTTTCGTTGTCTGCAAATAAGTGTCTTTCACTCACACAACAAAAAAGACTCAGACAGAAACTGATTTTGTCGCGTCTGACTTAGCTCGCTCGCGCTCTGAGCAAGACAGTTATTTCTGTTTTCGTTTCGCTCAAGTCAAACACTGATCGTTTGTTTGAGTTAAATGAAGCAAATTGTCTTTTGAGTAAGTATGGGTAAACACGCGATTGTTGCGTTCTTTTTGTTTGCATTATACTTATTAATTACGTTTTAAATTCAGTGTGTGCGGAGCATTATATTTTTTGCGAAATGGGAAAAGACGAAAATAAAAAGTTCATAATTTTTTTTTAGATTTGTTGTCGAAGCAAATAAATCTATATGTAAAGTTTGCGGTTTTAAAATGTCTGGGACATATTTAACAAATTTAAGACCGCATTTGACATTAAAACATGCTGACATTTTTGGAGTTTTTTAATGGTCTCAGACTTAAGTTGCCACGTTTGAGTGCACACGCGCAGGTTGTTCTAGCAACACCGGCAACTCAGGTATCTGTAGAGCGAGCATTTTCTGCCCTTCATTTTATTTTAAGTGAAAGCCGAAGCTATATCTGCAGAAAATCTTAACGCGTTATTAGTTAATAAAGCTAAACTCTATTTAAAAAAAATTAATATTATTAAAAAAAATAAAAATAAATATTGTTCCTTAAAAAACAAAACTTTTTTTCACATTTTTATATAATATTGCATTGTCTTTTTATTATTTTCATGCTCATGTAATTCCATCATGGTTGGCATGATTTGCTTGCTTGCTGATCGCAACTGATTTTTAGGTTCGGGTATGATGATCGAAAATGATTGTAAAGAAAACGACGATCAGCTCGAATGATGCATAGAAATTCAGGTTTCGATCATGTTGTGATTGAATAGGAGATTGGAGTGGAACAAATCAGATCGAAAGTTGCGTAGTAAAATGTGAGCCACTACATGGATGTGGCTCTCTGCTCTTTTCAACCAGCACCGTAAAAAATATTAATGTGGTTTGCATTTTGTGTTTTTTGAGGATATAAGTTGTGATGTATCATTTCATTTATTTCTTATTCTAAAAAAAACAAAGCAATGCTTAAAACTAACAAAATAAGAACAAAGCTCCTTCCCTTGTGTTGGCCAGATAACGTATAATTGCCATTTGCAATGTTTTGGGTAACACTCTGCGTCATCTGCCTTCCATTATTTTATGCAAATTACGCCACCGACTATGAAAAGTAAACTGCAGCAAGTGCACGACCAGTTCGGCTCGGGTTGAGTCGATCCCGAGAACCGATCACGACCAAACAGCGTGATTGTGAGCAAACTGATTGCGACAAAAATTTTTGATCTTTCTTTGTTGCTCATACAAAAAGTTCGATCAAACACAATCATGTAAGCAATCGACAGTGATTCGAACTGAATAGTTCGCTTTGATCACACACGCTAACGATCATTCTTTTTATGCTGACGCAAAGTTTTTGTTCACAAAAAATCCGATCAATGATCGGGCATGCAAGAAAAATTGCTGATCGTTGCAGTTCTCTGATATGTATGTATTTACATTTAAAATGTCTGGGACATATTTAACAAATTTAAGACCGCATTTGACATTAAAACATGCTGACATTTTGGAGTTTTTAATGGTCTCAGACTTAAGTTGCCACGTTTGAGTGCACACGCGCACAGTTGTTCTAGCAACACCGGCAACTCAGAGTATCTGTAGAGAGCGAGCATTTTCTGCCCTTCATTTTATTTTAAGTGAAAGCCGAAGCTATATCTGCACGAAAATCTTAACGCGTTATTAGTTGTTAAAGCTAAACTCTATTTAAAAAAAAATTAATATTATTAAAAACAAAATAAAAATAAATATAGTTCTTAAAAAACAAAACTTTTTTTCACATTTTTATATAACATCCGATTGCATTGTCATTTTATTATTTTCATACTCATGTACATTTATGTATATGCATATTTACATGCACACGAAGGCAAAGATCATTTCGGGTTGATTTTTTAGTCAAACTGTCTTTTGGTGAGTCTTTGGGTGAGTGAAAATCTTAATATACTCTTTACGCGACACCTCGTAGAGCCACACGGTCAGTATCAGAGTCAATGCGAAGCGCTTGAGCGAAAACCGATTCGAAACAAAAACAAAAGAGCCACTCAGAGAGATCGTGTCTGCACAATCTTTTCGGTTATGTTGCGAAGCTGTAGAGCATATTAGAAAAAACAATCAACTGTCATTTGCGAGCTATGCTTGTCGTACGAAAACGAAATACGGCAGAGAACTTTTCGAATCGTTTGGACAAAATCATCGCAGAAATAAGAGAAGGTTTCGGCAATTGCAAGACTTGGCGAGCAAATTTGCTTACCTTCTCCTTCTATCTTGCTGGCTTCTGAAGACACCAAGTGGCTAAGTTTAGTGCATTCAGCAGGCAACATTCTTGACGAAGTTAGTGTTGAGGAACTTCAGACAGAGCGCTTACGTCTTCGAGCCTTCGTAGCTGCCACCAGGAAACAGCGATCAAATAAAAAACGAGGACCCGCTTGCTTTACTTAACTTCATAATAAGCTCGAAATTAGAAGATTCAGTTTCTAATTTAATTGTGATGCTCAGGGAATTTTTCCTGTGCTATAAGCAATGCCAGCTGTGAGAGGAGCTTTTCAAAATTAAAATTAATAAACAACTACATTAGATCGACCATGAATACATTTAGGCTAACAAATCTTAGTATATTATCAATTAAGGAAGAAATATGTGGTTCCTTAGATATAGATTCCATTATTAAGGAGTTTTCAATGCTGAAAATAAGAAAAATTAGATTATAATAATGAAAACAGAGTTGAAAATTAATAATGATGGACAATTGTTTTGGGTGGGATGATAGGGTATATAGCTTAAGAGATACATGGTCACACTGAGGCATCAAATGCAAAAGTAAACAAACCCAAAAGCAGAAAATAACAAATAAAATATGAATAGTGCGAATTTGCTTATTCCGTTGGTTGTAGCATATGCTGTTGCAAGGACGAGTGAGGAAGAGGAGCAGCAAAGACGCAAACGCCGCCAACAGAAATATTGGGTCAACCCATATTTGCAGGGAAGGCAACAAAAAGGAAGATTTGTGAACGACGTAAGCATTTAAAATTAACATTCACATATTTTATAGAAGATATTACAAAATTTTATGCACTTATAGTTCAATAATATGGTGCAGAATCCAATGGTGTTTCTACAGAATTTCCACATGACAGAAGTTCAGTTCAACTATCTGTTTTCTTTGGTGGTTGCGAATCGGAACACACGCCCAGACGCGATACCTTTAAAAGCCAAATTTGCCGCTGTCCTTGAGTAAGCTCATTTCAAGTACTTAACGTAACACAACAGTAGTATTTAATTATTGTATTATAAGATATTTTGCAACTGGAGATTCGCAGAGCCACATGGGGTCAATATACAGGATCAGCAAGCAGCACTTGGGACGCACGATAGGCCTGGTTTGTAACGCCCTCTGTTTAGCGCTGCGTGACGAGTTCCCAATATGGAACTCAGCAAACATGTTGAAGTGGTCCGAGGATTTCATGGATCGATGGAATTTTCCAAATTGCATCGGTGCCATTGACGGCAAACATTGCGCAATAAGGGCGCCACCCAACAGCGGCAGCGCATTTTATAATTATAAAGTAAGTGTCATTGCAAACAAATTTGGTAAGAAGATAGCTACTAGCAACCCTCAAAAAACTGCATCAAAAATTTGGAGCCACGCCCACCCATTACGCCCCCAGCTCCCTTTTCAACACTTATTACAAAATTTCGAGCTAGAGTCACCAAATTTGGTATAAAGATAGCAATTGACATTTCACAAAGATCTGCATGAAAAATTTTGACGCCACGCCCACCCATACCGCCCCCAGCCCCCCTTTCCCACCCTTTTACAAACTTCGAGCTAGAGTCTCCAAATTTGGTATGAAGATAGCAATTGACATTCCACATAGATCTGCATCAAATATTTGGATGCCACGCCCACCCATACCACCCCCCCCCCCCCTTCCCCACTTTCTTTTAGAAACTTTGAGCTAGAGTCACAAAATTTGGTATGAAGAAAGCAATTGACATTCCACATAGATCTGCATCAAAAATTTTGATGCCACGCCCACTCTACCGCCCCCAGCCCCCTTTCCCCTTCTTTTTTACAAACTTCGAGCTAGGTTCACCAAATTTGGTATGAAGATAGCAATTGACATTCCACAAAGATCTGCATCACAAATTTGGATGCCTCGCCCACCCATACCGCCCCCAGCCACCCCTTGCCCTACCTTTTACAAACTTTGAGCTAGAGTCACCAAATTTGCAACGAAGATAGCTGGTGGCATCCCCATCTGCATCGGAGAATCTTTAAGGTAGCGTACACCCCTGCCGCATCCGTACCCCTTTGCAATCAGGCCTCTCTTTACCGGTTTTAATACTGGTAACGAGTTTACCGCAGTCGGTTGCGTCCGACTGCAACGTTTCCACTTGTTTCAAATATTAATTTTGAACTTTCTAACCCAAAGAAAAAAAATCCTTAATACAACTTTGTTTAATCATTTCTTTGCTGACAGCTGTAATCAGGGATAGTCTGGGGATTGCTTGGGACGTTTAATATTTAGTTTCATGGCCAAAAACAAATAAAATTAATTACAATCTTTATTAGAACAAACATTGTGCGCGCAGAGGATTTAAGTAAAACAATTCTAGTTCATCTAGAAAATAAGAACACACGAAGACGATGAGAACAAGACGAAAGTATATTAAAGAGAGACCTTGTTATCGAGGCTTACAATACTAGCTAATCGATAGCTTGATAGCTTAACAAACAATTCCAGGGATGTTTAATATAAATAGAGTTGTCAAACATAATTATCGAACTTGAAAACGTTAACAATCTTAATCAAATTACGAGCAGCTGTCAATAAAACGAACAGTGGTTTCGCCCATAGGCCATAAATCAAAAAATCAATCACGAAATATTTGGAAACTATGTATACAAATTGTCTCTATAAGTCCAATATTCTTGATGGCAAACCGGTTTTGTCTGGAAATCTAACGGGACTTTCTAAAAATAGAATGCAAAGCGCATCATGTTAAGTTAGGTTAGGGTTTTGTCGCAACAAAATTGCATTTCAAAGTGGTCAAACATTCGCAGGAGTTATCCGATTTCAATAATATAAAATGCATTTTGAAGCTGAAGGTATTTACTTTAATTGTACATATTAAGAATAAAATTAGTCCTCAAATTTTTTTAGTGAAATTAACAAAGTCAATTTAATATTTTTTGTGTATTTAGTGAACGTCTTTTTTATGTTTAGTTGGAGTTTTAGTTGTGTTCCCCCAATATTCCCCCATTCTGTTCTTTTTCAGTGTATTGTAAAGTAGTTATTTTTGCCGAGGTACAGATCTCAGTCTGTCCAAGGCCCACGTCACAAGAAATATTTATATTTAATCAGCGACGCTTCATGGAAATGGAGGCAAGCGTTGCGAAGTCGCGAAACGTCGGGGTCGCACTGCCGGAATGACTGGGTAGCTAGGGAAGCATACAGGGTAGCCCTCTGCACAGGTATCTCTAATCACACAGACTATTCTCGGCGGGCAGATAATGGTCACAGACGGGCGCTAGAATCCGTATATACTCACTCTCCACGCGCATACACTTCAAATTTGTGTACCGAACTCGTTCGCACTTACATTTGTGCGAATGCGCGCACTCATATATATGTATATCTGTAAGGCCACAGTAAACGAGCACACATAGTCTTAGGTTAGATATCTTTCTTTATTTCTTCACTTTCATTTATTCAGTCACTTAAGCCTACATGTCTTCTTCCCAGCGTTCACGTTTCAATATATCTATACTTATATAAATCAACTGTTCTTAATTAGACTTGTCTATTCCCGAATATTCTGCGAACCCCAAATTACCGACCTCCTCTCGTGGGACATAACCGCACGCCTTTAATTCCAACCACCGACTGATTTGCCGGTC
Organism: Scaptomyza montana; assembly: GCA_018904305.1. Taxonomy (NCBI): domain Eukaryota; kingdom Metazoa; phylum Arthropoda; class Insecta; order Diptera; family Drosophilidae; genus Scaptomyza; species Scaptomyza montana. The sequence goes on along the minus strand of JAEIGR010000206.1, from coordinate 32,841 downwards.
TCGTGCTCGGCCTGAGCACGCTATTCCTCTTCTTGTAGATCGCGACACCTTGATCGTGGGTCGCGAACACGCATCCGACCTTCGCTCTTCTTACGCTGGTCTGGCCGCTCTTATACTTTACTTACTAATTGCCTTTACCCTTTACCATACTATATCTATGTTGTATGTTAATGTTAAGTCTAATACAATAATATGCTATTCTGTGTGTTATGTTGAAGGTATATGTATATTTTACATGTAATGTATTGTGGAGAAGGCCTGCGCTGGGCCTACCTCACACCCCTCCCCTTTCTTCGTGATGGTGACTTCACCGTCGTGGTGTTGATTCACCACAAACTGGTCCGCCCCCGCCATCACCTTGAAACGACTACGGCGTCCTTTCAGCTTCTTCCGCTCTAGCTCTGCCGCAATGATTGTTATGGCCACCGGCGTCAAATTCTTGTTGCTGTGGTGAACTGTCCACGACGTTGGTATCGATGCCCCCGCCTTTGGGACGCGCTTTAGGGGGGATCTCGTCCACGCCTAACTCCGATTCGAGGCCCTCCTGCCATCCTTCTATTCGCTCTAACGGCTCCAAGGTTCTCAACCAGTTTTCCTCTTGATCCAGCGCTGTCGCTTTCTCGCGGTGAAAACGTTTAATGACGTTACTCAATTTTGTTGACGACTCGCTTTTGTCCTTTCCCTCACATGGTTCTGGTTCGACTTCTGCGCCTCCCTCCTCTGGGATTGGGGATATGTAAAATGTAGGGAAAGGGGGGGGGGAAGCTGGGGGCGGTATGGGTAGTTGTGGCATCAAAATTTTTGTTGCAGATCTTTCTGAAATGTCAATTGCTATCTTCATACCAAATTTGGTGACTATAGCTCGAAGTTTCTAAAAAGAAGGGGAAAGGGGGCTGGGGGTGGTATGGGTGGGCGTGGCATCACAAATATTTGATGCAGATCTATGTGGAATGTCAATTGCTATCTTCATACCAAATTTGGAGACTCTAGCTCGAAGTTTGTAAAAGGTTGGGAAAGGGGGGCTGGGGGCGGTATGGGTGGGTGTGGCGTCAAAATTTTTCATGCAGATCTTTGTGAAATGTCAATTGCTATCTTCATACCAAATTTGGTGACTCTAGCTCTAAATTTTGTAATAAGTGGGGAAAAGGGAGCTGGGGGCGTAATGGGTGGGCGTGGCTCCAAATTTTTGATGCAGTTTTTTGAGGGTTGCTAGTAGCTATCTTCTTACCAAATTTGTTTGCAATGACACTTACTTTATAATTATAAAATGCGCTGCCGCTGTTGGGTGGCGCCCTTATTGCGCAATGTTTGCCGTCAATGGCACCGATGCAATTTGGAAAATTCCATCGATCCATGAAATCCTCAGACCACTTCAACATGTTTGCTGAGTTCCATATTGGGAACTCGTCACGCAGCGCTAAACAGAGGGCGTTACAAACCAGGCCTATCGTGCGTCCCAAGTGCTGCTTGCTGATCCTGTATATTGACCCCATGTGGCTCTGCGAATCTCCAGTTGCAAAATATCTTAATAATACAATAATTAAATACTACTGTTGTATTACGTTAAGTACTTGAAATGAGCTTACTCAAGGACAGCGGCAAATTTGGCTTTTAAAGGTATCGCGTCTGGGCGTGTGTTCCGATTCGCAACCACCAAAGAAAACAGATAGTTGAACTGAACTTCTGTCATGTGAAAATTCTGTAGAAACACCATTGGATTCTGCACCATATTATTGAACTATAAGTGCATAAAATTTTGTAATATCTTCTATAAAATATGTGAATGTTAATTTTAAATGCTTACGTCGTTCACAAATCTTCCTTTTTGTTGCCTTCCCTGCAAATATGGGTTGACCCAATATTTCTGTTGGCGGCGTTTGCGTCTTTGCTGCTCCTCTTTCTCACTCGTCCTTGCAACAGCATATGCTACAACCAACGGAATAAGCAAATTCGCACTATTCATATTTTATTTGTTATTTTCTGCTTTTGGGTTTGTTTACTTTTGCATTTGATGCCTCAGTGTGACCATGTATCTCTTAAGCTATATACCCTATCATCCCACCCAAAACAATTGTCCATCATTATTAATTTTCAACTCTGTTTTCATTATTATAATCTAATTTTTCTTATTTTCAGCATTGAAAACTCCTTAATAATGGAATTTATATCTAAGGAATCACATATTTCTTCCTTAATTGATAATATACTAAGATTTGTTAGCCTAAATGTAGTCATGGTCGATCTAATGTAGTTGTTTATTAATTTTAATTTTGAAAAGCTCCTCTCACAGCTGGCATTGCTTATAGCAATCGTGAGAAAATTCTGAGCATCACAATTAAATTAGAAACTGAATCTTCTAATTTCGAGCTTATTATGAAGTTAAGTAAAGCAAGCGGGTCCTCGTTTTTTATTTGATCGCTGTTTCCTGCGGCAGCTACGAAGGCTCGAAGACGTAAGCGCTCTGTCTGAAGTTCCTCAACACTAACTTCGTCAAGAATGTTGCCTGCTGAATGCACTAAACTTAGCCACTTGGTGTCTTCAGAAGCCAGCAAGATAGAAGGAGAAAGGTAAGCAAATTTGCTCGCCAAGTCTTGCAATTGCCGAAACCTTTCTCTTATTTCTGCGATGATTTTGTCCAACGATTCGAAAAGTTTTCGCCGTATTTCGTTTTGGTACGACAAGCATAGCTCGCAAATGACAGTTGATTGTTTTTTCTAATATGCTCTGCTTCGCAACATAACCGAAAAGATTGTGCAGACACGATCTCTCTCTGAGTGGCTCTCTTGTTTTTGTTTCGAATCGGTTTTCGCTCAAGCGCTTCGCATTGACTCATACGTGTGACGCTCTCAAATGAGTGTCGCGTAAAGAGTAATACGATTTTCACTCACACAAAGACTCTCACCAAAAGACAGTTTGACTAAAAAACTCAACCGAAATGATCTTTGCCTTCGTGTGCATGTAAATACATACATATACATAAATGTACATGAGCATGAAAATAATAAAATGACAATGCAATCGGATGTTATATAAAAATGTGAAAAAAAGTTTTGTTTTTTAAGGAACAATATTTATTTTTATTTTGTTTTTAATAATATTAATTTGTTTTTTAAATAGAGTTTAGCTTAACAACTAATAACGCGTTAAATTTTCTGCAGATATAGCTTCGGCTTTCACTTAAAATAAAACAAGTGGAAACGTTGCAGTCGGACGCAACCGACTGCGGCATACTCGATACCTGTATTAAACCGGTAAAAAGAGGCCTGATTGCAGAGGGGTACGGATGCGGCAGGGGTGTACGCTGCCTTAAAGATTTTCTATGCAGATGGGGATGCCACAAGCTGTCTTCGTTGCAAATTTGGTGACTAGCTCAAAGTTTGTAAAAGGTGGGGAAAGGGGGCTGGGGGCAGTATGGGTAGTTTTGGCATCAACATTTTTGATGCAGATCTTTGTGAAATGTCAATTGCTATCTTCATACCAAATTTGTTGACTCTAGCTCAAAGTTTCTAAAAAGTGGGGAAAGGGGGGCTGGGGTGGTATGGGTGGACGTGGCATCCAAATTTTTGATGCAGATGTTTGTGGAATGTCAATTGCTATCTTCATACCAAATTTGGTGACCCTAGCTCAAAGTTTGTAAAAAAGTGGGGAAGGGGAGCTGGGGTGGTATGGGTGGGCATGGCATCCAAATTTTTGATGCAGATCTTTGTGGAATGTCAATTGCTATTTTCATACCAAATTTGGTGACTCTAGCTCAAAGTTTGTAAAAGTGGGGAAAGGGGGGCTGGGGGCGGTATGGGTGGTAGTGGCATCCAAATTTTTGATGCAGATCTTTGTGGTATGTCAATTGCTATCTTCATACCAAATTTGGTGACTCTAGCTCAAAGTTTGTAAAAGGTGGGGAAGGGGGGCGAAATGGAGGGCGTGGCTCCAAAACTTGATGCCGATTTTGGGGGGTCGTTGCCAGCTATCTTCGTACCAAATTTGGTGGTTCTAGCTCCACTACTCTCGAAGATACACGCATTCCGTTTTTGACGAAGCGTTGGGGTGGATGGGGGCGGCTAGGGCAGTATCGGTGGGCGTGGCATCCAAACTTTGATGCAGTTTTTGTAGGGTCATCATCACCTATCTTGGCACCAAATTTGGTGGCTCTAGCTCAAAAACTGTGGGAGATATAGCCATTTCTGATTTCAAAATGCGGGGGGCTGGGGGCGTAATGGGTGGGCGTGGCTCCAAAACTTTGATGCAGATTTTTGGGGGTCGTTGCCAGTTATCTTCCTTCGAAATTTGGTGGCTCTAGCATCACAACTCTAGAAGTTACACGCATTCCGTTTTTGACGAAGCGTTGGGGTGGATGGGGGTGGCTAGGGCGGTATTGGTGGGCGTGGCATCCAATCTTTTGATGCAGTTTTTGAGGGGTCATCATCACCTATCTTGGCACCAAATTTGGTGGCTATAGCTCAAAAACTGTGGGAGATATTGGCTTTTTTGACTTTAAAATTCGGGAGGCTGTGGGCGGAATGGGGGGCGTGGCTCCAAAATTTTTGATGCAGTTTTTTTGGGGGGTTGCTAGTAGCTATCATCTTACCAAATTCGGTAGTTCTAGCTGTAAGGATGAGTGAAATATGTGGATTTATCGGTTTTGAGTTATCGAATTTATCGATTTGCCAGCCCCCAGTTATCGTAGAACCCCCATCTTGACACTTTAATTTACTATCCCATAGATAAAGAGAATTGGAAAGTTTCAAGTCTCTAGCTGAAGGGTGTGGAAAAAGTTGCGAACATACAGACGGACAGACGGACAGACGGTCAAACGGACAGACGGACAGACGGACGGACACCATGACGGACATTGCACAAACTCAATATACTCTTTACCTTCGGTATCGAGTATAATGAAGGGCAGAAAATGCTCGCTCTACAGATACCTGAGTTGCCGGTGTTGCTAGAACAACCTGCGCGTGTGCACTCAAACGTGGCAACTTAAGTCTGAGACCATTAAAAAACTCCAAAAATGTCAGCATGTTTTAATGTCAAATGCGGTCTTAAATTTGTTAAATATGTCCCAGACATTTTAAAACCGCAAACTTTACATATAGATTTATTTGCTTCGACAACAAATCTAAAAAAATTATGAACTTTTTTATTTTCGTCTTTTCCCATTTCGCAAAAATATAATGCTCCGCACACACTGAATTTAAAACGTAATTAATAAGTATCATGCAAACAAAAAGAACGCAACAATCGCGTGTTTACCCATACTTACTCAAAAGACAATTTGCTTCATTTAACTCAAGCAAACGATCAGTGTTTGACTTGAGCGAAACGAAAACAGAAATAACTGTCTTGCTCAGAGCGCGAGCGAGCTAAGTCAGACGCGACAAAATCAGTTTCTGTCTGAGTCTTTTTTGTTGTGTGAGTGAAAGGCACTTATTTGCAGACAACGAAAAAGTGTCAACAGTTATTTGCGAGCTATGGTAAATACACACACACACACACACACTTACAGACTAACATAGCGGGCTTCTTTGATAAGGGAATGAACTGACTAATGATGAACCCAAATTCAAAAAGTAATCCCAAATTCAATAAAATATTATCTTTGTTCTAGAAAACGTGCTCATAGCAATAATACAGTTACAAACACACCAACAAACAGGTGTTAACGCATCGCCCGTCAGTTCCAACACTCATTGATTTATTTTGTTTCGCGTCCGCCTCTCCAGTTTTTCAGACAATTTTAAATTCCTTAGGTCCATTCTGAGCATAATCTTGAATGCAAGATAGAGTTAACGAATGGCAACAAAAAATTGTTTACGAAATAAATAAGGTGGGTCACATTCTTTACTTTTATAAACCAAATATGTTAATCTTCAACGAATGTTTTTAATGTGTTGACTAAATCTGTAAGCGTGTGGCATTTTTTTTATACCCTTAACCCATAAAATGGGTAAATAAGGGTATAATGGCTTTGTGCAAAAGTATGTATCAGGCAGAAGGAAGCATCTCCGACCCCATAAAGTATATATATTCTTGATCAGCATCAACAGCCGAGTCGATATAGCCATGTCCGTCTGTCCGTCCGTCTGTCTGTCTGTATGAACGCGTGGATCTCAGAGACTACAAGAGCTAGAGACTTCAGATTTTGTATATAAGTTGAGTGTTGTGTTGTATTGGCGAGAGTTTTTGCAAGGATGTTTTGATGTGTTGGCCGTGTCGGTTGTGATAAATTTGAAGTGCGGTTTTGTGGTCTGTTTTTTCTGTGATTTTTATAGCTGTTAATTCTTGCTGTTTCATGAATGTGGGGCACTTGCGGTCGAGGGGGCTGTGTTGGTGATCGATGTCTGGGTTGTTGTTGCAGTTTAGGCAACTTTTTCGTTTTCGCATCGCTCGTTTTCAATTGTATGTTTGGCGTTTGAGCAGTTTATGCATGTTTCTATGCCTTTGCAGACTGGAGTTGGGTGACCAAAGCGGAGGCATTTTTTGCATCGCAGGGGTAGTGGGATGTATGGGCGGACGCGTACTGATTCGTAGCCAATTCTTAGTTTTTGGGGAGTTTGTATTTTGCAAAAGTAATTATTATGAGTCCGGTTTCTGTGAGTGTGGTGTTGTTTTCATCTGTGTTGGTGTTTATTGGTTGTTTTTTTAATATTTTTTTGACTTCTGTTACGTTTTGCGATTTTAGTTCTAGTAGAATATCAGTTTCGCTTATGTTTCGCAAGTCGTTGCTGTATATGACTCCCTTTGGTGGAGTTAAGTGTTTTGTGTTCGGTGACGGTGATTTCAATAGTTGTCATAAGTTTTAGTTTTAATAGTTGTTTGGCTTGGTAATGGTTTTTTGATTTGATCAAGAGTGAGCCGTCTTTCGTTTTTTTGCATGTCTCGACTTCTCCGTTACAAGCGTAATCTATTGTTTTCTTTATGACAAACGGTGAAACTTTTTCAAAGGTGTTGTTGTCGTTTCGTTTTATAGTAATATATTTCGGTTCGCCTAGGTTTGTGTTGTTGGATTTTACTCCGTATGTTCTTATGTCCGGTGGTTCGTGCATTTTTGTTATTGTTGGGCAGACGCCCTCGATAACTGTTGATGTTGTTTGTTGTTGTGGTTTTTTGGTTTGCGTTTTGTGTTTGAAGTTTGTTGATCTCAGCGGTGTTGGTTTTGTTTGCTGTTTGTCGCGGTTTTAGGTTTTGGTGTAACACGTCTTATCTCTCCGGAGGTTGAAGTGGTACTTTCACACTAGCATTAATGTTGTTGGCATTGGAATTGGGAATATATATGAAAATAACAAAGAGTAATTTACACATAAAAATAACCATGCATAGATTTTTATGTGTAAGGTTTATATTTGTGGATTTTTGTCGTATAATATGTATGTTGGTGAAAGTCCGCGATTATTTCATTGTGTTTAATAGCACTTCTTGTGATTAGAAGGTTTATAATCAGACTATGTTAGCCTTTTGGATTGCCGTGCTTGCCTTAAGCCTCTGTTAACTCTAATACCCCGATTCCACTACAAGCAGAATGCATGAATGTAACTGGAACTCGGGAATTTTGCTTTATTTTGTATTGGATTCCCATTTGTACAATCGGAATCTTGTTCAAATATTCCCCGTTGGTTGGGTTTAAACCGACCAAGTGGGAATGTTACAGAGCACTGAACAGAATTTTAACATAGTTGATACTATGAAATTGGTAAACGATAATTGGCCTAAACAGTGCCAATTTGAGTAAAACAGCTTGTCATCAAGTGCATGTATAAACAAACTGGGATATTCGTTAATTTTGCTTTTTTGGCTTCACTTATTTTATTTGTGTTCGAGCTCATATTTGCTTCCAATTAAATATAAACGTATAATACACAAACAGCTGTCAGCTATCACTAAGCAGACCCTGTTAAAAAATGCTGAAACCAATTGGATGTATAGTGGAATCACCTACATTCCCGACTTGCTATTAATGAAGAATGCAGCCTAGCGGAATCGGGGTTTAAGTTGAATTAATATTAAGGGCGCAAGCACGGCCTACTGTACATGAATTATAATTTAGCTTATGAATTATGCTTCTTAGTAAATTTGATACTGGACAAAATAATTCTGGCATCAACATCCTCCCCCCTTTTCAGTATTGCAAAAGGATTTACTGGTCGCAAGTCCCGGACAGAATCCAGCCAAATACCGTGTGCTGGGCCATTGGAAAGTTATTGAGAATGATGTGAGGATACACATCCACCCCGAGCGCCAAACACACCGTGGAGGGATGATACCAGCGTTCGTCGGCCAGAACATTGCTCTTGAAATGCTCAGCATCAGCGGTCCACATGTACTAAGACCTCACGCCGAAAATTGGTTACCCTTGATCGAAAGAGCACCGTGCATACACCCGTCGCACCAACACGGGTGGTGCTACATGGGTCGTTCCCGGATTACGAACGTCTTTGCTCCAGTGTCAAGCTTGACCATGGCTGTCGGCAAGACGGACGCTCACAGCCTTGTGCTGCAAGATCGACGTCAGCGATGTCTCGATGGACATGGGACATGTGTTTGTGAGGGTTGACGATGAGTATTCGTAGACCGCACGAGGGGAGAATTTGACGTAAAAGGCGAAGCTGACCGCTCACGCCTTGTTGATGGGCGGATGTAGCTACGAGCTGCAGCAGACTGCTGCCAACTTAGCTTTTTCCCGTCAAATCTGGCTTTTTCCAAAGCCCAATTGCGGGAAAGATTTGTGAATTGCGGGAAGCGGGAATTCTGGCTTTTTTAAAAACAGTGTGGCTTTTTACGCTTTTTTTGATGCTGCCACCAATTTCATGAAACAGCACGGCTGCCACTTGCAAAAAAAAGTTTGGTATTAAAATATACCATTTTCGATAGATCTGTGAAAAAAGTATACCAGTATTGGTAGAAATATACCAAATGTGTGTAAGAGTGGCAGCTCTATCATACGTTTATATCGATATTTGCGAATATCACCACCACTACTTTACGCAAACTGTCATCACAATCACAATAAATAGTGCGCCGCTTAAGTGTGATTTTTCGGTAAAATTTCGCCATGCCAAAAGAATATAAACAAAAGTGCCGTGATGCTTGGATAAAGAGCGAAGAATTCAAGGCGTGGCTTCGCAGGGATGACACGGACGAAAAAGGGTCTATTGCAGCTATTGTAAGACTACAATAACTGCAAAGCTGAGCGATCTGCGTGCTCATGCAAGCACTAAAAAACACACAAGTGCGATGGGCGGCTTCGCGCAAAAAAATAAAATTGATTTTGGTAGCTTGCCTACAAAAACTGTCGAGCAGGAAGCAGCGTTGTGTCTGTTTATTGCAGAGCACACAGCTATGGCACAAGTGGACCATTTGGGCAACTTATGCAGCAGCTATTTTGATAGTGCAACGGCCGGGCGAATAAAGCTTCATCGCACAAAATGCACCAGCATTATAAAAAATGTTTTGGCGCGTCATTTTTATGAAGATTTGTGCGCCGATATAGGAGACTCCAAGTTCAGTCTTTTACTCGATGAGTCAACGGACATCAGCGTCACAAAACTTTTAGGTATTTATTTTAATAATTGTTTATGTTAATTTTGTTATATTAAATTTAATGTATTGCATGTGTGTACATACATATATACTTATTTAGGTTTGGTAATTAACTACTTTTCCATTCCTCGTGGTGAATTCGTCTCCACTTTTTAAGTCTGGTACAACTAGAATTTGGTAATGCTACTTGCATTGTTTATGGTGTGAAAAATGTATTATTGTCATACAAATTAGATATAAAAAACCTTATTGGTATTGGAACCGATAATGCTAGTGTTATGGTAGGCACAAACAGGAGTGTCTACACGGAATTGAAAAAGGAGGCTCCACAGCTAATTTTGGTTAAATAAGTCTGCCATTCTGTGCAACTTGCCGTTAGCCAAGTTTGTAGAAAACATTTGCCTGAGAAATTGGAGTTTTTAATTTACGAAACATATAATTGGTTTTGCAAAAGTTCATCTCGGCAAATGGAGTACAGTAAAATTTATAAATGCATTAACGATGACAAGGTTTGTGTGAAAATTTGCCCATATCCCTGTTATATGTTCTTGAATTTATGTTTAACCTATGTACTTAAATGTGAGTATTTTATTTTTAATGTGCCCGTCTGTATTTCAATTATTAACATCATTATTGTATTTGTTTTTATTATTTTTCAATATTTTTGTGTTTGTTGTCTCTCGTTTCGTTGTTGTTCTCAACAGTGTATTTTCTCAAACATTTTATTTTATTTTAATTTCAACGTAAAATTTTTTTGCTATTTCCCTAAGGCTCCATTGAAAATACCAAAAGTGAGCGACACCAGGTGGCTATCCATTGAATTGGCTGTATCACGCATTTTAGACCAATGGGACGAACTGAAATTGCATTTTGATTTGGCCGCAACAAAAGAAAAATGCTATAAGTCGCAAATTCTCCATGAATTGTATAGTGATCCAATTAATCACTTATATTTAATTTTTTAAAACCAATTCTGTCGGACATGCAGAAAGTTAATAAGTGCTTTCAAAGCAATAAAACAAATGCAACAGAATTGCTAAACGACTTAATGTTTGCCATCAATTCGTTAAAACAGTTAATTGTTCCCCTAACAAGGAAATTGACATATTGGAAGTTGAAAACTTGGAAAAGCATGCAGAATCCGATATGTACCAAGGATATGATTTTGAAAAGAAAATCAAATCTTTAAATATCGATGCAGGCCTTGACAAAGAAATTCGTGCTCGCTGCTCTAATTTTGTGATTGAGCTTATCAAGCAGCTAAAGCAGAGGTAACCAATTTGTCAGATTCTTCTACCGACCGTTAAATAATTTTGATTATATTTTCAGGCTCCCCGACAATTTTAAAATTTTAAAAAACATCGACGTTTTTTCCGTCGACAAAATTCTCTCAACCAAAAAAAAAGGAATTACAGAAATGTTAGAACACCTCCAAGTAGATAGAATAGCAGACATTGAGCGACAGTACAATGATATTCATCTAATTAAGTGGGAAACGTCAATGACAGCACAAAGTTTTGGAATGAAGTTTTTCAATACAAGGATTCTGGTGGCAACCGCAGATTCCTTGAACTGGCAGCTGTTGCCCTGCAAATGTTTTCATTGCCATGGTCCAACGCGGAGGTTGAGCGCGTATTTAGCCAGCTTAACTTGGTAAAATCCAAGTTAAGGAACTCAATGAGCCTAAGCACGATAAACAGCATTCTTAGCATAAGGTAATATTTTATTGTGAGTGAAAGGATGATACCGATTTTTATATTATTTATTTTAATATAACACACAGATATGGTTTGCGAAGACTGGGCAAATGCTGCTATGAATATAAAGTCCCTTCGAATTATCTTCGCATGATCGGTACGAACATGTCGTACGATTGTGAAACCGCTGCTAGTAGCGAAGAACTAGACGACGTGCTGAAAGTCTTATAAATAAAACCAAGCAAAAAAAATTAAACCATAAAAACCGCTTTTTTTTACGCTTTATTCAGAAATTCTTCAGCTTTTTTTGCCGTTGCTACCATCCAGAAACAGTTTTTTTTTCTGAAAAAAAATTGGCAGCACTGCAGCAGTGTGTGGTGGTCCTTATGGCAGACCTAACACTTGCCAGTGCTGCGACAGGATTGCCCGGAGTGCTGGTGAGCTAAGCAGTTGGGGCAGTACTTATCATTAAGGAGGTGCTTTTCAGCCGTGAGTTGCAAGAAACCGGTGGCATTTCCGCAGTGAATGTATTCATGGGCACATCCTGCAACGAAAGGAGTCGGTTCCAATGGGGCGAATGGTTTGCGTTGACCTGCGAGATAGCATCTTAAACTACATAAGAATGCCGGAAATAAACAAGATAAAAGTATATGTCGCCTGGTTGTAAGGAATTTACAGATAACATGGAGGTTATTTGGACGGCTCATAACAATTGTCTTTGAAGGAGGAAGAAAAAATCAATTGTGCATTGAGCTTTCGGATGTGGAAGGCTTAGGGATATTATCCTCCATCGGAAGAAGGATTAACTTTCCGATGGTTCGACGTAGGATCTTCGGACATGGGCGAGATTGGTCTAGAATTGAGGCAGGCTTCAATTTTCGCAAGGATGATCGAGAGCTCCTCGAAGGTGTACTTGAACGTGGATGTGGTCTTATAGAAAATAACTTTACATTTCTTCACGCCTGCTTCCTATAAGCCTCCCATATGGGAAGCGCTTGTTGAGTTAAAATACCAGGCGAGGTTCCGGTGGCCATGCTTTGCGACAACGCCAGTCCTTATCGCTTCGAGGAAGTCTCGCGATAGCCTCTCCGCCCTGACGAAGATTTTGCCGTTGTCTGAGTAAATTTTCTGGATGGCTCTCATCATAACGTAAAGACTGGGAATCTTGAAAGGCGACGTCGGAAGGCATGAAAAAGAATTCATCTGTGCGATTTTGCCATCGTATACCCAAAGTGTTCGCGGTACTTGAATTGCCAATCGCCAAAAAGTCTTCACACAGCTGGTTCCCCTAAGGTGTGCCTTAAAAGGACATCCGTAGCGTTAGATGCTCATTTTCAATTTTCCAAATAGTGGCGATGTCATCTCCTTTCGTGTAATTTCCGACGAGGATGTCATCCACATACAAGGAGTCAGATATGACCTTTCTTGCGAGAGGATACCGCAAGCGTACATCATGAGCGAGTTGCTAAAGAAACCTGAGTGCCAGAAATGGGGCACAGTTCACCTCGAATTTGACAGTGATCAGCTCGAAATCACCAAACTCACCGTCGGCCTTACAAAAGAGAATCCGTTGGAATGACGTGTTATTATCGAGAAGGATTTGACGATACATCTTCGTTATGTCAGCATTGAACACATACCGAAAATATCGCCACTTGAGGATCTGCATAGATAGATCGGATTGGAGAATAAGTCCTGGATGTAGGTCATCGTTCAAGCTCTTGCCAAACAACACGCATCTGGTTGTGGTGCTATCAAGCATACCGAGTGGTGTGGCAGGTAGAACGTATGACTGCTGGAGGTGCCATGCGGTGAGATTGCTCTCATGTGGCCCAATCGAGATATTCCTGGAGCACGGAGTTGTATTGCTTTTTCAGAATGACGTTTCTAGAGCGACAGAATGAACTAAGTCGATGTCATTAGGATTGGGGAATAGACGGGTGACAACATATCTCTTTGTCGCGTGAAGTTGTTTGAACGAAATTCGTCTCACATAAACAGTGAAAGCTCCCTTGGCCGGACAGCCACGGTTGCAGCACTTTTGTCCGCCCAAGGGAGTTGTCCGCCTTACGGAGATGTGAAAGAAATTAAGAATTTTTATGGCTATTGATGTTTGCTAAATAAATTAATCGCCCGTATTCCCGTTGTCGTCGTCGACGTAAAACGTTGTCGTCTGACGACGACAAACCAAATTTGGTATTCTCGTAGTCGTCATCGTTACCTATCGACAACTATCGTCACATAATCGGTATTCTGTAAATAAAAGTGACGACGACATTGTCTTGATACGACTCTGTTTTTGTCGTTGAGATTTTTGTGACGACTGCCAACGACTGTTTAAGAAATTAATTGATTTTCTTAAAAAAATATAAAAATTGAGTTTAAATGAAAATAACAAATTCAAAACAATTTGAAAAGCTTGTGGAAGAGTTGGAAAAAAATCCATCTCTTGCAAAAGGATTCCGAAGAGGAACTGTTCCATGCAATTTCAACGAGGATTGGAAGAACATCGGCAGTTTATTAAACGCTTTTGGACCGCCGATAAGAAATGGCGATGGCTGGCAGAAGGTATAATATCGCATTGCATCGCATTAGATTTGTCGCGATTTTAACAATTTTATTAAATTTTAGGTTTGGAGAGATTTAAAGTTTAAGGTGAAAAAAAAATGCTTAATAATAAGGCAGAATGTAGGGCAACCGGTGGTGGGCTGAACAAGCAAGTTGCGCTAAGTTCTTTGGAGGAATCCGTGGCAAACTTGCTGCAGTTTGAAAAACAGCTAAATCCCGGGGGAAGTGCTCAAGGAATTGCAATTTCGGACGATTCCGATGTGTTGGATGAACCGTCAGAAATGGTACCGGATAATTGTACTGAAGTTGAATCGGCGGGTGACGAAGAACAACCAACAACATCGCGAAACGCAGAAATGTCAACCACTCAATTATCAAACAAAAAACCAACAAGCAAGCATACTTTACTGGAAAGTCATAGTGGCATGCAACACAAGGTGCTTTCAGATATTTCAAACACTTTAACATCCATCAAGCGCACTATGGAAGATGCGTCCCAGAAAATATTGGAAGTCGAGGAGAAAAAACTGAAGCTCCTGGAAAAGCGTGATTTACGAGAAATCGAGCTACACGAAAAAGAGCTGCAATTAAAAACACTTGATATTGCTTTTAAAGAAAAAAAACTAAAAATGTTAAGTATAAATAATTAAAAATTAAATTTTATTTTTGGTATTTTTTATATTTAAATGAAACTTAATTTTATTTGGTTTCGAATATCCGTGGCTTCGGAACTTGGTGAATGGTCAATGTCACCGATTCCAACGTCCATTTGACCAATTTCTTCTGATTCTTCGATTTCCTCATGTACACTTGTAGCATATTTAATAGACATCTGCATGATTCCACTCACATCATACCGTTCATTGAATTCATTCGAGAAGAATCGAATAGAATGAGGGGAATGCAAGAAATGAAACGACATGGTATGAGTATGAGTTCGCGTTTTGCTTCATAGTTTATGATCTTCAACGAAATGAAAGAGAACGAATGAAGCGTAAAGCGAAATGAGACAAGTGGTAATGCAAAAAATATTCGACTGATTCGAGTTGTTGCGTATGTATTCAGTGTATTCTTTTTCTTCGAGCTGCAACGACGCAAACATGGACAACCTATTAATAAAAGAAGCCGACAAGTCTGTATGTACTCGTAGTGCGCATTTTGTTTGTTTAATGTATATATATTTATAACAATTTGTTTATTTGTTTTTTTCGTGCTTAGATATTAACCTGTGTTGGGTATTAAACTGTATATTTGTGACCTGTCCATAAGTGTTTTTGTGCTATTTTTTCAGAGTTAATTCAATTTGCTTAAAATATATAGGTTGAGCAAAGCGCGACTGATGTAAAAGAGTTGCTAAAAAGTGGCATGTACAGCTTGGTTGAGAAAAGAGGCAGAAGCGAAGTTTGGCAATCTTTCTCCAAACTTAAAAACCAAAATGGAGAAGAAATCGTCGACCTTGTAGCTTGTAAGACGTGCTATACGGTTTTAAAGTTTACAGGAAGCACATCTAACCTGGTCAAACATAAATGCTACATCGTAAGTGCAAGTAAATTTCGCAACGCTGCTCTCATAGATGTAAACAAAGCAACGAAAGACGAGGGGATATCTGTTGTAACAGAATGGGTTCTCAAGAACTGCCGTCCTCTTAAAATTATTGACGACTCCGGCATTAAAAAGTTTGCATCGTTTTTAATTAATGTTGGAGCTATATATGGTGCAAATGTCGATGTTAATAAGCTGTTACCACATCCAACAACCGTATCCCGAAACATATCAACAATATATTCGTCCCACTTTGGCCCAATAAAAACAGAAATAGAAAAGTACAAAGCCTTTGGATATGCTATTACAACTGACATATGGACGGATAATTATTTAAAAGCATCTTATTTGTCGTGTACTGTCCATTACATAAGGGAGGGAGTTTTGGTCGATCGCCTTATGGCCATGAAGTCAATGAAGGGCTCGCCGTGCACAGGTTTGTTAACCTCATCTTTATGTGTACAAGTAGAATTCAAACTTTTTCTTTATCAAGGTGTCAATATACGGACAAAAATAGAGGCGATCTTGAAGGATTTTGGATGTGACCTCGACGTAGACAAACCCGCAATTGTAACTGATCGTGGGTCGAACATGATTAAAGCCTTTTCGGACTCGGAGAAAATTCATTGCGTCAACCATTTGCTGAACAACGCAGTTGAAAAAGCAATTAATGCTATTCCTGAGATGGAAAATATTGTCAAAAGTTGCACCAAGCTTGTTAAATACTTTAAAAAGTCAGGAAATAATTCAATGTTAGGAGTTTCTTTGAAGAGCTTTTGCCCCACTCGGTGGAATACCGTCTATTACTTGCTTAAGTCCATTGAAATCAATTGGATAGAGCTAACAGCTATTTTAAAAGAAAAAAATCAGGACTGCAGAGTTGAAAGCATTAACATAAATCAGTTAGGTGCAATTGTAGGATTGCTGGAAGTTTTTGAGAATGTGTCCAAGAAACTTGAAGCTTCTAAACGCCCAACTATTCATCTAGGTTTGCCGAATTTGAATAAGCTTAAGAAAACCTGCCAGATCGAGTATTTTGACACAGACATTATTAAAAACCTTAAATTCGAACTCAATAGCCAAATGTTATCAACAGTTACTCCAAATTTGACAAAATACCATAACATAGCCTTGTTTCTTTTTCCCCCAACCAACAAACTAATTCAATTCTCACCCACTGAGAGAGAGACCATAATTAAGGAATGCAAAACTATAATGAATCACTTTCTCGAAGACAATTCTGACCTTAACAATGTTGAATCCCATTTACTAGACGACGAATTTGCTGAATATTTAGAGGTCTCCCAAATTGAGACAATACAAGACAAGGTGGAACAAGAAATTGCTGGATATGCAAATATTAATGTTGCATACACAAATGATTTTAATGCTTTAGCTTGGTGGCATATGAACAAGCAATTTTTTCCGCTATTGCACAAAACAAGCTGCAAAATATTTTGCATTCCAGCGAGCAGCGCGGCTTCGGAACGCACATTCTCAAACGCGAGAAATTTAATTACAGAAAAGCGTTGTCAAATCGCCATCAATCCGGAAAACATTAACAAAATAATGTTTTTGCATTCAAATTTAAGTTAGTTATATTGATATTTTAGAAATAAGTTTAATAAAAAACCAAGAATATGAATATAAAAACGCATTTCATTGCTTCATATGTTTCCACTTGTTTACAGTTGCAATTCGAATCGTTCGAATGAGTTTCTATGTACTCACTCCATTGAATTCGTTTCTCTTTCTCTATTCTTTGTGCGTCTGAGTCGTACGTAAGCGAGCCTACTCACTCACACCAGTTTGACTTTGCATTCAAATTCACTCAACTCATTTTGAGCATTGTGCATTTGAATGTGATTTTTTTGCCACTCATGCAGATGTCTAATATTTAACACATACATTATGCAGTGCTGCACAAACATTGACGATTTGAGTTGCCTTTGCCGGTTTGTTGTGGAGTTGGCGGGCACCGATTATACATCGGAATCTGTTCTTCAAAACACCAATTGTGCGCTCTACAACATTTCTTGCCTTGGCGTGCTTTACGTAAATCGCCTCAGCACTTCTACTTTCGGCAGATCGATAAGGCGTCATTAGAAAAGGTTGCAGAGGATATCCAGCATCACCTTAATTAAAAACTTTTAAAATGGTGGGCTTTGTATGTTAATCATTCATACCTAAAAGCCAATTGTGTTGATCACCAGCACGATAATTTTCTTCCAAAACGCGTTTGGCATGGCTTACATTCCATATTAAGCTATCATGCGCTGAACCAGCATACCGGGCATCCACAAAGCGAATTTTCATTTTGTGATCGCAAATCTGGATTAAATTGAAATAAATCTTGATTTATGTAAGACTTTATATACTTATAAATTATACTTACAATCATGGCATTCAAACTGAAAAATCCTTTTCGATTGTAATAGAGGTGCTGGTCTTGCTTGTTTGGAGCCATGATCTTAATGTGGGTGCCATCCACACACCCAATTACACCGGGAAATCCGGTTTTCTCAAAGAAATATAGTTTGGCCTCAGCTTTTTCCTCTTCAGTCATCTCTAGCTTTATCCAAAAGGGGCAAATAACACTTTCTAGTACATCAATTGTCTCCGACAAAACCCTTGAGACAACCGGCTGCGACAAACCAAGATAAAAGTCGTTGCCGACACTAAGTTGGTAAGATCCCTGACCCAAAAACAACAATGTTGCACCCAACTTCGATTTGTTGCTCACGGAAGACGACCTGACTCTTTTTTTCATTCCAGGCTCTATTTTTTGGAGAACATTTCTGAATGATTCTTTGCTAAGGCGAAAGTATGTTTCAAATCTTTAAAAAAAAAAAAAAAAGTTAGCGCCCACTATTGAACCCAAATTGTGATTTTATTACTTACTTCTTGTCAGGCAAGTTCATTATGTCTGACGTGTTCCTTATGTTTCTCCTAATTTTTATAAGATTAAATTTTTTTTCATCATCAATAGATGCATCAGATGCGAAAAACATGTTTATTTACATATATAAATTTTATTAAACTTGCAATCAACTGTCAAATTTCTGTGTGAATGGTGTTTTTGCGATAGAACTATCGATAACGAGACGTCGTCGTCACAAGTCTGTTACAGAATACCGAAATAGCATCGAAGTGATACGACAACGACTCTAAATTGACGACGACAACGGGAATACGGGCGAATATGTAGACAAATTAATATGTTTTTTATACCCCGATTCCACTACAGCAAGATGCAAGTATGTAATTGGAACTCGAAGATGCCGCATCTTTTTGTATTAGATTCCCATTTGTACAATGGGAATCTTATTCAAATTTTCCCCCGTTGGTTGGCTGCATTCCCAGTTGGTTGAAAACCGACCAACTGGGAATGTTAGAAAATAACATTACAGAGTACTGAACAGAACTTTAACATAGTCGATAGTATGAAATTTGTAATCGATACTTGGTTTAAACAGTGCTGATTGAGTAAAACAGCTTGTTATCAAGTGCATGTCTAAACAAACTGGGATATTCGTTAAACCATGTTTTCATTTTGCGCACAAATTAAAACAATAATGTTTGATTTTTTTACTTCACTAATTATACTCGATACCGAAGGTAAAGAGTATATTGGTTTTGTGCAATGTCCGTCATGGTGTCTGTCCGTCTGTCCGTCCGTATGTGTGCAAGTTTTTTCCACACCCTTCAAGCTAGAGACTTGAAACTTTCCAATTCTCTTTATCTATGGGATAGTAAATTAAAGTGTCAAGATGGGGGTTCTACGATAACGGGTGGGCTGGTAAATCGATAAATTCGATAACTCAAAACCGATAAATCCACATATTTCGCACATCCTTACAGCTAGAAGTACCAAATTTGGTAAGAAGATAGCTATTAGCAACCCCCAAAAAACTGCATCAATAATTTTGGAGCCACGCCCCCATTTCCGCCCCCAGCCCCCCCGCATTTTGAAATCAGAAATGGCTTTATCTCCCACAGTTTTTGAGCTATAGCCACCAAATTTGGTGCCAAGATAGGTGATGATGACCCCCCAAAAACTGCACCAAAAGTTTGGATGCCACGCCCACCGATACTGCCCTAGCCGCCCCCATCCACCCCAACGCTTCGTCAAAAACGGGAATGAGTGTATCTTCCAGAGTTGTGGAGCTAAAGCCACCAAATTTGATAAGAAGATAGCTGGCAACGACCCCCAAAAATCTACATCAAATTTTTGGAGCCACGCCCTCCATTTCGCCCCCCTTTCCCCACTTTTTACAATTTTCGAGCTAGAGTCACCAAATTTGGTATGAAGATAGCAATTGACATTTCACAAAGATCGGCATCAAAAATTTTGATGCCACGCCCACCCATACCGCCCCCAGCCCCCCTTTCCCCCACTTTTTTACAAACTTCGAGCTAGAGTCACCAAATTTGGTATGTAGATAGCAATTGACATTCCACATAGATCTGCATCAAGAATTTGGATGCCTCGCCCATCCATACCGCCCCAGCCCCCCTTTCCACACTTTTTACAATTTTCGAGCTAGAGTCACCAAATTTGGTATGAAGATAGCAATTGACATTTCACAAAGATCGGCATCAAAAATTTTGATGCCACGCCCACCCATACCGCCCCCAGCCCCCCTTTCCCCACTTTTTACAAATTTCGAGCTAGAGTCACCAAATTTGATATGAAGATAGCAATTGACATTTCACAAAGATCTGCAACAAAAATTTTGATGCCACAACTACCCACACCGCCCCCAGCCCCCCCCCCCCCCCTTCCCTACATTTTACAAACTTTGAGCTAGAGACACCAAATTTGGAAGGAATATAGCTGGTGGCATCCCCATCTGCATCGGAAAATCTTTAAGGCAGCGTACACCCCTGCCGCATCCGTACCCCTTTGCAATCAGGCCTCTTTTTACCGGTTTTAATACTGGTATCGAGTATGCCGCAGTCGGTTGCGTCCGACTGCAACGTTTCCACTTGTTTTATTTGTGTTCGAGCTCATATTAACTTCCAATTAAATATAAACGTATAATACACAAACAGCTGTCAGCTATCACTTAACATACCCTGTTAAACCAAGATGCAACTATGCAATTGGATATATAGTGGAATCACCTACATCTTCGACTCGCTGTTAATGAAAGATGCAGCCTAATGGAATCGGGGTATTAAATTCATTAATTTTTTTCTTATAAATATACATATATATATATTTTTTATACTCGATACCGAAGGTAAAGAGTATATTGGTTTTGTGCAATGTCCGTCATGGTGTCTGTCCGTCTGTCCGTCCGTATGTGTGCAAGTTTTTTCCACACCCTTCAAGCTAGAGACTTGAAACTTTCCATTTCTTTTTATCTATGGGATAGTAAATTAAAGTGTCAAGATGAGGGTTCTACGATAACTGGGGGGCTGGCAAATCGATAAATTCGATAACTCAAAACCGATAAATCCACATATTTCGCACATCCTTACAGCTAGAAGTACCAAATTTGGTAAGAAGATAGCTATTAGCAACCCCAAAAAACTGCATCAATAATTTTGGAGCCACGCCCCCCATTCCGCCCCCAGCCCCCCGCATTTTAAAGTCAAAAAGACTATATCTCCCACAGTTTTTGAGCTATATCCACCAAATTTGGTGCCAAGATAGGTGATGATGACTCCCTAAAAACTGCATCAAAAGTTTGGATGCCACGCCCACCAATACTGCCCAAGCCACCCCCATCCACCCCAACGCTTCGTCAAAAACGGGAATGAGTGTATCTTCCAGAGTTGTGGAGCTAGAGCCACCAAATTTGGTAGGAAGATAGCTGGCAACGACCCCCAAAAATCTGCATCAAAGTTTTGGAGCCATGCCCTCCATTTCGCCCCCCTTTCCCCACTTTTTATAATTTTCGAGCTAGAGTCACCAAAATTGGTATGAAGATAGGAATTGACATTCCACAAAGATCTGCATCACAAATTTGGATGCCACGCCCACCCATACCGCCCCCAGCCCCCCTTTCCCTACTTTTTACAAATTTCGAGCTAGAGCCACCAAATTTGGTATGAAGATAGCAATTGACATTTTACAAAGATCTGCATCAAAAATTTTGATGCCACAACTACCCATACCGCCCCCAGCACCCCCCCAATCAGGCCTGTTTTTACCGGTTTTAATACTGGTATCGAGTATATCGCAGTCGGTTGCCTCCGACTTTCCACTTGTTTTTCATTGGAATTTCAGGGAAGTGTTGCACATGATTTTGCACATTACTTTGGATATCATTTCAAAGACTATGCAATGTTGACACATATGTATAAGATTATACAAATTCGAAATGGTTTATATGTAGATATATAAATATTTTTACCTCGAATATGGTTCTGTTCATCCGAAAGTGTTCAATAAATTGTACATCAGTATATCGTGGAATAGTTTCTTCATAAAATTAGTAAGTCAGTGAGGAACGCGATTATTAAGTACGGCGAGTGCGGAAAATAATATAAGTGGAAAGGATACTAGAAACTAGATCCTTAGATATAATATTACCAAATCATTAAAGTGGAAAGGATCAACCGAATCTATTTCCAGAAAATAAGGATATCAAATCCCTTTAAAATAATTTCTCAAAACATTTATATGTATATACAGTGAAAGCGCTACTCGCGGACAGCTCCCTCAGGCGGACAGATCCCTTAGCCGGCCGAATTTTATAGTCGCAAGTTTTTTAGCATGATTTTCATACAAAATCCGTTCTTTTGGGTGGACGCTCCCTTGGCCGGACGCGAACACTATTTTTTTACATTTTTATACAAACCGTCTCTCTCAGGCGGACAACGATTTGTCGCGACACTGCAAAATGAACAACGACGACGATGCTATTGGCGCCGATGCGGTTGGCGCCGTTGTTCGTTTTGCAGCGTCGCAATAAGTACACTCAGCACAACAATTATTCGTACACACACTTCTTGTTAACCGCCTTAAAATTAACAACTTAATAAGAAGTGTGTGTACGGCTGAGTGTATATGTCGCTGCTTTCTGAACATTCCTTTAGTCACTAAAGTTTAGTGTTCAGTGCTGAACAGTGATTGAAAATGCTCTGTACTCCGACGATCTGTGCTATGGAGAAGAGCAACGGTTTTGTTTTTGTGCTCTCTTCTATGCTACAGAGCCGTTCGAAATCAGAGCAATAGCGGGAGCAGAGAAATATTTTTAAGCAGCTTCCGGCTATCTGGAAGGCCAATAAAAAGGCGTGGATGACACGTGAAATAATGACGGATTGATTACAACAATTTGACAGAAAAATGAAAAAGCAAAATAGAAAAGTTCTATTATTTTTTAGACAACGCTGCATTTCACCCTAGAGAGTTAAATTTAACAAACGTTAAGATAGTTTTTTTTTTACCCGCCAAACACCACTTCTGTGTGCCAACCTTTGGACCAGGGCATAATACAAAATTTTAAAGTTCAGTTGTGAGGTAGACCGCCCACGGGCCTCCCCACAATCGAATGCTTCGCACAATAGTATTAATAATATAAGGCAGTCACGAATTACTGTTAAGGTTCAAGGAGACATAATATTATTCATTGTATACATAAACATAAGCTACAAATATAACATTAACTCGTAACATAATTAAGACGATAAAATAACATAGAAGTCCACAACAGTCAACAGAAGGGCCGAGCGGCCAGATCAGCATAAAGAGAACGTAGGTCGTGCGCGCTCTCGCGGCCCACATTCTCAAATGTCGCGATCCACAACTGGCAAAAGAGCAAGCTCAGGTCGAGCGCGAGACCGGCAAATTAGTTGCCCAGTAGCGTGATAAGTGGACGGACGCGAGGTTACAGAAAACGGTTTGGAAGTTCAGTGAAAGTGAAACGCAGACGAACAAGACAATTTTGGTGAAAGAGTCACCGCACGAGGTGTGTAAGATAAAGACTCGGTACATTGTTTAAACGTTAGTAAGTATAAGCGAGCTCATCGAAAGGGAATTAAAAAGTAATCTAAACTGATCTGAAACCCCACGTGTTGTATTATTGTTGCGTAAGACGAGCGAGAATCGTAGCACATATATATATGCGATCATATATATATGCACGCGCAATTAAATAGTTGGGTGATCGGCGATCATTCAATCGGTTCGGCATCGCGTCGACGGCATCAGTTCGCGACACGTTCCCCCTTCCTCTCTTCCCCAGCATTCCTACTAATCGGCGGATCAAGCCCCGATTCGTACGAAGCAACATAAGCGGAGTTAGCGGAGACTGTACGAATGTACGTCAAGCCCTGACATCCCTGTCTTTCGGCGCGTTTCCCCTTCCTCCCCGCATTACTACTAATCGGAGGGTCAGACCCCGATTCGTAAGGAGCGGCACTAGTGGAGTCAGCAGAGACTGTACAATCCCTGACACTCCCATCTTTTCGGCCGCGCAACCTCGGGGTTGCATCGCTTATTGGAACTCGCCTCTATGATAGCCAACGCGTTTCGGGCCTTGGCCAGACTGAGATCTGTACATCGGCATAATTTACTAACTTACACAGTATAGAAATTTAACATTAAAGAACATAATTTCAAAAATAGACTTGGCAATTTCAGCATCAGAGTTGTCAAAAGCAGTCAACGTTCTTGACGCTTTTTCCTTTATTAAAAACTCATGGAACAAAGTTGAAGCAACAACAATTATAAACTGTTTTCGCAAAGCAGGATTTTTAGAGTCTATAGCTGCTGAAGATTTTTGTGCTGAGAATGATCTACCACAATCAACATTTTTGAACAAAACTTTTATTTCAAAATTTGGGAAAGACAATCTTGAAGATTTTTTTAATGTAGACAGCTCCTTGACAATTGAAGACGACAATATTGAAATTAATATAACTGATCAAAGTGACGTTGATTTAAGCGCTTCAGATGATGAGATTATTGTACAGCAAATTGACTCAATAAAATCGTAAGATGAGGCATTGGTACAAATGGAGAGGTTAAAGGAATTAGCGAGCCTTGATTTAATATCTTATCAATCCTTCAAGAATTTTAAAAGTCGCATTGAACACTTAACTCTTAAGCATAAACAAGAGAATTCTTAACAGTCTACAATTGACCAATTTTTTAAAACTCAAAATTGTTAAAAACAATGTTTCAAAAACAAGTGGAAACGTTGCAGTCGGACGCAACGGACTGCGGCATACTCGATACCAGTATTAAAACCGGTAAAAAGAGGCCTGATTGCAAAGGGGTACGGATGCGGCAGGGGTGTACGCTGCCTTAAAGATTCTCCGATGCAGATGGGGATGCCACCAGCTATATTCCTTCCAAATTTGGTGACTCTAGCTCAAAGTTTGTAAAATGTAGGGAAAGGGGGGCTGTGGGCGTATTGGGTGGGTGTGGCTTCCAAATTTTTGCTGCAGATCTTTGTGAAATGTCAATTGCTATTTTCATACCAAATTTGGTGACTCTAGCTCGAAAATTGTAAAAAGTTAGGAAAGGCAGGCTGGGGGTGGTATGGGTGGGCGTGGCATCCAAACTTTTGATGCAGTTTTTGGAGGGTCATCATCACCTATCTTGGCACCAAATTTGGTGGCTAAAGCTCAACAACTGTGGGAGATATAGGCTTTTGTGACTTTAAAATGCGGGGGGGCTGGGGGCGGAAAGGGGGGCCTGGCTCCAAAGTTTTTGATTCAGTTTTTTGGTGGTTGCTAGTAGCTATCTTCTTACCAAATTTGGTAGTTCTACCTGTAAGGATGTGCGAAATATGTGGACTTATCGTTTTTGAGTTATCGGATTTTTCGATTTGCCAGTTATCTTAGAATAGGGCTGCCATAAATCTACAGAGCTTGACCGGGACAAGTTTGCAAATTTTTTTTTTTGATTTTTCAACTAAAACAAGTGGAAACGTTGCAGTCGGACGTAACCGACTGCGGCATACTCGATACCAGTATTAAAACCGGTAAAAGAGGCCTGATTGCAAAGGGGTACGGATGCGGCAGGAGTGTACGCTGCCATTTGCCAGCCCCCAGTTATCGTAGAACCCCAATCTTGACACTTTATTTTACTATGCCATAGATAAAGAGAATTGGAAAGTTTCAAGTCTCTAGCTTGAAGGGTGTGGAAAAAAGTTGCGTTCATACAGATGGACAGACACCATGACGGACATTGCACAAAGCCAATATACTCTTTACCTTCGGTATCGAGTATAAAAAAGTACACAAATTTAACATCATTTTTAGTTGCCGTTTTAATGTATTCAAGAAAAAAAAATAAAAATAACACATTTTCACAGTTATACAGCATGTAATGCACAAATAACTTAATAATATTTTCTTAATCAAAACTAATAATCTTATAATTAGGGTATTCAGTAGCTATGCTATGTGCGTAAAGTGCTAAAGTGTTATATTAAACCTTTACAACAAACACACAGAAGCATTTTCAACACAGCAAACATGCCCCTGGGTATGTTTGCTACTATTGTACTATATGTGTTATTGAGTGGTTGCCAGACTATTTATAAAAACAGCTGCTTTCGAGATTATTGAATTAGTGAAATTAGGTCACACTAGGCGAGTTTTGGTTGTAAAGTAAGTAAATTTTATGATTTATTAATTTAAAAGACTTAACTGATGTTTTTAACAGTGGAAAGGAAGAAAAAATACGAAATGATTTTCAATTAAAAAATTTGCAGCTGGGAAAAGAGGATAGAATGCAAAAATTAGAGCTAGAAGTAAAATATAAGAATGCTTAAGTGTCGATATAAATAAACAAGTGGAAACGTTGCAGTCGGACGCAACCGACTGCGGCATACTCGATACCAGAATTAAAACCGGTAAAAAGAGGCCTGAATGCAAAGGGGGTACGGATGCGGCAGGGGCTTACGCTGCCTTAAAGATTCTCCGATCCAGATGGGGATGCCACCGGCTATCTTCATACCAAATTTGGTGACTCTAGCTCAAAGTTTGTAAAAGGTTGGGAAAGGGGGGTGCTGGGGGCGGTATGGGTAGTTGTGGCATCAAAATTTTTTGTTGCAGATCTTTCTGAAATGTCAATTGCTATCTTCATACCAAATTTGGTGACTCTAGCTCAAAATTTGTAAAAGGTGTGGTAAAGGGGGGCTGGAGGCAGTTTCGGTGGGCGTGGCATCCAAATTTTTGATGCAGATCTTTGTGGAATGTCAATTGTTATCTTCATACCGAATTTGGTGACTCTAGCTCGAAGTTTGTAAAAGATGGGGAAAGGGGGCTGGGGCCGGTAAGGGTGCGCGTGACATCCAAATTTGTGATGCAGATCTTTGTGGAATGTCAATTGCTATCTTCATACCAAATTTGGTGACTCTAGCTCGAAATTTGTAATAAGTGTGGGAGGGGGCTGGGGGCGGTATGGGTGGGCGTGGCATCCAAATTTTTGATGCAGATCTTTGTGGAATTTCAATTGCTATCTATATACCAAATTTGGTGACTCTAGCTCGAAGTTTATAAAAGGTGGGGAAAGGGGGCTGGGGGCGTTAGGGTGGGCGTGGCATCCAAATTTTTGATGCAGATCTTTGTAATATGTCAATTGTTATCTTCATACCAAATTTTGTGACTCTAGCTCGAAATTTGTAAAAAGTGCGGAAAGGGGGGGGGGGCGGTATGGGTGGGCGTGGCATCCAAATTTTGATGCAGATCTTTCTGAAATGTCAATTGCTATCTTCATACCAAATTTGGTGACTCTAGCTCGAAAATTGTAAAAAGTGGGGAAAGGGGGGGAAATGGAGGGCGTGGCTCCAAAACTTTGATGCTGATTTTTGGGGGTCGTTGCCAGCTATCTTCCTACTTAATTTGGTGGCTCTAGCTCAACAACTCTGGAAGATACACGCATTCCCGTTTTTTGACGAAGCGTTGGGGCACATGGGGGTGGCTAGGGCGGTATTGGTGGGCGTGGCATCCAATCTTTGATGCAGTTTTTGAGGGGTCATCATCACCTGTCCTGGCACCAAATTTGGTGGCTATAGCTCAAAAACTGTGGGAGATGTAGGCTTTTTTGACTTTAAAATTCGGGGGGCTGGGGGGCGGAATGGGGGCGTGGCTCCAAAATTTTTGATGCAGCTTTTTGGGGGTTGCTAGTAGCTATCTTCTTACCAAATTTGGTACTTCTAGCTGTAAGGATGTGCGAAATATGTGGATTTATCGGTTTTGAGTTATCGAATTTATCGATTTGCCAGCCCCCCAGTTATCGTAGAACCCCCATCTTGACACTTTAATTTACTATCCCATAGATAAAGAGAATTGGAAAGTTGCAAGTCTCTAGCTTGAAGGGTGTGGAAAAAAGTTGCGTTCATACAGACGGACAGACGGACAGGCACCATGACGGACATTGCACAAACTCAATATACTCTTTACCTTCGGTATCGAGTATAAAAAACATTTATTTTCTGAATAATAAAGAAAGTTTTTCAATTATTATTTATGAAAACAACAACTTTTTTCAGCTTATCAATTGCTCAATTCAATTTAACTTTCGATTGTATTGTCATCGAACTGGCAAACAGCTGACTTAGCACAAATACGACAAAAGAAACGTAAAAAGTGCACTCACTAGCTACACTGTATTATATATAACACTTTACGCACATAGCATAGCTACTGAATACCCTAAATGAAAACAGGAACTTAACATCAGTTAATGAGTTTTTAAAAAAATGTATTAGACTTTTTATTCATTATAATGGCTTGGCGCATTCATATTTTCCAGTTTTTTTTTTGTTTGCTCAATAACATGCTTTTGAGTTTTAATATAATTATAAAAGTCTACGCATGTCATAGAATAATTAAATTTGCATTGCATGATGCTTTCCAAAGTGGTTATGGGGGTTTTCTTTCCTTACTGCATTGTGAAGAAATCAGTGAAAATAATCGCTCAACATTTCCATTGTGTCCTGGAATAGCGCACAGAAATTGAACTAGTTTTAATAAATTGCTTTTTCGCTCTTTCTCTTTAGTATTTATAAAATAATGCTTCCATTTTTCATTCATGTCTTTTAAATGCCAATCTTCGTTTTGATCCCCAATATAAGATTTTAAATAGTTATACTCTTCAAAAACATCGTCAGAAACTGTTATTTTTAATTCATTTAAATAAACAATGGACTTCTTAACGTCTTCCCATTTTGGTACATTTTTATACTCGATACCGAAGGTAATTATACTCGATACCGAAGGTAAAGAGTATATTGAGTTTGTGCAATGTCCGTCATGGTGTCTGTCCGTCTGTCCGTCTGTATGAACGCAACTTTTTTCCACACCCTTCAAGCTAGAGACTTGAAACTTTCCAAATCTCTTTATCTATGGGATAGTAAATTAAAGTGTCAAGATGGGGGTTCTACGATAACTGGGGGCTGGCGAATCGATAAATTCGATAACTCAAAACCGATAAATCCACATATTTCGCACATCCTTACAGCTAGAAGTACCAAATTTGGTAAGAAGATAGCTACTAGCAACCCCCCAAAAGCTGCATCAAAAATTTTGGAGCCACGCCCCCACATTCCGCCCCCAAGCCCCGCATTTTACAGTCAAAAAGCCTATATCTCCCACCGTTTTTGAGCTATAGCCACCAAATTTGGTGCCAAGATAGGTGATGACCCCCAAAAACTGCATCAAAAGATTGGATGCCACCCCCACCAATACCGCCCTAGCCACCCCCATGTGCCCCAACGCTTCGTCAAAAACGGGAATGCGTGTATCTTCCAGAGTTGTTGAGCTAGAGCCTTTAAATTTGGTGGGAAGATAGCTGGTAACGACCCCCAAAAATCTGCATCAAAGTTTTGGAGCCACGCCCTCCATTTCGCCCCCCTTTCCCCACTTCTTACAATTTTCGAGCTAGAGTCACCAAATTTGGTATGAAGATAGCAATTGACATTTCAGAAAGATCTGCATCAAACATTTGGATTCCACGCCCACCCATACCGCCCCCAGCCCCCCTTTCCCCACTTCTTACAAATGTCGAGCTAGAGTCACAAAATTTGGTATGAAGATAGCAATTGACATATTACAAAGATCTGCATCAAAAATTTGGATGCCACGCCCACCCTAAACGCCCCCAGTCCCCCTTTCCCCACCTTTTATAAACTTCGAGCTAGAGTCACCAAATTTGGTATATAGATAGCAATGAAAAATTCCACAAAGATCTGCATCAAAAATTTGGATGCCACGCCCACCCCCCATACCGCCCCCAGCCCCCTTTTCCCCCTCCCTTTATTACAAATTTGAGCTAGAGTCACCAAATTTGGGTATGAAGATAGCAAGTGAAATTTCAGAAAGATTGCAACAAAAATTTGATGCCACAACTACCCATACCGCCCCAGCACCCCCCCCTTTCCCAACCTTTTACAAACTTTGAGCTAGAGTCACCAAATTTGGTATGAAGATAGCCGGTGGCATCCCCATCTGGATCGGAGAATCTTTAAGGCAGCGTACACCCCTGCCGCATCCGTACCCCTTTGCATTCAGGCCTCTTTTTACCGGTTTTAATACTGGTATCGAGTATGCCGCAGTCGGTTGCGTCCGACTGCAACGTTTCCGACTTGTTTAATAGCATCCAGCTAAAATTTTCATATTTCTCTAACGGCTTACCCCACTGCTCTAAGTATTTCACAACAATTGTAAAGAACTTATGGTAGTCTCTTTCAAATTGTTGAACTTGTACAGCAAGAAGAACATTTCCATATAAAGTTTAAAACAAGCCCTGCGTTTGATTACCAATAAACTTTTGATCTAATCTTTCTTTGAAGGTGTTGGTGGTTTCAGTTATATATTGTGCAACTTCTATTATTGAAACATATTTTTTTTCAATTTTTATACTCGATACCGAAGGTAAAGAGTATATTGAGTTTGTGCAATGTCCGTCATGGTGTCCGTCCGTCTGTCCGTCTGTATTTGTCCAATTTTTTTCCACACCCTTCAAGCTAGAGACTTGAAACTTTCCAATTCTCTTTATCTATGGGATAGTAAATTAAAGTGTCAAGATGGGGGTTCTACGATAACTGGGGGCTGGCAAATCGATAAATTCGATAACTCAAAACCGATAAATCCACATATTTCGCACATCCTTACAGCTAGAAGTACCAAATTTGGTAAGAAGATAGCTACTAGCAACCCCCAAAAAAGCTGCATCACAAAGATCTGCATCACAAATTTGGATGCCACGCCCACCCATACCGCCCCAGCCCCCCTTTCCCCACTTTTTACAAACTTTGAGCTAGGGTCAACAAATTTTGTATGAAGATAGCAATTGATATTCCACAAAGATCTGCATCAAAAATTTCGATACCACGCCCACCCATACCGCCCCCAGCCCCACTTTCCCCACTTCTACAAACTTTGAGCTAGAGTCACCAAATTTGGTATGAAGATAGCAATTGACATTTCACAAAGATCTACATCAAAAATTTTGATGCCACAACTACCCATACCGCCCCCAGCCCCCCTTTCCCCACCTTTTACAAACTTTTGAGCTAGAGTCACCAAATTTGTAAGGAAGATAGCTTGTGGCATCCCCGTCTGCATCGGAAAATCTTTAAAGCAGCGTACACCCCTGCCGCATCCGTACCCCTCTGCAATCTGGCCTCTTTTTACCGGTTTTAATACTGGTATCGAGTATGCCGCAGTCGGTTGCGTCCGACTGCAACGTTTCCACTTGTTTAATTTGTTTTTCAATAAGCGAGGTTTGACTATGAATAAAATGCAAATAAACTTTGGAGAAAGGGTTATTAAGGAAATCAATAATATTTTGTGGTGCATTTTTTTCGGCTGCAAAAAAATCTTTAAGAGGCTGCCAAAGTTCTAAAATACGCTGAATTGCAGGAACTAACGATAGCCACCTGCTTCTTGAATGACTTAGAATTGAATTATACTCTATTTCAGCATTTTCACAAAAACTTTTCAATCTTTCAGTTTTTACAGTGTATATCAAAAAAACTTATAGGTTTTCAATACGAAGGACTCAATATCAATCGTTAAAACATCTGCTGCTGTAGATACCGCATTATGGAGAATATGTGCTGGACATCCTATTCCTTCTATATCTTTGTGCAAAATGTTTTTTAATTTGTAGAAAATATTCTTAACTCCTCGTCTTCCACTTCCTCAAAAATTTGTGTTTGTGGTCTGCGCCAAATGCCATAAAAGGTTTTCTAAGGGAAAATTTTACTTTTTTTAGGGTGTCTACACAGAAAGAAGTCACAGTTTCTGAGGTTTCATTTGGCAAACTGGTTAATTTAAGTAACTTTATTTGCATTCCTTCTTCCTCTGTAAAGTAGTGCAGAAATAAAGGAAACAATTTTCTGCTTTGTGGTTGCTAGCATCTGTTGAGATTCCATAAAAAACCTTATTTTTAATAAGCGTTTCAATCACTGTGTTAATCGAATGTGGCGTCAACACACTTGTAATGAGAGCTGGTGCTTTAGTTTTGGCTGTTGACAATTTTGCAGCGATTTGCGAATCCGGAAATAAAATTCTATTTAGTTTGGTGGTACAATCCAGCTGGGGGCAGTATGGGTAGTTGAGGCATAAAATTTTTTTGTTGCAGATCTTTGTGAAATGTCAATTGCTATCTTCATACCAAATTTGGTGACTCTAGCTCAGAAATTCGTAAAAAGTGTGGAAAAGGGGGCTGGGGGCAGTATGGGTGGGCGTGGCATCCAAATTTTGATGATCGAGATCTTTGTGAAATATCAATTGCTATCTTCATACCAAATTTGGTGACTCTAGCTCGAAAATTGTAAAAATTGGGGAAAGGGGGGTTGCGGGTGGTATGGGTGGGCGTGGCATCCAAATTTTTGATGCAGATCTTTGTGGAATGTCAATTGCTATCTTCATACCAAATTTGGTGACTCTAGCTCGAAAATTGTAAAAAGTGGTAAAAGGGGGCGAAATGGAGGGCGTGGCTCCAAAACTTTGATGCAGATTTTTGGCGGTCGTTGCCAGCTATCTTCCCACCAAATTTGGAGGCTCTAGCTCCACAACTCTGGAAGATACACGCATTCCCGTTTTGACGAAGCGTTGGGGTGAATGGGGGCGGCTTGGGCAGTATCGGTGGGCGTGGCATCCAAACTCTTGGTGCGGTTTTAGGGGTTCATCATCACCTATCTTGGCACCAAATTTGGTGGCTATAGCTCAAAAACTGTTGGAGATATGGGCTATTTTGACTTTAAAATGCGGGGGGCTGGGGGCGGAATGAGGGCGTGGCTCCAAAATTTTTTATGCAGTTTTGGGGTTGCTAATAGCTATCTTCTTACCAAATTTGGTACTTATAGCTGTAAGGATGTGCGAAATATGTGGATTTATCGGTTTTGAGTTATCGAATTTATCGATTTGCCAGCCCCCAGTTATCGTAGAACCCCATCTTGACACTTTAATTTACTATCCCATAGATAAAAAGAATTGGAAAGTTTCAAGTCTCTAGCTTGAAGGGTGTGAAAAAAAACTTGCAACCATACGGACGGACAGACGGACAGGAGGGACAGAC
>JAEIGR010000095.1:0-436358 GCA_018904305.1 Scaptomyza montana | reverse complement strand
GCCAAACCCCCCATTCCGCCCCCAGCCCCCCGCATTTTAAAGTCAAAAATGTCTATATCTCCCACAGTTTTTGAGCTAGAGTCACCAAATTTGGTGCCAAGATAGGTGATGATGACCCCCCAAAAACTGCATCAAAAGTTTGGATGCCACGCCCACAAATACTGCCCTAGCCACCCCCATCCACCCCAACGCTTCGTCAAAAATGGGAATGCGTGTATCTTCCAGAGTTGTGAAGCTAGAGCCACCAAATTTGGTGGGAAGATAGCTGGTAACGATCCCCAAAAAACTGCATCAAAGTTTTGGAGCCACGCCCACCCCTTCCGCACCCCCTTTCCAAACCTTTTTACAATTTTCGAGCTAGAGTCACCAAATTTGGTATGTAGATAGCAATTGACATTCCACATAGATCTGCATCAAAAATTTTGATGCCAAAACTACCCATAGCACCCCCAGCCCCCCCACCTTTCACCACTTTTTACAAACTTTGAGCTAGAGTCACCAAATTTGGAAGGAAGATAGCTTGTGGCATCCCCATCTGCATCGGAAAATCTTTTAGACAGTGTACACCTCTGCCGCATCCGTACTCCTTTGCAATCAGGCCTCTTTTTACCGGTTTTAATACTGGTATCGATTATGCCGCAGTCGGTTGCGTCCGACTGCAACGTTTCCACTTGTTTTTATAATGCCTTTGTAAAAAAAAATATATATTATTATAATTTAAAATTCGGTGGCAAATTAAACATTGAGACTCGCCAGCCATATTTTCTTTGAAAAAATATTCATTCATTTTTCAGTTTTTATAGTGTAAAATATTTAGTCTTTAAAAAAGTTGCGCAGCGAGGTCCTGCCTTGGTGAAAGCTGAACAGCAACTGACTTGATTTGCTTTGCCGAAGTGGGAGCAACACAACTGCCGAAAGCTGAACATCGTGCCGATGTATAAGTTTTTTTTATAGCGTACAGAGTAAAATGAAAATATTACTGGCCTATAGCCTGCTATAGGAAACGTTAAATGTGCCGGTCGCTGGTATAGATGTTGACACATAAAAAATGGTTGCGCTCTCTCTTTGCATAGTGACTATAAGCAAGATATATCTTGACTGTAATTTTTTTTTTTTTTTTTTTTTTTTTTTTTTTTTAAAGCCGTAACGAAAAGGCAGAAAGAAGAAACAAAAATGCAAGGAAGGCAGTGATAGTCGCGAAGTTTGTTTGCTCTGCTCTTATCCAGCCCTATCTATACTTAATACCGAAGGTAAAGAGTATATTGGGTTTGTGCAATGTCCGTCATGGTGTTTGTCCGTCCGTATGAACGCAACTTTTTTCGACACTCTTCAAGGTTGGGACTTGAAACTTTGCAAATATCTTTTTCTATGGCCGGGACAGAAAGTGTCAAGATTGGGGTTTTACGATAATTGGGGGGCTGGCAAATCAATAAATTCAATAACTCAAATTCGATAAATCGAAATATTTCCCACACCCTTACAGTTAGAGTTATCAAATTTGGTTAGAAGATAGCTGCTAGCATCCCCCTAAAACAGCCTTTAACATTTTGGATCCACGCCCACCCAATCCGCCTCCAGCCTCCCGCAGCTTGAAATCAGAAACGCTTATATCTTCCACAGTTTTTAAGCAATAGCCACCGAATTCGGTGTCAAGATAGGTGATGACATCCCTCAATTAACAGCTTCACAACGTTGGATGCCATGCCCACACATACCACCCTAGCTACCCCCAGCCGCCCCATCGCCTCGTTAAGAATGAGAATGTGTGAATCTTTCATAGTTTTTAAGCTAGAGTCACCAGATTTGGTAGAAAGTTAGCTGGTAACGACCCCTAAACTTTGGATGCCACACACACCCCACGCTGAGTAATCGATAGCAAGTCGATAAACTTTGGGGTGCAAATCGATAAAACTTACATAATTCCCACATTTTAAGCAAGAGGCACCAAATTTGTTGTAGGGAAAGCTGGTTACTTCTCCCAAAAATCTGCATCAATATATTAGATTCCACAACCACACTTGCTGCTCCCAGTATGGGAATGCGTACATCTTCCACAGTTTTCAGCTGGAATCACCAAATTTTCTTTGGGCAAGCTGGTGACATTCGCTAAAGATCACATCAGGAATTTGAGTGCCAAGCCCCCAAAACTTTGTCCTACGTCCCACTGCCTTTGAAAGCCGGGAATACCTGTATCTTACCACTGAGAAGGTAATTATACTCGGTACCGAAGGTAAAGAGTATATTGGTTTTGTGCAATGTCCGTCATAGTGTCTGTCCGTCTGTATGAACGAAACTTTTTTCCACACCCTTCAAGCTAGAGACTTGAAACTATCCAATTCTCTTTATCTATGGGATAGTAAATTAAAGTGTCAAGATTATGGCTCTACAGAACTGGGGGGCTGGCAAATCGATAATTTCGATAATTCAAAACCGATAAATCCACATATTTTGCACATCCTTGCAGCTAGAACTACCAAATAGAACTACCAAAAAATAGCTAGTAGCAACCCCCAAAAAACTGCATATAAAATTTTGGAGCCACGCCCACCCATTCCGCTCCCAGCCCCCCCCCGCAATTTAAAGTAAAAATAGCTTATATCTCCAACAGTTTTTGAGCTATAGCCACCAAATTTGGTGCCAAGATAGGTGATGATGACCCCCCAAAAACTGCATTAAAAGTTTGGATGCCACGCCCTACAATAATGCCCTAGCCGCCCCCATCCGCCTCAACGCTTCGTCAAAAACGGGAATGCGTGTATCTTCCAGCCACGCCCACCCATTCCGCCAACCTTTCCTCACCTTTTACAAACTTTGAGCTGGAGTGGCCAAATTTGGTATGAAGATAGCATTTGAAATTCCACAAAGATCTGCAGCAAAAATTTGGATGCCACACCCACCCATACCACCCCCAGCCCCCCCTTTCCCCAGCTTTTACAAACTTTGAGCTAGAACCACCAAATTTGGTATGAAGATAGCAATTGACATTCTATAAAGATCTGCATCAAAAATTTGGATGCCTTGCCCACCCATAACGCACCCAGCCCCCCCCTTTCCCCACTTTTACAAACTTTGAGCTAGAGTCACCAAATTTGGTATGAAGATAGCAATTGACATTCCATGAAGATCTGCAGCAAAATTTGGATGCCACACCCACCCATACCACCCCCAGCCCCCCTTTCCCCACCTTTTACAAACTTTGAGCTAGAGTCACCAAATTTGGTAAGAAGATAGTAATTGACATCCCACAAAGATCTGAGTATACCAGAGAAGTTAAAAGAATGTACGCTCGTACGAGTGTTTTCCATTTTTACAACATCACGTCGACGGAATCTTAAGCAGATCCAGCCTTACCCACCAAGAATCACATACAATCTTAGCTCAAGGCTTATATCACACCTTAAACATCATATGTTAGTAAATACCACGATAAAAAACAAAAAATAAGCGAATTTTTAAGAATAAACATGTTTTTTAAAATAATAATGCTTTCAGTAATATTAAAGGTGGCAAAAGAAAGAAACCTTGTTGCATTGGAAGCTCGACGCAAAAATTTTCAGCTACGAGCCCAAGCTGATACAAACAAGTTAACAAAAGCTTAGCTAATTGGGCAAACCAGATACGTTCGTGACAATGTTGCGAAACATTGCGGCTGAAGGTGCTGACTCTATATTGTCGGCCGACCAACGGCCTGCTAAGCGATGTAACATGAGCTTAGAACTCCGTACGCCAAGTGATTGTCACGAGGCGCATTGGCAGCATTCCATCGACATCGCCATAGCTTGATTTGTATTTAGGGAGCTATTGTTAAGTCTGTTAAAAATAACCTAAGAACGATCGAAAGGTCTATTTCTTCATTATAGCATTTTATTCTTAGTAGGTCTTCTAAATGTTTGTTGGAAATTTTATTTATATTTTCTCGCTAATTTTCTTCAAGCAATTCATAATGGCTGTGGTTGTTATACTCGATACCGAAGGTAAAGAGTATATTGAGTTTGTGCAATGTCCGTCATGGTGTCCGTCCGTCCGTCCGTCCGTCTGTCCGTCTGTATGTTCGCAACTTTTTTCCACACCCTTCAAGCTAGAGACTTGAAACTTTCCAATTCTCTTTATCTATGGGATAGTAAATTAAAGTGTCAAGATGGGGGTTCTACGATAACTGGGGGGCTGGCAAATCGATAAATTCGATAGCTCAAAACCGATAAATCCACATATTTCGCACATCCTTACAGCTAGAAGTACCAAATTTGGTAAGAAGATAGCTACTAGCAACTCCCAAAAAACTGCATCAAAAAAACTTTAGAGCCAAACCCCCCATTCCGCCCCCAGCCCCCCGCATTTTAAAGTCAAAAAAGTCTATATCTCCCACAGTTTTTGAGCTAGAGTCACCAAATTTGGTGCCAAGATAGGTGATGATGACCCCCCAAAAACTGCATCAAAAGTTTGGATGCCACGCCCACAAATACTGCCCTAGCCACCCCCATCCACCCCAACGCTTCGTCAAAAATGGGAATGCGTGTATCTTCCAGAGTTGTGAAGCTAGAGCCACCAAATTTGGTGGGAAGATAGCTGGTAACGATCCCCAAAAAACTGCATCAAAGTTTTGGAGCCACGCCCACCCCTTCCGCACCCCTTTCCAAACCTTTTTACAATTTTCGAGCTAGAGTCACCAAATTTGGTATGTAGATAGCAATTGACATTCCACATAGATCTGAATCAAAAATTTTGATGCCAAAACTACCCATACCACCCCCAGCCCCCCCCCCCCACCTTTCACCACTTTTTACAAACTTTGAGCTAGAGTCACCAAATTTGGAAGGAAGATAGCTTGTGGCATCCCCATCTGCATCGGAAAATCTTTTAGACAGTGTACACCTCTGCCGCATCCGTACTCCTTTGCAATCAGGCCTCTTTTTACCGGTTTTAATACTGGTATCGATTATGCCGCAGTCGGTTGCGTCCGACTGCAACGTTTCCACTTGTTTTTATAATGCCTTTGTAAAAAAAATATATATTATTATAATTTAAAATTCGGTGGCAAATTAAACATTGAGACTCGCCAGCCATATTTTCTTTGAAAAAATATTCATTCATTTTTCAGTTTTTATAGTGTAAAATATTTAGTCTTTAAAAAAGTTGCGCAGCGAGGTCCTGCCTTGGTGAAAGCTGAACAGCAACTGACTTGATTTGCTTTGCCGAAGTGGGAGCAACACAACTGCCGAAAGCTGAACATCGTGCCGATGTATAAGTTTTTTTTATAGCGTACAGAGTAAAATGAAAATATTACTGGCCTATAGCCTGCTATAGGAAACGTTAAATGTGCCGGTCGCTGGTATAGATGTTGACACATAAAAAATGGTTGCGCTCTCTCTTTGCATAGTGACTATAAGCAAGATATATCTTGACTGTAAGCCGTAACGAAAAGGCAGAAAGAAGAAACAAAAATGCAAGGAAGGCAGTGATAGTCGCGAAGTTTGTTTGCTCTGCTCTTATCCAGCCCTATCTATACTTAATACCGAAGGTAAAGAGTATATTGGGTTTGTGCAATGTCCGTCATGGTGTTTGTCCGTCCGTATGAACGCAACTTTTTTCGACACTCTTCAAGGTTGGGACTTGAAACTTTGCAAATATCTTTTTCTATGGCCGGGACAGAAAGTGTCAAGATTGGGGTTTTACGATAATTGGGGGGCTGGCAAATCAATAAATTCAATAACTCAAATTCGATAAATCGAAATATTTCCCACACCCTTACAGTTAGAGTTATCAAATTTGGTTAGAAGATAGCTGCTAGCATCCCCCTAAAACAGCCTTTAACATTTTGGATCCACACCCACCCAATCCGCCTCCAGCCTCCCGCAGCTTGAAATCAGAAACGCTTATATCTTCCACAGTTTTTAAGCAATAGCCACCGAATTCGGTGTCAAGATAGGTGATGACATCCCTCAATTAACAGCTTCACAACGTTGGATGCCATGCCCACACATACCACCCTAGCTACCCCCAGCCGCCCCATCGCCTCGTTAAGAATGAGAATGTGTGAATCTTTCATAGTTTTTAAGCTAGAGTCACCAGATTTGGTAGAAAGTTAGCTGGTAACGACCCCTAAACTTTGGATGCCACACACACCCCACGCTGAGTAATCGATAGCACGTCGATAAACTTTGGGGTGCAAATCGATAAAACTTACATAATTCCCACATTTTAAGCAAGAGGCACCAAATTTGTTGTAGGGAAAGCTGGTTACTTCTCCCAAAAATCTGCATCAATATATTAGATTCCACAACCACACTTGCTGCTCCCAGTATGGGAATGCGTACATCTTCCACAGTTTTCAGCTGGAATCACCAAATTTTCTTTGGGCAAGCTGGTGACATTCGCTAAAGATCACATCAGGAATTTGAGTGCCAAGCCCCCAAAACTTTGTCCTACGTCCCACTGCCTTTGAAAGCCGGGAATACCTGTATCTTACCACTGAGAAGGTAATTATACTCGGTACCGAAGGTAAAGAGTATATTGGTTTTGTGCAATGTCCGTCATAGTGTCCGTCCGTCTGTATGAACGAAACTTTTTTCCACACCCTTCAAGCTAGAGACTTGAAACTATCCAATTCTCTTTATCTATGGGATAGTAAATTAAAGTGTCAAGATTATGGCTCTACAGAACTGGGTGGCTGGCAAATCGATAATTTCGATAATTCAAAACCGATAAATCCACATATTTTGCACATCCTTGCAGCTAGAACTACCAAATAGAACTACCAAAAAATAGCTAGTAGCAACCCCCAAAAAACTGCATATAAAATTTTGGAGCCACGCCCACCCATTCCGCTCCCAGCCCCCCCCGCAATTTAAAGTAAAAATAGCTTATATCTCCAACAGTTTTTGAGCTATAGCCACCAAATTTGGTGCCAAGATAGGTGATGATGACCCCCCAAAAACTGCATTAAAAGTTTGGATGCCACGCCCTACAATAATGCCTTAGCCGCCCCCATCCGCCTCAACGCTTCGTCAAAAACGGGAATGCGTGTATCTTCCAGCCACGCCCACCCATTCCGCCAACCTTTCCTCACCTTTTACAAACTTTGAGCTGGAGTGGCCAAATTTGGTATGAAGATAGCATTTGAAATTCCACAAAGATCTGCAGCAAAAATTTGGATGCCACACCCACCCATACCACCCCCAGCCCCCCTTTCCCCAGCTTTTACAAACTTTGAGCTAGAACCACCAAATTTGGTATGAAGATAGCAATTGACATTCTATAAAGATCTGCATCAAAAATTTGGATGCCTTGCCCACCCATAACGCACCCAGCCCCCCCCTTTCCCCACTTTTACAAACTTTGAGCTAGAGTCACCAAATTTGGTATGAAGATAGCAATTGACATTCCATGAAGATCTGCAGCAAAATTTGGATGCCACACCCACCCATACCACCCCCAGCCCCCCTTTCCCCACCTTTTACAAACTTTGAGCTAGAGTCACCAAATTTGGTAAGAAGATAGTAATTGACATCCCACAAAGATCTGCATCAAAAATTTGGATGCCACACCCACCCAATCCGCTTCCATTCCCCTTTTACCCACCTTTTACAAACTTTGAGCTAGAGTCACCAAATTTGGAAGGAAGATAGCTGGTGGCTTCCCCATCTGCATCGAAGAATCTTTAAGGCAGGGTACATACTTGCCGCATCCGTACCCTTTTGCAATCAGGCCTCTTTTTACCGGTTTTAATACTGGTAACTTGTTTACCGCAGTCGGTTGCGTCCGACTGCAACGTTTCCACTTGTTTTTTATTGTGGCAGCAATACGTACGTCAAATCTCACCAATGATTCGAAAACTTTGCAGGCCGACGAGCATGCATCGCAGAAAACGCAAATGCTTGCTTTGCCTGCGAAATGGTGCGCAACAGAACAGACTCGAGTAGCTGGACCTTAATCTTTTTTGTATCTATGCGTTCGTATGCGAGCGAACAGGTAGTAAGTGTGAGCGCACATGTATATATGTATGTATGTGTGCGTCTTTGGACGCACTTCTATGATGAAAAATAAGGCGCATCAGCGTCTATTGTAGAACAGCGGGCGCGTTAGCGGAAAGCAAGCAACGGTAAAAAACTATAAGTATTTGTATGAGAGTACGTTTGTTTCATTTCTTAGTTTGGCTAACTGTTTCCCGATTTTTGATAGCTTTTCTTTTTCTATGCCCTGCATTCGCATGTGTTTGTACATCAGCTATCGGCACATTTAGCGTTTCCTATAGAAGGCTGTAGGCCGGTAATATTTTCATTTTACTCTGTACGCTATAAAAAAACTAATACAAGCGCACGATGTTCGGCTTTCGGCAGTTGTGTTGCTCCCACTTTGGCAAAGCAAATCAAGTCATTTTTTTAAATACTAAATATTTTACACTGTAAAAAACTGAAAAAAATTTTTCAATGAAAATATAGCTGGCGAGTCTCAATGTTTAATTTGCCACCCAATTTTAAATAATAATAATATATATTTTTTATAAAGGCATTATAAAAACAACCACAGCAATTATGAATTGCTTGAAGAAAATGAGCGAGCTCGAATTCTTTTAGAATTAAATGCTAAATTTTTTGGCAGTTCATAGCTTGCCACATTGACAATAACGAAATTATTGTAGCCCAAATTGACAATATTGAAAATATTATACCGCAACGTCCTCAACATTAGGTTAGGTAAGGTTAGAGCAGTAGTGAGAGGTTCGAAGAACCCCCCATTCACATAGGCCATGTATTGGCCCGTCGTGGTGCCGCGTTTTGGACTTTATCCAAAAAACCGTCTACCCAGACACAGAGTGTGTCACACCACTTTCGAGGGCGTGGTCCCAGCCCGAGGCTTGAATAAAAGACAGGATATTTTTCGGGTTAATA
Organism: Scaptomyza montana; assembly: GCA_018904305.1. Lineage (NCBI taxonomy): Eukaryota > Metazoa > Arthropoda > Insecta > Diptera > Drosophilidae > Scaptomyza > Scaptomyza montana. The sequence goes on along the minus strand of JAEIGR010000095.1, from coordinate 427,470 downwards.
TCCGCCAGTTGAGTGAGGTCCGATAAGAAGAAAGAACCAAGATAGCGATTTCTATCTTTGCAGAGTGCCGGACAGTCGCAGAAAAGGTGGGAAACTGTTTCCTCCTCCTCCTCGTCCCGACAGCTTCTGCAGAAATCGTTGGAAGGGGCTACAAGTTTCGCTGCGTGAGTTCCCACTAGCCAGTGCCCCGTAATGGCTCTTGTTACGGAAGCACAGCCTAATCTGGTTAGGTGGATTAGGCCTGAAGAGCGCTTCTTGCAGCGCGTTGGCCAGGTTTGCCTAGCAGTCCTACCTGTGGCGGCGGTAAGCTGCCATCTCTTGTTAGCTTCGAGTTCAAAGTGCGATCGAACTCTTAGCTTACAGCTGACCATGGGAATAGCCAAGCCCCCCCGTTTATGCGAGGAGAGGCATGGTAGTACCAAGCCTTGCCAGCTCGACTGCTTTACAGTTGACCTCGATGCCTCTATGTCCGGCCACCAAAATGAGGTATATTTCAAACTGCTCTGCCATCCCCTGTAGAGATCTGGGGCAGTTTGTGACAGATATCGAATTTGATGATATCGCCTTTAGTGATTTGATAGCCGCCTGGCTATCAGAAAATATGCAGATCTTTTCTGCAGAGCATTTACTTTCGGAAATGCATGAGAGTGCCTCCTGTATTGCAGCGATCTCGGCTTGAAACACACTGCAGTGGTCAGGAAGGCTGAACGATTTGCTTATAGATAGCTCTTCGCAAAAGACGCCTCCCCCTACCCGGTCGTCTAGCTTAGAGCTATCGGTGTAAATTTTCACAGAGTCTGTCGGCCCTGGCGTGCCTGAGCACCAATCCTCCCTTGGGGGACTAGTGTATGGAAAGGGGTTTTGGGGAATTCTTGAGGACAACAATAGTCCGTGTTTGAAGGGATAAGCAAGTTACCCACTAGAATGTTGGAGTGTCCGAACTTCTGCTCGGAACACTGCTTGGTTACTCTCATGCGTAGGGCAGAGAGAGTTGCTACTAATTTCCCCATTTGGTCTATTGGTAGGAGATTTAGTATATTGTCAAGAGACTCAGTTAGGAACGTTCTGAGGGCTCCTGTTGTGGTCAGTCCAGCGGCACGCTGTACTTTGCTCAGCTTGTGGACTGATGTCTTTTTAGACAAAGTTGGCCACCATACTGACACTCCATACAGTAGGATGGGCCGAACGATGGCTGTGTACAGCCACAGCGTGATGTGGGGTGCCATTCCCCATTTCAGTCCAATGGACTTCCTGCATGTATATAGTGCGACTGAGGCCATCTTAACTCGTTCTTCTGTGTTAAGATTCCAGTCTAGTTTACTATCGAGAGTGAGCCCTAAGTATTTGGCGGATTTACTGAAGGCAAGTTCCACCCCATTCAGGGTTGGTGGTCTGAGGTGAGGATCTTATGCTTCTTAGTGAAGAGAACTAAATCAGTTTTAGCTGGGTTTAGTCCAAGTCCTTTTGCTGTGGCCCATGAGGACTGGGTTCGAAGTGCAGTGGTCATAAGCTCGCACAAACTTTGGGGGGTATTTACCCGAGAAGGTTATGGCGTAGCACAGTGGGGCCTTTGCTCATTTTACTTTGCAAAAATCATAACTTCTAAACTAATGAATCGATTTAGAAAATTTAGGTAGGTGCTAGGTATCCGTGGTACTTAGATATTCAAGGTCAAAGTTAAGAAATATTTTCGATCATATTTTACCTGTAAAATTCCAATTAAAAACGTTTGTTTTTAATCATAGCCGAACATTTTTATAATTCAATGACTATATCGAGTTTTAAGTGGTTTTTATTCGATTTTCTAACTTAAATACATAAAATTTAAATTTTTATTTTTTTGTGATTTTTTGAGGTTAATTTTTAATATTTGCTATCGATGGCTGATTTTCTACAAAATAATCATCAACATTAAGGCTAGTAAGGTTAATATCTAATAAACTTAACATTTCGGAACTATAGTTGCTATCTTCCAAATCCTTTCGTGATCGCACATGTCTCAGTGATGCAAGAAGTGGATCCGATGAGGCTGCCAGCATGATAAAAAGGTCTTCATTTTGTCCAACCCGAGAAATTTTGCACGTATTAGTGTATCTGAACCTTTTGTAGTCCTTGTTTTTACATTCCTGTGCTTCTTCGGACAGCTCTCCAATAGGTAAACACTGATATTCTATTAAGTCCTTTCCGTGAGCCAAAATCCTGTGTACCGTGGGGGTAAGTTTTTTTGAAGGATACAATTCAGTCAAAAGTTGAGCTGTTTTTGATGTGTATTCGCCAAATTTTGCACCATTTATCATTTCCTTGCAGTTTATAACATTAAGGATAACAGCTAACCTTTTAATGATCTCCTGATTAACACCTGTTATCAGAGATGTAATGTTATCGTTTTCAAAAAATCTCCTCGAAGTATTTCCATCATTCGAATTTCCGTATCCGTGCTTTGGGCAGTCAACTTTTAATCCCAGCTTCCGAGAGAATTCAGCTTGTATAACTTCCTTTCTACTCTGTATATCCTCACGAGGTGTATTATCCGTTTTTGTTTCTCCTGGCCGAGGAAGTGAGTAGGCTAGCTTCAGAATAAATTCCATACACTTTATTCTGCAATGCAACGGAGAAATTCCGTACTTGCAGCAGTTTTCCTCACTCCTGGAGTCGTCTAAATTGTGAAAGTCTTTTTGAGTGTTTTTACAAATAGGACACCTTAAAGTTGAGGAGGTGTTTGTAATTTCATTTAAGACTTTTCCATCAATCATTGTCAGGAAAAATTGAAAGTTAATCGTAATTTTTTTTCCACTTTTGGTTTGAAAAACAGTAGGTTTCAGTTGGCTAATTTGATTCTGTATGTCGCTTACAGTTGATTTAATCAACTCAGAGGACTCCTTCGCATATTTAAAGAAAATAGGGCGACAATAATGAATCGATGATGGTCGAAGATTTTTCCAATGTTCAGAAGTTTCACTCCTCAGGCGTAAGGGAACAACAGAAGCCATAAACATATTTTCATCAGATATAGTTTCGTCATCTGTGTTTATAATTTGTTTGTATGCGCTTTGTCCAGACGATCCATCACATCTCCACTTATTGAGAAGAGTTAAATTTTCTGGAAAAAGCTCGACCTCTCCATCAGGCAAACTTTCAATTAGACGCATCGCAGTGTGATCCATCAAATCCTGGAGCTTTATTTCTACATATGTCTCTGTTACTGTTGCATTAGGTGGCACTGCTTTCTTCTTGGCAAATCCAATTTTTTTGTATCCGGGAAGAACGTTGACGTTATGGTTTTTTAAGGAGCTGCGTAAAATTTCATACTTCTCCTTAGTCAATCCCAAGTCCATAAATAGGGAAAACGCTTCTTCATCAGTGTACTTAATGGCGACTGAGTTTGGTGGCGTTGGAATACTTTCTTTAATCCTTTTCAGCCGTAAAGGACTGGCGACCTGCACAGCTTTCGTAATTGTCGCTTTTGTCCTCTCTTGTTCCTTCAAATACTTTGATGAAAGTGCTTCCGCTAGATGTTCAGTTGCAATGCTTTCCGTAGCATCCTCAAGCTTACGTTTCCTTGTAAAAGCTGAACACTCTTCCATAGTTTTATAAGGCCTTCCTCTTCCTCGGCTAGTAGATGGGTAAACTTCTTCCTCTTCTGAATATTCGAAAGTTGTATGTCCCTCAAACCAATATTCATTCTTTTTTATAAAAGCCGAAATATTTCTATGGACCGAGTTCCATTTTTTCTTCAAGTTGAAGTACATGTATTTTATTTTTTTCTCAAGCTCCTTGCTAGCGTTTTCGAGTACGCCCATCTCTTGAAGCAATGCCACTTCGCAATCATTAATTTTTTCCGAGGCACGGAAAAGTTCAAAAATCGTTGAATTTTTTAATTCCATTATTGCGCTTTTAAATAAATACTTTGTGAATTATATTGAAAAACACTATTCAATCAATTTCCTATAGTGTTTCCTCTTATGAAGTTAAGAAATAACTGTTGCCATCAAGTCAAATATTTTGCACTATATACCATATATTTTGAGTTAGCTAGGTAAAAAGGAAAATTGGTATAACCCTTTTCCAATTAGTTAGGTAAAAAACAAAAAAAAAAAAATGTTCTATTGATTTACTTTCAAAATAGGTAAACGGAAATCCCAAATAATAGCCTGTAATTGCGAAATTTTTCATCAACTAAAATTAGAATTACCTGCCTCCTCAGACCTTTTCCAATCAGGTAATTAGAAATTAAACATTTCCTGAAGGGATATACATAGTTAGGTAGTACTTATAGTACAACATTTAGAAATGTTATCAATTAACAACACACACGCTACAGCCAAATTTGCATGCGCTCTTCTTCTTCCTTATACCTGCCGCGTGTTTTTAACGCGAGGGAGCCCTAGTTTTTTGGCTTTATCTTCCATTTCGCAGATTTTCGCACATTTAGACAATATACATATGAAAGGTAAGTATTCCACCTATCACGTGTATATAGTCCCGCCTTTACTCTGTCTTACTCAAAAAGTTATATTCCACCAAAGTTAAAAAAATACCAAAATTTAGTGTATTTTTTAAACGTTTCTAATTAAAAAAGTATTTCAGTTATATTTAAAGTTTATACAACAGAATACTAAGATTATACATATTTTTCAGATAAAAAGATCGAAGATCGATTGCTTACATCGCCCAATATTCAGTTTTAAAGTGGCCAATTTTCGTGAAAATTGTAATTTTTTCGTAGTCACGAAAAATTTCTCAACTTTGAGGAGCTCTAGCACCCATAATTATTAACCGATTTCAAAAATCTTTTGGATCCATAATCTTTGAAGTATTCTCTATCGATTACATGTTTCACTTTTGCCAAACGCGTTCATGAAAAAAATGATTTATGCAACGCTTTTTCAGCAAAGGCCCCACTGTGCGTCGTCGTCCGCACAAGCGATAGCTTGACAGCCCCTTCCCTCTATGGAGCGCAGCAAGCTGTTAACAGCCACATTCCAGAGGAGAGGGGAGAGAACACCTCCTTGCGGGGTACTTCTATTGGCTGATCTGGAAATGGTCGCAGACCCAAGGGTGGCCCTGACGATCCTGCATTTGAGTAGCTGATCAATCAGATCTACAATCCGGTGCCCCACTCGCAGCTCTGACAATGCCTCGGTAATCGCTCCCGCTGCGACGATATTGAAAGCGCCCTCGATGTCCAGAAAGGCTATAAGGCAGTACTCCTTGTGGTGTAGTGCCGTTTCCACTGTGGAGATGACAGCATGATGCGCTGCCTCAGTAGATTTTCCTTTTTGATAAGCATGTTGTGCTTGGGAGAAGTGATCAGTCTTGATCGAGTCTCTGATATGTAGGCCCAGTACCCTTTCTAGTGTCTTGAGTAGAAAGGACGTTAGGCTTATGGGACGAAAGTCCTTTGGGGTCGTGTGTGAGGCTTTGCCAGCCGTGGGGATGAAAACAACTTTGGATTGGAGCCATGGCTTGGGGATCAAACCTGTCGTTAAGATATCTGAGAATATTTTCTGGAGCCAGTTTATGGCAGTATCCCCTGCATACTGCAGTTGGGCTGGGATAATTCCGTCCGGCCCAGGGGATTTTAAGGGCGAGAAACTTCAAATGGCCCATGAGATGATATCTTTGGAGAAAAGGTCAGTGGAGTCATACTCCTGACATTCTCTGTAGATAAGGAGTTGTAATCCTACGACTGAGCATCCGGGAAAGTCGGTTTCAACTAAAAGTTCCAGAGACTCTAGACTGGTCGTTGTCCACGAGTCATCGGGTTTTTTGAGGAAGCCCACGGAAATTTCGCGAAGTGGAGCGCTTAGCTTGTCTAAGTTTCTTTTTATATGAGGTTAGGCTGGCTTTATAGAGACTCCATGATTGGTCGTCTCCCCTGAACCTTGCTTTGTTAAAAAGCTTTCGCGAAGTTTTGCGAAGCTTATCTAGTTGTGGGGACCACCACGGTGGTTTGGTTTTCCCTCTTGACTTGCTCTGGGGGCATGCCTTGTTTAGGGTGGACTTGCATGCCTCCGTGAGCTTGTTGGTGAGTAACTCAGTGTACTCGGGTGAAGGGAGCCCCACGGGGGGGTGCTCTGGGTCAAGTCTTGCTAAAGATTCTTTGAAGATGGTCCAGCTCGTGCGTTTTACGTTTCTGCACTATTTAGGCTTGGGTATATCGAGAGAGAAAACTATATCGATATATCTATGATCAGAAAAAGAATGCTCGTCAAGCACTCTCCATCTAATGAGTCTTTGGTGAAGGGAGGCTGTGGCTAGCGTCATGCCTAAGACCTCTTCCCTATTTCTTGTAATAAAAGTCGGGTCTGTACCAATATTACAAATGTTCAAATAAGTTGAGAGGATATAGTTAAAGAGTAACTCACCCCGTTCATTTATGTCAGTGCTTCCCCACTGATGGTGATGAGCGTTGGCGTCGCATCCTATGATGAGCTCAGTGTTTGTCGCTTCGCAGTCGGCGATTAGCGCACGAAGCAGTTGGTGTGGAAGTGGCCCCTGATGGTCATGGGCCATGTAAGTTGAGCTGAGCCAGACGTGTCCCGACTTCGGCTCAAGACACGCAGCAGTGGTGTCGCCATTACTGAAATAATGGAGCAGAAAAATTTCTAGGTGTTTTCTAGCAAGTATGCAGGTGCGGACTTTACCTTCATTTCGGGCTACAAGTATCTTGTAGTCCTTAGTCCCCAGTCCAGAAACCTTGCCACCGCAGACCCAAGGTTCCTGGATGAGGACAATGTCTGCTACGCATTGGGTTATGCGGAGCAGCAGAGCGGCTCCCGCCGCCTTACAGTGGTGAAGGTTTATCTGTAGGAGTCTCAGAGACATCTGCAGACTTCCTCTCCACCACAGTGAGATTAGCCTCCTCGTCCGTGTCGTCGTCGAGAAGTCTTATCATATTAGCCATGTCGTCGGCTAAGTCAGAGCCCTCTGACTGGTAGTCGGCCTGGGCGTCTGCCTCTTTAACCGGCTCGTCACATTCGGTGATTGTGCTTTGGGTACCATTGGCAGTGGTATCGCCAGCTTTCACCGGGGGCTGCCCACTCGGGGCTGAGACGTCATACGCAACAGAACAGACTCGAGTAGCTGGACCTTAATCTTTTTTGTATTTATGCGTTCGTATGCGAGCGAACAGGTAGTAAGTGTGAGCGCACATGTATATATGTATGTATGTGTGCGTCTTTGGACGCACTTCTATGATGAGAAATAAGGCGCATCAGCGAAACGCAGGTGCTGTCGCTTTCAGCGGCACGTCTATTGAAGAACAGCGGGCGCGTTAGCGGAAAGCAAGCAACGGTAAAAAACTATTAGTATTTGTATGAGAGTACGTTTGTTTCATTTCTTAGTTTGGCTAACTGTTTCCCGATTTTTGATAGCTTTTCTTTTTCTATGCCCTGCATTCGCATGTGTTTGTACATCAGCTATCGGCACATTTAGCGTTTCCTATAGAAGGCTATAGGCCGGTAATATTTTCATTTTAAGGCCTGTACGCAGACGCCTGTACAGCTCCCGTACAGCAAAAAATTCATATAAAAAAAATGGTCCCGTACAGCTTCAGTATAGTACTTACATTTTAGGTCTGCAGTTCTGTTAGCTACTGCTGGTACGGTAGTGTTGAACAATGAAAATGTTAAAATGTTATGTTAAAATGCTACGGGCAGTAAATAGCTTTCAGCAGCTATTTACGGTTGTAAAAAATGCAACAACATGTCGGGCAAGAGCCGGCTTATACATTTTTCGGATAATATTAACAAAGTTGACCTAATTCAGGCTCCAATAGAGCCATACTTATTGTTTTGGCAGTCAATGCTGCACAAGAAGTAATGAATAAAAATATATTTATTAATTAATAAGATACAATTTAAATAACATATAAACTGGATTGTACTGCCACTGATCTATGGCAGGGTATAGATTATTAGAAGCAGGGCGTTAGCTGTACTCAAACACAAGAATAGCGCGCGAATCATTATTTTGAAATCAAGTGTACAAAACACAGTTGCATTTCCGATTTATTTACAAAAAAACAATTAGCCTACCGCCACAACTTCAACACTTGTCGTTTCAGCCGTAAAACTCATGTATACTGTACGGGAGCTGTACGGGGCTCGTGCGTACAGGCCTTTACTCTGTACGCTATAAAAAAACTAATACAAGCGCACGCTGTTCGGCTTTCGGCAGTTGTGTTGCTCCCACTTTGGCAAAGCAAATCAAGTCATTTTTTTAAATACTAAATATTTTACACTGTAAAAAACTGAAAAAAATTTTTCAATGAAAATATAGCTGGCGAGTCTCAATGTTTAATTTGCCACCGAATTTTAAATAATAATAATATATATTTTTTATAAAGGCATTATAAAAACAACCACAGCAATTATGAATTGCTTGAAGAAAATGAGCGAGCTCGAATTCTTTTAGAATTAAATGCTAAATTTTTTTGCAGTTCATAGCTTGCCACATTGACAATAACGAAATTATTGTAGCCCAAATGGACAATATTGAAAATATTATACCGCAATGTCCTCAACATTAGGTTAGGTAAGGTTAGAGCGGTAGTGAGAGGTTCGAAGAACCCCCCATTCACATAGGCCATGTATTGGCCCGTCGTGGTGCCGCGTTTTGGACCTTATCCAAAAAACCGTCTACCCAGACACAGAGTGTGTCACACCACTTTCGAGGGCGTGGTCCCAGCCCGAGGCTTGAATAAAAGACAGGATATTTTTCGGGTTAATATCCGCCAGTTGAGTGAGGTCCGATAAGAAGAAAGAACCAAGATAGCGATTTCTATCTTTGCAGAGTGCCGGACAGTCGCAGAAAAGGTGGGAAACTGTTTCCTCCTCCTCCTCGTCCCGACAGCTTCTGCAGAAATCGTTGGAAGGGGCTACAAGTTTCGCTGCGTGAGTTCCCACTAGCCAGTGCCCCGTAATGGCTCTTGTTACGGAAGCACAGCCTAATCTGGTTAGGTGGATTAGGCCTGAAGAGCGCTTCTTACAGCGCGTTGGCCAGGTTTGCCTAGCAGTCCTACCTGTGGCGGCGGTAAGCTGCCATCTCTTGTTAGCTTCGAGTTCAAAGTGCGATCGAACTCTTAGCTTACAGCTGACCATGGGAATAGCCAAGCCCCCCGTTTATGCGAGGAGAGGCATGGTAGTACCAAGCCTTGCCAGCTCGACTGCTTTACAGTTGACCTCGATGCCTCTATGTCCGGCCACCAAAATGAGGTATATTTCAAACTGCTCTGCCATCCCCTGTAGAGATCTGGGGCAGTTTGTGACAGATATCGAATTTGATGATATCGCCTTTAGTGATTTGATAGCCGCCTGGCTATCAGAAAATATGCAGATCTTTTCTGCAGAGCATTTACTTTCGGAAATGCATGAGAGTGCCTCCTGTATTGCAGCGATCTCGGCTTGAAACACACTGCAGTGGTCAGGAAGGCTGAACGATTTGCTTATAGATAGCTCTTCGCAAAAGACGCCTCCCCTACCCGGTCGTCTAGCTTAGAGCTATCGGTGTAAATTTTCACAGAGTCTGTCGGCCCTGGCGTGCCTGAGCACCAATCCTCCCTTGGGGGGACTAGTGTATGGAAAGGGGTTTTGGGGAATTCTTGAGGACAACAATAGTCCGTGTTTGAAGGGATAAGCAAGTTACCCACTAGAATGTTGGAGTGTCCGAACTTCTGCTCGGAACACTGCTTGGTTACTCTCATGCGTAGGGCAGAGAGAGTTGCTACTAATTTCCCCATTTGGTCTATTGGTAGGAGATTTAGTATATTGTCAAGAGACTCAGTTAGGAACGTTCTGAGGGCTCCTGTTGTGGTCAGTCCAGCGGCACGCTGTACTTTGCTCAGCTTGTGGACTGATGTCTTTTTAGACAAAGTTGGCCACCATACTGACACTCCATACAGTAGGATGGGCCGAACGATGGCTGTGTACAGCCACAGCGTGATGTGGGGTGCCATTCCCCATTTCAGTCCAATGGACTTCCTGCATGTATATAGTGCGACTGAGGCCATCTTAACTCGTTCTTCTGTGTTAAGATTCCAGTCTAGTTTACTATCGAGAGTGAGCCCTAAGTATTTGGCGGATTTACTGAAGGCAAGTTCCACCCCATTCAGGGTTGGTGGTCTGAGGTGAGGATCTTATGCTTCTTAGTGAAGAGAACTAAATCAGTTTTAGCTGGGTTTAGTCCAAGTCCTTTTGCTGTGGCCCATGAGGACTGGGTTCGAAGTGCAGTGGTCATAAGCTCGCACAAACTTTGGGGGTATTTACCCGAGAAGGTTATGGCGTAGCACAGTGGGGCCTTTGCTCATTTTACTTTGCAAAAATCATAACTTCTAAACTAATGAATCGATTTAGAAAATTTAGGTAGGTGCTAGGTATCCGTGGTACTTAGATATTCAAGGTCAAAGTTAAGAAATATTTTCGATCATATTTTACCTGTAAAATTCCAATTAAAAACGTTTGTTTTTAATCATAGCCGAACATTTTTATAATTCAATGACTATATCGAGTTTTAAGTGGTTTTTATTCGATTTTCTAACTTAAATACATAAAATTTAAATTTTTATTTTTTTGTGATTTTTTGAGGTTAATTTTTAATATTTGCTATCGATGGCTGATTTTCTACAAAATAATCATCAACATTAAGGCTAGTAAGGTTAATATCTAATAAACTTAACATTTCGGAACTATAGTTGCTATCTTCCAAATCCTTTCGTGATCGCACATGTCTCAGTGATGCAAGAAGTGGATCCGATGAGGCTGCCAGCATGATAAAAAGGTCTTCATTTTGTCCAACCCGAGAAATTTTGCACGTATTAGTGTATCTGAACCTTTTGTAGTCCTTGTTTTTACATTCCTGTGCTTCTTCGGACAGCTCTCCAATAGGTAAACACTGATATTCTATTAAGTCCTTTCCGTGAGCCAAAATCCTGTGTACCGTGGGGGTAAGTTTTTTTGAAGGATACAATTCAGTCAAAAGTTGAGCTGTTTTTGATGTGTATTCGCCAAATTTTGCACCATTTATCATTTCCTTGCAGTTTATAACATTAAGGATAACAGCTAACCTTTTAATGATCTCCTGATTAACACCTGTTATCAGAGATGTAATGTTATCGTTTTCAAAAAATCTCCTCGAAGTATTTCCATCATTCGAATTTCCGTATCCGTGCTTTGGGCAGTCAACTTTTAATCCCAGCTTCCGAGAGAATTCAGCTTGTATAACTTCCTTTCTACTCTGTATATCCTCACGAGGTGTATTATCCGTTTTTGTTTCTCCTGGCCGAGGAAGTGAGTAGGCTAGCTTCAGAATAAATTCCATACACTTTATTCTGCAATGCAACGGAGAAATTCCGTACTCGCAGCAGTTTTCCTCACTCCTGGAGTCGTCTAAATTGTGAAAGTCTTTTTGAGTATTTTTACAAATAGGACACCTTAAAGTTGAGGAGGTGTTTGTAATTTCATTTAAGACTTTTCCATCAATCATTGTCAGGAAAAATTGAAAGTTAATCGTAATTTTTTTTCCACTTTTGGTTTGAAAAACAGTAGGTTTCAGTTGGCTAATTTGATTCTGTATGTCGCTTACAGTTGATTTAATCAACTCAGAGGACTCCTTCGCATATTTAAAGAAAATAGGGCGACAATAATGAATCGATGATGGTCGAAGATTTTCCAATGTTCAGAAGTTTCACTCCTCAGGCGTAAAGGGAACAACAGAAGCCATAAACATATTTTCATCAGATATAGTTTCGTCATCTGTGTTTATAATTTGTTTGTATGCGCTTTGTCCAGACGATCCATCACATCTCCACTTATTGAGAAGAGTTAAATTTTCTGGAAAAAGCTCGACCTCTCCATCAGGCAAACTTTCAATTAGACGCATCGCAGTGTGATCCATCAAATCCTGGAGCTTTATTTCTACATATGTCTCTGTTACTGTTGCATTAGGTGGCACTGCTTTCTTCTTGGCAAATCCAATTTTTTTGTATCCGGGAAGAACGTTGACGTTATGGTTTTTTAAGGAGCTGCGTAAAATTTCATACTTCTCCTTAGTCAATCCCAAGTCCATAAATAGGGAAAACGCTTCTTCATCAGTGTACTTAATGGCGACTGAGTTTGGTGGCGTTGGAATACTTTCTTTAATCCTTTTCAGCCGTAAAGGACTGGCGACCTGCACAGCTTTCGTAATTGTCGCTTTTGTCCTCTCTTGTTCCTTCAAATACTTTGATGAAAGTGCTTCCGCTAGATGTTCAGTTGCAATGCTTTCCGTAGCATCCTCAAGCTTACGTTTCCTTGTAAAAGCTGAACACTCTTCCATAGTTTTATAAGGCCTTCCTCTTCCTCGGCTAGTAGATGGGTAAACTTCTTCCTCTTCTGAATATTCGAAAGTTGTATGTCCCTCAAACCAATATTCATTCTTTTTTATAAAAGCCGAAATATTTCTATGGACCGAGTTCCATTTTTTCTTCAAGTTGAAGTACATGTATTTTATTTTTTTCTCAAGCTCCTTGCTAGCGTTTTCGAGTACGCCCATCTCTTGAAGCAATGCCACTTCGCAATCATTAATTTTTTCCGAGGCACGGAAAAGTTCAAAAATCGTTGAATTTTTTAATTCCATTATTGCGCTTTTAAATAAATACTTTGTGAATTATATTGAAAAACACTATTCAATCAATTTCCTATAGTGTTTCCTCTTATGAAGTTAAGAAATAACTGTTGCCATCAAGTCAAATATTTTGCACTATATACCATATATTTTGAGTTAGCTAGGTAAAAAAGGAAAATTGGTATAACCCTTTTCCAATTAGTTAGGTAAAAAACAAAAAAAAAAAAAATGTTCTATTGATTTACTTTCAAAATAGGTAAACGGAAATCCCAAATAATAGCCTGTAATTGCGAAATTTTTCATCAACTAAAATTAGAATTACCTGCCTCCTCAGACCTTTTCCAATCAGGTAATTAGAAATTAAACATTTCCTGAAGGGATATACATAGTTAGGTAGTACTTATAGTACAACATTTAGAAATGTTATCAATTAACAACACACACGCTACAGCCAAATTTGCATGCGCTCTTCTTCTTCCTTATACCTGCCGCGTGTTTTTAACGCGAGGGAGCCCTAGTTTTTTGGCTTTATCTTCCATTTCGCAGATTTTCGCACATTTAGACTATATACATATGAAAGGTAAGTATTCCACCTATCACGTGTATATAGTCCCGCCTTTACTCTGTCTTACTCAAAAAGTTATATTCCACCAAAGTTAAAAAAATACCAAAATTTAGTGTATTTTTTAAACGTTTCTAATTAAAAAAGTATTTCAGTTATATTTAAAGTTTATACAACAGAATACTAAGATTATACATATTTTTCAGATAAAAAAAAAAGATCGAAGATCGATTGCTTACATCGCCCAATATTCAGTTTTAAAGTGGCCAATTTTCGTGAAAATTGTAATTTTTCGTAGTCACGAAAAATTTCTCAACTTTGAGGAGCTCTAGCATCCATAACTATTAACCGATTTCAAAAATCTTTTGGATCCATAATATTTGAAGTATTCTCTATCGATTACATGTTTCACTTTTGCCAAACGCGTTCATGAAAAAAATGATTTATGCAACGCTTTTTCAGCAAAGGCCCCACTGTGCGTCGTCGTCCGCACAAGCGATAGCTTGACAGCCCCTTCCCTCTATGGAGCGCAGCAAGCTGTTAACAGCCACATTCCAGAGGAAAGGGGAGAGAACACCTCCTTGCGGGGTACTTCTATTGGCTGATCTGGAAATGGTCGCAGACCCAAGGGTGGCCCTGACGATCCTGCATTTGAGCAGCTGATCAATCAGATCTACAATCCGGTGCCCCACTCGCAGCTCTGACAATGCCTCGGTAATCGCTCCCGCTGCGACGATATTGAAAGCGCCCTCGATGTCCAGAAAGGCTATAAGGCAGTACTCCTTGTGGTGTAGTGCCGTTTCCACTGTGGAGATGACAGCATGATGCGCTGCCTCAGTAGATTTTCCTTTTTGATAAGCATGTTGTGCTTGGGAGAAGTGATCAGTCTTGATCGAGTCTCTGATATGTAGGCCCAGTACCCTTTCTAGTGTCTTGAGTAGAAAGGACGTTAGGCTTATGGGACGAAAGTCCTTTGGGGTCGTGTGTGAGGCTTTGCCAGCCGTGGGGATGAAAACAACTTTGGATTGGAGCCATGGCTTGGGGATCAAACCTGTCGTTAAGATATCTGAGAATATTTTCTGGAGCCAGTTTATGGCAGTATCCTCTGCATACTGCAGTTGGGCTGGGATAATTCCGTCCGGCCCAGGGGATTTTAAGGGCGAGAAACTTCAAATGGCCCATGAGATGATATCTTTGGAGAAAAGGTCAGTGGAGTCATACTCCTGACATTCTCTGTAGATAAGAAGTTGTAATCCTACGACTGAGCATCCGGGAAAGTCGGTTTCAACTAAAAGTTCCAGAGACTCTAGACTGGTCGTTGTCCACGAGTCATCGGGTTTTTTGAGGAAGCCCACGGGTGCTCGAGCGCTGGAGAGAACTTTTCTGAGCCTAGCGGCTTCTGTAGTGCTCTCGATTGTGGAGCAGAAATTTCGCGAAGTGGAGCGCTTAGCTTGTCTAAGTTTCTTTTTATATGAGGTTAGGCTGGCTTTATAGAGACTCCATGATTGGTCGTCTCCCCTGAACCTTGCTTTGTTAAAAAGCTTTCGCGAAGTTTTGCGAAGCTTATCTAGTTGTGGGGACCACCACGGTGGTTTGGTTTTCCCTCTTGACTTGCTCTGGGGGCATGCCTTGTTTAGGGTGGACTTGCATGCCTCCGTGAGCTTGTTGGTGAGTAACTCAGTGTACTCGGGTGAAGGGAGCCCCACGGGGGGGTGCTCTGGGTCAAGTCTTGCTAAAGATTCTTTGAAGATGGTCCAGCTCGTGCGATTTACGTTTCTGCACTATTTAGGCTTGGGTATATCGAGAGAGAAAACTATATCGATATATCTATGATCAGAAAAAGAATGCTCGTCAAGCACTCTCCATCTAATGAGTCTTTGGTGAAGGGAGGCTGTGGCTAGCGTCATGCCTAAGACCTCTTCCCTATTTCTTGTAATAAAAGTCGGGTCTGTACCAATATTACAAATGTTCAAATAAGTTGAGAGGATATAGTTAAAGAGTAACTCACCCCGTTCATTTATGTCAGTGCTTCCCCACTGATGGTGATGAGCGTTGGCGTCGCATCCTATGATGAGCTCAGTGTTTGTCGCTTCGCAGTCGGCGATTAGCGCACGAAGCAGTTGGTGTGGAAGTGGCCCCTGATGGTCATGGGCCATGTAAGTTGAGCTGAGCCAGACGTGTCCCGACTTCGGTTCAAGACACGCAGCAGTGGTGTCGCCATTACTGAAATAATGGAGCAGAAAAATGTCTAGGTGTTTTCTAGCAAGTATGCAGGTGCGGACTTTACCTTCATTTCGGGCTACAAGTATCTTGTAGTCCTTAGTCCCCAGTCCAGAAACCTTGCCACCGCAGACCCAAGGTTCCTGGATGAGGACAATGTCTGCTCCGCATTGGGTTATGCGGAGCAGCAGAGCGGCTCCCGCCGCCTTACAGTGGTGAAGGTTGATCTGTAGGAGTCTCAGAGACATCTGCAGACTTCCTCTCCACCACAGTGAGATTAGCCTCCTCGTCCGTGCCGTCGTCGAGAAGTCTTATCATATTAGCCATGTCGTCGGCTAAGTCAGAGCCCTCTGACTGGTAGTCGGCCTGGGCGTCTGCCTCTTTAACCGGCTCGTCACATTCGGTGATTGTGCTTTGGGTACCATTGGCAGTGGTATCGCCAGCTTTCACCGGGGGCTGCCCACTCGGGGCTGAGACGTCATACGCAACAGAACAGACTCGAGTAGCTGGACCTTAATCTTTTTTGTATTTATGCGTTCGTATGCGAGCGAACAGGTAGTAAGTGTGAGCGCACATGTATATATGTATGTATGTGTGCGTCTTTGGACGCACTTCTATGATGAGAAATAAGGCGCATCAGCGAAACGCAGGTGCTGTCGCTTTCAGCGGCACGTCTATTGAAGAACAGCGGGCGCGTTAGCGAAAAGCAAGCAACGGTAAAAAACTATTAGTATTTGTATGAGAGTACGTTTGTTTCATTTCTTAGTTTGGCTAACTGTTTCCCGATTTTTGATAGCTTTTCTTTTTCTATGCCCTGCATTCGCATGTGTTTGTACATCAGCTATCGGCACATTTAGCGTTTCCTATAGAAGGCTATAGGCCGGTAATATTTTCATTTTAAGGCCTGTACGCAGACGCCTGTACAGCTCCCGTACAGCAAAAAATTCATATAAAAAAAATGGTCCCGTACAGCTTCAGTATAGTACTTACATTTTAGGTCTGCAGTTCTGTTAGCTACTGCTGGTACGGTAGTGTTGAACAATGAAAATGTTAAAATGTTATGTTAAAATGCTACGGGCAGTAAATAGCTTTCAGCAGCTATTTACGGTTGTAAAAAAATGCAACAACATGTCGGGCAAGAGCCGGCTTATACATTTTTCGGATAATATTAACAAAGTTGACCTAATTCAGGCTCCAATAGAGCCATACTTATTGTTTTGGCAGTCAATGCTGCACAAGAAGTAATGAATAAAAATATATTTATTAATTAATAAGATACAATTTAAATAACATATAAACTGGATTGTACTGCCACTGATCTATGGCAGGGTATAGATTATTAGAAGCAGGGCGTTAGCTGTACTCAAACACAAGAATAGCGCGCGAATCATTATTTTGAAATCAAGTGTACAAAACACAGTTGCATTTCCGATTTATTTACAAAAAAACAATTAGCCTACCGCCACAACTTCAACACTTGTCGTTACAGCCGTAAAACTCATGTATACTGTACGGGAGCTGTACGGGGCTCGTGCGTACAGGCCTTTACTCTGTACGCTATAAAAAAAACTAATACAAGCGCACGCTTTTCGGCTTTCGGCAGTTGTGTTGCTCCCACTTTG
The DNA here is from genome assembly GCA_018904305.1 of Scaptomyza montana. NCBI lineage: Eukaryota > Metazoa > Arthropoda > Insecta > Diptera > Drosophilidae > Scaptomyza > Scaptomyza montana. The sequence goes on along the minus strand of JAEIGR010000095.1, from coordinate 410,463 downwards.
GCAAAGCAAATCAAGTCATTTTTTTAAATACTAAATATTTTACACTGTAAAAAACTGAAAAAAAATTTTTCAATGAAAATATAGCTGGCGAGTCTCAATGTTTCATTTGCCACCGAATTTTAAATAATAATAATATATATTTTTTATAAAGGCATTATAAAAACAACCACAGCAATTATGAATTGCTTGAAGAAAATGAGCGAGCTCGAATTCTTTTAGAATTAAATGCTAAATTTTTTTGCAGTTCATAGCTTGCCACATTGACAATAACGAAATTATTGTAGCCCAAATTGACAATATTGAAAATATTATACCGCAATGTCCTCAACATTAGGTTAGGTAAGGTTAGAGCGGTAGTGAGAGGTTCGAAGAACCCCCCATTCACATAGGCCATGTATTGGCCCGTCGTGGTGCCGCGTTTTGGACTTTATCCAAAAAACCGTCTACCCAGACACAGAGTGTGTCACACCACTTTCGAGGGCGTGGTCCCAGCCCGAGGCTTGAATAAAAGACAGGATATTTTTCGGGTTAATATCCGCCAGTTGAGTGAGGTCCGATAAGAAGAAAGAACCAAGATAGCGATTTCTATCTTTGCAGAGTGCCGGACAGTCGCAGAAAAGGTGGGAAACTGTTTCCTCCTCCTCCTCGTCCCGACAGCTTCTGCAGAAATCGTTGGAAGGGGCTAGAAGTTTCGCTGCGGGAGTTCCCACTAGCCAGTGCCCCGTAATGGCTCTTGTTACGGAAGCACAGCCTAATCTGGCTAGGTGGATTAGGCCTGAAGAGCGCTTCTTGCAGCGCGTTGGCCAGGTTTGCCTAGCAATCCTACCTGTGGCGGCGGTAAGCTGCCATCTCTTGTTAGCTTCGAGTTCAAAGTGCGATCGAACTCTTAGCTTACAGCTGACCATGGGAATAGCCAAGCCCCCCTTTCCACAGCTTTTACAAACTTTGAGCTAGAACCACCAAATTTGGTATGAAGATAGCAATTGACATTCTATAAAGATCTGCATCAAAAATTTGGATGCCTTGCCCACCCATAACGCACCCAGCACCCCTTTCCCCACTTTTACAAACTTTGAGCTAGAGTCACCAAATTTGGTATGAAGATAGCAATTGACATTCCATGAAGATCTGCAGCAAAATTTGGATGCCACACCCACCCATACCACCCCCAGCCCCCCTTTCCCCACCTTTTACAAACTTTGAGCTAGAGTCACCAAATTTGGTATGAAGATAGTAATTGACATCCCACAAAGATCTGCATCAAAAATTTGGATGCCACACTCACCCAATCCGCTTCCATTCCCCTTTTACCCACCTTTTACAAACTTTGAGCTAGAGTCACCAAATTTGGAAGGAAGATAGCTGGTGGCTTCCCCATCTGCATCGAAGGATCTTTAAGGAAGGGTACATACTTGCCGCATCCGTACCCTTTTGCAATCAGGCCTCTTTTTACCGGTTTTAATACTGGTAACTTGTTTACCGCAGTCGGTTGCGTCCGACTGCAACGTTTCCACTTGTTTTTTATTGTGGCCGCAATACGTACGTCAAATCTCACCAATGATTCGAAAACTTTGCAGGCCGACGAGCATGCATCGCAGAAAACGCAAATGCTTGCTTTGCCTGCGAAATGGTGCGCAACAGAACAGACTCGAGTAGCTGGACCTTAATCTTTTTTGTATCTATGCGTTCGTATGCGAGCGAACAGGTAGTAAGTGTGAGCGCACATGTATATATGTATGTATGTGTGCGTCTTTGGACGCACTTCTATGATGAAAAATAAGGCGCATCAGCGAAAAGCAGGTGCTGTCGCTTTCAGCGGCACGTCTATTGTAGAACAGCGGGCGCGTTAGCGGAAAGCAAGCAACGGTAAAAAACTATTAGTATTTGTATGAGAGTACGTTTGTTTCATTTCTTAGTTTGGCTAACTGTTTCCCGATTTTAGATAGCTTTTCTTTTTCTATGCCCTGCATTCGCATGTGTTTGTACATCAGCTATCGGCACATTAAGCGTTTCCTATAGAAGGCTATAGGCCGGTAATATTTTCATTTTAAGGCCTGTACGCAGACGCCTGTACAGCTCCCGTACAGCAAAAACTTCATATAAAAAAAATGGTCCCGTACAGCTTCAGTATATTACTTACATTTTAGGTCTGCAGTTCTGTTAGCTACTGCTGGTACGGTAGTGTTGAACAATGAAAATGTTAAAATGTTATGTTAAAATGCTACGGGCAGTAAATAGCTTTTAGCAGCTATTTACGGTTGTAAAAAAATGCAACAACATGTCGGGCAAGAGCCGGCTTATACATTTTTCGGATAATATTAACAAAGTTGACCTAATTCAGGCTCCAATAGAGCCATACTTATTGTTTTGGCAGTCAATGCTGCACAAGAAGTAATGAATAAAAATATATTTATTAATTAATAAGATACAATTTAAATAACATATAAACTGGATTGTACTGCCACTGATCTATGGCAGGGTATAGATTATTAGAAGCAGGGCGTTAGCTGTACTCAAACACAAAAGTAGCGCGCGAATCATTATTTTGAAATCAAGTGTACAAAACACAGTTGCATTTCCGATTTATTTACAAAAAAACAATTAGCCTACCGCCACAACTTCAACACTTGTCGTTACAGCCGTAAAACTCATGTATACTGTACGGGAGCTGTACGGGGCTCGTGCGTACAGGCCTTTACTCTGTACGCTATAAAAAAACTAATACAAGCGCACGCTGTTCGGCTTTCGGCAGTTGTGTTGCTCCCACTTTGGCAAAGCAAATCAAGTCATTTTTTTAAATACTAAATATTTTACACTGTAAAAAACTGAAAAAAAATTTTTTCAATGAAAATATAGCTGGCGAGTCTCAATGTTTAATTTGCCACCGAATTTTAAATAATAATAATATATATTTTTTATAAAGGCATTATAAAAACAACCACAGCAATTATGAATTGCTTGAAGAAAATGAGCGAGCTCGAATTCTTTTAGAATTAAATGCTAAATTTTTTTGCAGTTCATAGCTTGCCACATTGACAATAACGAAATTATTGTAGCCCAAATTGACAATATTGAAAATATTATACCGCAACGTCCTCAACATTAGGTTAGGTAAGGTTAGAGCGGTAGTGAGAGGTTCGAAGAACCCCCCATTCACATAGGCCATGTATTGGCCCGTCGTGGTGCCGCGTTTTGGACTTTATCCAAAAAACCATCTACCCAGACACAGAGTGTATCACACCACTTTCGAGGGCGTGGTCCCAGCCCGAGGCTTGAATAAAAGACAGGATATTTTTCGGGTTAATATCCGCCAGTTGAGTGAGGTCCGATAAGAAGAAAGAACCAAGATAGCGATTTCTATCTTTGCAGAGTGCCGGACAGTCGCAGAAAAGGTGGGAAACTGTTTCCTCCTCCTCCTCGTCCCGACAGCTTCTGCAGAAATCGTTGGAAGGGGCTAGAAGTTTCGCTGCGTGAGTTCCCACTAGCCAGTGCCCCGTAATGGCTCTTGTTACGGAAGCACAGCCAAATCTGGTTAGGTGGATTAGGCCTGAAGAGCGCTTCTTGCAGCGCGTTGGCCAGGTTTGCCTAGCAATCCTACCTGTGGCGGTGGTAAGCTGCCATCTCTTGTTAGCTTCGAGTTCAAAGTGCGATCGAACTCTCAGCTTACAGCTGACCATGGGAATAGCCAAGCCCCCCGTTTATGGGTAGTACCAAGCCTTGCCAGCTTGACTGCTTTACAGTTGACCTCGATGCCTCTATGTCCGGCCACCAAAATGAGGTATATTTCAAACTGCTCTGCCATCCCCTGTAGAGATCTGGGGCAGTTTGTGACAGATATCGAATTTGATGATATCGCCTTTAGTGATTTGATAGCCGCCTGGCTATCAGAAAATATGCAGATCTTTTCTGCAGAGCATTTACTTTCGGAAATGCATGAGAGTGCCTCCTGTATTGCAGCGATCTCGGCTTGAAACACACTGCAGTGGTCAGGAAGGCTGAACGATTTGCTTATAGATAGCTCTTCGCAAAAGACGCCTCCCCCTACCCGGTCGTCTAGCTTAGAGCTATCGGTGTAAATTTTCACAGAGTCTGTCGGCCCTGGCGTGCCTGAGCACCAATCCTCCCTTGGGGGGACTAGTGTATGGAAAGGGGTTTTGGGGAATTCTTGAGGACAACAATAGTCCGTGTTTGAAGGGATAAGCAAGTTACCCACTAGAATATTGGAGTGTCCGAACTTCTGCTCGGAACACTGCTTGGTTTCTCTCATGCGTAGGGTAGAGAGAGTTGCTACTAATTTCCCCATTTGGTCTATTGGTAGGAGATTTAGTATATTGTCAAGAGACTCAGTTGGGAACGTTCTGAGGGCTCCTGTTGTGGTCAGTCCAGCGGCACGCTGTACTTTGCTCAGCTTGTGGACTGATGTCTTTTTAGACAAAGTTGGCCACCATACTGACACTCCATACAGTAGGATGGGCCGAACGATGGCTGTGTACAGCCACAGCGTGATGTGGGGTGCCATTCCCCATTTCAGTCCAATGGACTTCCTGCATGTATATAGTGCGACTGAGGCCTTCTTAACTCGTTCTTCTGTGTTAAGATTCCAGTCTAGTTTACTATCGAGAGTGAGCCCTAAGTATTTGGCGGATTTACTGAAGGCAAGTTCCACCCCATTCAGGGTTGGTGGTCTGAGGTGAGGATCTTATGCTTCTTAGTGAAGAGAACTAAATCAGTTTTAGCTGGGTTTAGTCCAAGTCCTTTTGCTGTGGCCCATAAGGTCTGGGTTCGAAGTGCAGTGGTCATAAGCTCGCACAAACTTTGGGGGTATTGACCCGAGAAGGTTATTGCGTCGCACAGTGGGGCCTTTGCTCATTTTACTTTGCAAAAATCATAACTTCTAAACTAATGAATCGATTTAGAAAATTTAGGTAGGTGCTAGGTATCCGTGGTACTTAGATATTCAAGGTCAAAGTTAAGAAATATTTTCGATCATATTTTACCTGTAAAATTCCAATTAAAAACGTTTGTTTTTAATCATAGCCGAACATTTTTATAATTCAATGACTATATCGAGTTTTAAGTGGTTTTTATTCGATTTTCTAACTTAAATACATAAAATTTAAATTTTTATTTTTTGTGATTTTTTGAGGTTAATTTTTAATATTTGCTATCGATGGCTGATTTTCTACAAAATAATCATCAACATTAAGGCTAGTAAGGTTAATATCTAATAAACTTAACATTTCGGAACTATAGTTGCTATCTTCCAAATCCTTTCGTGATCGCACATGTCTCAGTGATGCAAGAAGTGGATCCGATGAGGCTGCCAGCATGTTAAAAAGGTCTTCATTTTGTCCAACCCGAGAAATTTTGCACGTATTAGTGTATCTGAACCTTTTGTAGTCCTTGTTTTTACATTCCTGTGCTTCTTCGGACAGCTCTCCAATAGGTAAACACTGATATTCTATTAAGTCCTTTCCGTGAGCCAAAATCCTGTGTACCGTGGGGGTAAGTTTTTTTGAAGGATACAATTCAGTCAAAAGTTGAGCTGTTTTTGATGTGTATTCGCCAAATTCTGCACCATTTATCATTTCCTTGCAGTTTATAACATTAAGGATAACAGCTAACCTTTTAATGATCTCCTGATTAACACCTGTTATCAGAGATGTAATGTTATCGTTTTCAAAAAATATCCTCGAAGTATTTCCATCATTCGAATTTCCGTATCCGTGCTTTGGGCAGTCAACTTTTAATCCCAGCTTCCGAGAGAATTCAGCTTGTATAACTTCCTTTCTACTCTGTATATCCTCACGAGGTGTATTATCCGTTTTTGTTTCTCCTGGCCGAGGAAGTGAGTAGGCTAGCTTCAGAATAAATTCCATACGCTTTATTCTGCAATGCAACGGAGAAATTCCGTACTCGCAACAGTTTTCCTCACTCCTGGAGTCGTCTAAATTGTGAAAGTCTTTTTGAGTTTTTTTACAAATAGGACACCTTAAAGTTGAGGAGGTGTTTGTAATTTCATTTAAGACTTTTCCATCAATCATTGTCAGGAAAAATTGAAAGTTAATCGTAATTTTTTTCCACTTTTGGTTTGAAAAACAGTAGGTTTCAGTTGGCTAATTTGATTCTGTATGTCGCTTACAGTTGATTTAATCAACTCAGAGGACTCCTTCGCATATTTAAAGAAAATAGGGCGACAATAATGAATCGATGATGGTCGAAGATTTTTCCAATGTTCAGAAGTTTCACTCCTCAGGCGTAAGGGAACAACAGAAGCCATAAACATATTTTCATCAGATATAGTTTCGTCATCTGTGTTTATAATTTGTTTGTATGCGCTTTGTCCAGACGATCCATCACATCCCCACTTATTGAGAAGAGTTAAATTTTCTGGAAGAAGCTCGACCTCTCCATCAGGCAAACTTTCAATTAGACGCATCGCAGTGTGATCCATCAAATCCTGGAGCTTTATTTCTACATATGTCTCTGTTACTGTTGCACTAGGTGGCACTGCTTTCTTCTTGGCAAATCCAATTTTTTTGTATCCGGGAAGAACGTTGACGTTATGTTTTTTTAAGGAGCTGCGTAAAATTTCATACTTCTCCTTAGTCAATCCCAAGTCCATAAATAGGGAAAACGCTTCTTCATCAGTGTACTTAATGGCGACTGAGTTTGGTGGCGTTGGAATACTTTCTTTAATCCTTTTCAGCCGTAAAGGACTGGCGACCTGCACAGCTTTCGTAATTGTCGCTTTTGTCCTCTCTTGTTCCTTCAAATACTTTGATGAAAGTGCTTCCGCTAGATGTTCAGTTGCAATGCTTTCCGTAGCATCCTCAAGCTTACGTTTCCTTGTAAAAGCTGAACACTCTTCCATAGTTTTATAAGGCCTTCCTCTTCCTCGGCTAGTAGATGGGTAAACTTCTTCCTCTTCTGAATATTCGAAAGTTGTATGTCCCTCAAACCAATATTCATTCTTTTTTATAAAAGCCGAAATATTTCTATGGACCGAGTTCCATTTTTTCTTCAAGTTGAAGTACATGTATTTTATTTTTTTCTCAAGCTCCTTGCTAGCGTTTTCGAGTACGCCCATCTCTTGAAGCAATGCCACTTCGCAATCATTAATTTTTTCCGAGGCACGGAAAAGTTCAAAAATCGTTGAATTTTTTAATTCCATTATTGCGCTTTTAAATAAATACTTTGTGAATTATATTGAAAAACACTATTCAATCAATTTCCTATAGTGTTTCCTCTTATGAAGTTAAGAAATAACTGTTGCCATCAAGTCAAATATTTTGCACTATATACCATATATTTTGAGTTAGCTAGGTAAAAAAGGAAAATTGGTATAACCCTTTTCCAATTAGTTAGGTAAAAAACAAAAAAAAAAAACGGAAATCCCAAAAAATAGCCTGTAATTGCGAAATTTTTCATCAACTAAAATTAGATTTACCTGCCTCCTCAGACCTTTTCCAATCAGGTAATTAGAAATTAAACATTTCCTGAAGGGATATACATAGTTAGGTAGTACTTATAGTACAACATTTAGCAATGTTATCAATTAACAACACACACGCTACAGCCAAATTTGCATGCGCTCTTCTTCTTCCTTATACCTGCCGCGTGTTTTTAACGCGAGGGAGCCCTAGTTTTTTGGCTTTATCTTCCATTTCGCAGATTTTCGCACATTTAGACTATATACATATGAAAGGTAAGTATTCCACCTATCACGTGTATATAGTCCCGCCTTTACTCTGTCTTACTCAAAAAAGTTATATTCCACCAAAGTTAAAAAAATACCAAAATTTAGTGTATTTTTTAAACGTTTCTAATTAAAAAAAGTATTTCAGTTATATTTAAAGTTTATACAACAGAATACTAAGATTATACATATTTTTCAGATAAAAAAAAAAAGATCGAAGATCGATTGCTTACATCGCCCAATATTCAGTTTTAAAGTGGCCAATTTTCGTGAAAATTGTAATTTTTTCGTAGTCACGAAAAATTTCTCAACTTTGAGGAGCTCTAGCACCCATAATTATTAACCGATTTCAAAAATCTTTTGGATCTATAATCTTTGAAGTATTCTCTATCGATTACATGTTTCACTTTTGCCAAACGCGTTCATGAAAAAAATGATTTATGCAACGCTTTTTCAGCAAAGGCCCCACTGTGCGTCGTCGTCCGCACAAGCGATAGCTTGACAGCCCCTTCCCTCTATGGAGCGCAGCAAGCTGTTAACAGCCACATTCCAGAGGAGAGGGGAGAGAACACCTCCTTGCGGGTTACTTCTATTGACTGATCTGGAAATGGTCGCAGACCCAAGGGTGGCCTTGACGATCCTGCATTTGAGCAGCTGATCAATCAGATCTAAAATCCGGTGCCCCACTCGCAGCTCTGACAATGCCTCGGTAATCGCTCCCGCTGCGACGATATTGAAAGCGCCCTCGATGTCCAGAAAGGCTATAAGGCAGTACTCCTTGTGGTGTAGTGCCGTTTCCACTGTGGAGATGACAGCATGATGCGCTGTCTCAGTAGATTTTCCTTTTTGATAAGCATGTTGTGCTTGGGAGAAGTGATCAGTCTTGATCGAGTCTCTGATATGTAGGCCCAGTACCCTTTCTAGTGTCTTGAGTAGAAAGGACGTTAGGCTTATGGGACGAAAGTCCTTTGGGGTCGTGTGTGAGGCTTTGCCAGCCGTGGGGATGAAAACAACTTTGGATTGGAGCCATGGCTTGGGGATCAAACCTGTCGTTAAGATATCTGAGAATATTTTCTGGAGCCAGTTTATGGCAGTATCCCCTGCATACTGCAGTTGGGCTGGGATAATTCCGTCCGGCCCAGGGGATTTTAAGGGCGAGAAACTTCAAATGGCCCATGAGATGATATCTTTGGAGAAAAGGTCAGTGGAGTCATACTCCTGACATTCTCTGTAGATAAGGAGTTGTAATCCTACGACTGAGCATCCGGGAAAGTCGGTTTCAACTAAAAGTTCCAGAGACTCTAGACTGGTCGTTGTCCACGAGTCATCGGGTTTTTTGAGGAAGCCCACGGGTGCTCGAGCGCTGGAGAGAACTTTCCTGAGCCTAGCGGCTTCTGTAGTGCTCTCGATTGTGGAGCAGAAATTTCGCGAAGTGGAGCGCTTAGCTTGTCTGAGTTTCTTTTTATATGAGGTTAGGCTGGCTTTATAGAGACTCCATGATTGGTCGTCTCCCCTGAACCTTGCTTTGTTAAAAAGCTTTCGCGAAGTTTTGCGAAGCTTATCTAGTTGTGGGGACCACCACGGTGGTTTGGTTTTCCCTCTTGACTTGCTCTGGGGGCATGGCTTGTTTAGGGTGGACTTGCATGCCTCCGTGAGCTTGTTGGTGAGTAACTCAGTGTACTCGGGTGAAGAGAGCCCCACGGGGGGGTGCTCTGGGTCAAGTCTTGCTAAAGATTCTTTGAAGATGGTCCAGCTCGTGCGTTTTACGTTTCTGCACTATTTAGGCTTGGGTATATCGAGAGAGAAAACTATATCGATATATCTATGATCAGAAAAAGAATGCTCGTCAAGCACTCTCCATCTAATGAGTCTTTGGTGAAGGGAGGCTGTGGCTAGCGTCATGCCTAAGACCTCTTCCCTATTTCTTGTAATAAAAGTCGGGTCTGTACCAATATTACAAATGTTCAAATAAGTTGAGAGGATATAGTTAAAGAGTAACTCACCCCGTTCATTTATGTCAGTGCTTCCCCACTGATGGTGATGAGCGTTGGCGTCGCATCCTATGATGAGCTCAGTGTTTGTCGCTTCGCAGTCGGCGATTAGCGCACGAAGCAGTTGGTGTGGAAGTGGCCCCTGATGGTCATGGGCCATGTAAGTTGAGCTGAGCCAGACGTGTCCCGACTTCGGCTCAAGACACGCAGCAGTGGTGTCGCCATTACTGAAATAATGGAGCAGAAAAATGTCTAGGTGTTTTCTAGCAAGTATGCAGGTGCGGACTTTACCTTCATTTCGGGCTACAAGTATCTTGTAGTCCTTAGTCCCCAGTCCAGAAACCTTGCCACCGCAGACCCAAGGTTCCTGGATGAGGACAATGTCTGCTACGCATTGGGTTATACGGAGCAGCAGAGCGGCTGCCGCCGCCTTACAGTGGTGAAGGTTGATCTGTAGGAGTCTCAGAGACATCTGCAGACTTCCTCTCCACCACAGTGAGATTAGCCTCCTCGTCCGTGTCGTCGTCGAGAAGTCTTATCATATTAGCCATGTCGTCGGCTAAGTCAGAGCCCTCTGACTGGTAGTCGGCCTGGGCGTCTGCCTCTTTAACCGGCTCGTCACATTCGGTGATTGTGCTTTGGGTACCATTGGCAGTGGTATCGCCAGCTTTCACCGGGGGCTGCCCACTCGGGGCTGAGACGTCATCCGCAACAGAAAAGACTCGAGTAGCTGGACCTTAATCTTTTTTGTATCTATGCGTTCGTATGCGAGCGAACAGGTAGTAAGTGTGAGCGCACATGTATATATGTATGTATGTGTGCGTCTTTGGACGCACTTCTATGATGAAAAGTAAGGCGCATCAGCGAAACGCAGGTGCTGTCGCTTTCAGCGGCACGTCTATTGTAGAACAGCGGGCGCGTTAGCGGAAAGCAAGCAACGGTAAAAAACTATTAGTATTTGTATGAGAGTACGTTTGTTTCATTTCTTAGTTTGGCTAACTGTTTCCCGATTTTTGATAGCTTTTCTTTTTCTATGCCCTGCATTCGCATGTGTTTGTACATCAGCTATTGTCACATTTAGCGTTTCCTATAGAAGGCTATAGGCCGGTAATATTTTCATTTTACTCTGTACGCTATAAAAAAACTAATACAAGCGCACGCTGTTCGGCTTTCGGCAGTTGTGTTGCTCCCACTTTGGCAAAGCAAATCAAGTCAGTTTTTTAAATACTAAATATTTTACACAGTAAAAAACTGAAAAAAAATTTTTTCAATGAAAATATAGCTGGCGAGTCTCAATGTTTAATTTGCCACCGAATTTTAAATAATAATAATATATATTTTTTATAAAGGCATTATAAAAACAACCACAGCAATTATGAATTGCTTGAAGAAAATGAGCGAGCTCGAATTCTTTTAGAATTAAATGCTAAATTTTTTTGCAGTTCATAGCTTGCCACATTGACAATAACGAAATTATTGTAGCCCAAATTGACAATATTGAAAATATTATACCGCAATGTCCTCAACATTAGGTTAGGTTAGAGCGGTAGTGAGAGGTTCGAAGAACCCCCCATTCACATAGGCCATGTATTGGCCCGTCGTGGTGCCGCGTTTTGGACTTTATCCAAAAAACCATCTACCCAGACACAGAGTGTATCACACCACTTTCGAGGGCGTGGTCCCAGCCCGAGGCTTGAATAAAAGACAGGATATTTTTCGGGTTAATATCCGCCAGTTGAGTGAGGTCCGATAAGAAGAAAGAACCAAGATAGCGATTTCTATCTTTGCAGAGTGCCGGACAGTCGCAGAAAAGGTGGGAAACTGTTTCCTCCTCCTCCTCGTCCCGACAGCTTCTGCAGAAATCGTTGGAAGGGGCTAGAAGTTTCGCTGCGTGAGTTCCCACTAGCCAGTGCCCCGTAATGGCTCTTGTTACGGAAGCACAGCCAAATCTGGTTAGGTGGATTAGGCCTGAAGAGCGCTTCTTGCAGCGCGTTGGCCAGGTTTGCCTAGCAATCCTACCTGTGGCGGTGGTAAGCTGCCATCTCTTGTTAGCTTCGAGTTCAAAGTGCGATCGAACTCTCAGCTTACAGCTGACCATGGGAATAGCCAAGCCCCCCTTTTATGCGAGGAGAGGCATGGTAGTACCAAGCCTTTCCAGCTCGACTGCTTTACAGTTGACCTCGATGCCTTTATGTCCGGCCACCAAAATGAGGTATATTTCAAACTGCTCTGCCATCCCCTGTAGAGATCTGGGGCAGTTTGTGACAGATATCGAATTTGATGATATCGCCTTTAGTGATTTGATAGCCGCCTGGCTATTAGAAAATATGCAGATCTTTTCTGCAGAGCATTTACTTTCGGAAATGCATGAGAGTGCCTCCTGTATTGCAGCGATCTCGGCTTGAAACTCACTGCAGTGGTCAGGAAGGCTGAACGATTTGCTTATAGATAGCTCTTCGCAAAAGACGCCTCCCCCTACCCGGTCGTCTAGCTTAGAGCTATCGGTGTAAATTTTCACAGAGTCTGTCGGCCCTGGCGTGCCTGAGCACCAATCCTCCCTTGGGGGGACTAGTGTATGGAAAGGGGTTTTGGGGAATTCTTGAGGACAACAATAGTCCGTGTTTGAAGGGATAAGCAAGTTACCCACTAGAATGTTGGAGTGTCCGAACTTCTGCTCGGAACACTGCTTGGTTTCTCTCATGCGTAGGGCAGAGAGAGTTGCTACTAATTTCCCCATTTGGTCTATTGGTAGGAGATTTAGTATATTGTCAAGAGACTCAGTTGGGAACGTTCTGAGGGCTCCTGTTGTGGTCAGTCCAGCGGCACGCTGTACTTTGCTCAGCTTGTGGACTGATGTCTTTTTAGACAAAGTTGGCCACCATACTGACACTCCATACAGTAGGATGGGCCGAACGATGGCTGTGTACAGCCACAGCGTGATGTGGGGTGCCATTCCCCATTTCAGTCCAATGGACTTCCTGCATGTATATAGTGCGACTGAGGCCATCTTAACTCGTTCTTTTGTGTTAAGATTCCAGTCTAGTTTACTATCGAGAGTGAGCCCTAAGTATTTGGCGGATTTACTGAAGGCAAGTTCCACCCCATTTAGGGTTGGTGGTCTGAGGTGAGGATCTTATGCTTCTTAGTGAAGAGAACTAAATCAGTTTTAGCTGGGTTTAGTCCAAGTCCTTTTGCTGTGGCCCATGAGGACTGGGTTCGAAGTGCAGTGGTCATAAGCTCGCACAAACTTTGGGGGTATTTACCCGAGAAGGTTATGGCGTCGTCGTCCGCATAAGCGATAGCTTGACAGCCCCTTCCCTCTATGGAGCGCAGCAAGCTGTTAACAGCCACATTCCAGAGGAGAGGGGAGAGAACACCTCCTTGCGGGGTACTTCTATTGACTTATCTGGAAATGGTCGCATACCCAAGGGTGGCCCTGAAGATCCTGCATTTGAGCAGCTGATCAATCAGATCTACAATCCGGTGCCCCACTCGCAGCTCTGACAATGCCTCGGTAATCGCTCCCGGTGCGACGATATTGAAAGCGCCCTCGATGTCCAGAAAGGCTATAAGGCAGTACGCCTTGTGGTGTAGTGCCGTTTCCACTGTGGAGATGACAGCATGATGCGCTGTCTCAGTAGATTTTCCTTTTTGATAAGCATGTTGTGCTTGGGAGAAGTGATCAGTCTTGATCGAGTCTCTGATATGTAGGCCCAGTACCCTTTCTAGTGTCTTGAGTAGAAAGGACGTTAGGCTTATGGGACGAAAGTCCTTTGGGGTCGTGTGTGAGGCTTTGCCAGCCGTGGGGATGAAAACAACTTTGGATTGGAGCCATGGCTTGGGGATCAAACCTGTCGTTAAGATATCTGAGAATATTTTCTGGAGCCAGTTTATGGCAGTATCCCCTGCATACTGCAGTTGGGCTGGGATAATTCCGTCCGGCCCAGGGGATTTTAAGGGCGAGAAACTTCAAATGGCCCATGAGATGATATCTTTGGAGAAAAGGTCAGTGGAGTCATACTCCTGACATTCTCTGTAGATAAGGAGTTGTAATCCTACGACTGAGCATCCGGGAAAGTCGGTTCCAACTAAAAGTTCCAGAGACTCTAGACTGGTCGTTGTCCACGAGTCATCGGGTTTTTTGAGGAAGCCCACGGGTGCTCGAGCGCTGGAGAGAACTTTCCTGAGCCTAGCGGCTTCTGTAGTGCTCTCGATTGTGGAGCAGAAATTTCGCGAAGTGGAGCGCTTAGCTTGTCTAAGTTTCTTTTTATATGAGGTTAGGCTGGCTTTATAGAGACTCCATGATTGGTCGTCTCCCCTGAACCTTGCTTTGTTAAAAAGCTTTCGCGAAGTTTTGCGAAGCTTATCTAGTTGTGGGGACCACCACGGTGGTTTGGTTTTCCCTCTTGACTTGCTCTGGGGGCATGCCTTGTTTAGGGTAGACTTGCATGCCTCCGTGAGCTTGTTGGTGAGTAACTCAGTGTACTCGGGTGAAGAGAGCCCCACGGGGGGGTGCTCTGGGTCAAGTCTTGCTAAAGATTCTTTGAAGATGGTCCAGCTCGTGCGTTTTACGTTTCTGCACTATTTAGGCTTGGGTATATCGAGAGAGAAAACTATATCGATATATCTATGATCAGAAAAAGAATGCTCGTCAAGCACTCTCCATCTTATGAGTCTTTGGTGAAGGGAGGCTGTGGCTAGCGTCATGCCTAAGACCTCTTCCCTATTTCTTGTAATAAAAGTCGGGTCTGTACCAATATTACAAATGTTCAAATAAGTTGAGAGGATATAGTTAAAGAGTAACTCACACCGTTCATTTATGTCAGTGCTTCCCCACTGATGGTGATGAGCGTTGGCGTCGCATCCTATGATGAGCTCAGTGTTTGTCGCTTCGCAGTCGGCGATTAGCGCACGTAGCAGTTGGTGTGGAAGTGGCCCCTGATGGTCATGGGCCATGTAAGTTGAGCTGAGCCAGACGTGTCCCGACTTCGGCTCAAGACACGCAGCAGTGGTGTCGCCATTACTGAAATTAGGGAGCAGAAAAATGTCTAGGTGTTTTCTAGCAAGTATGCAGGTGCGGACTTTACCTTCATTTCGGGCTACAAGTATCTTGTAGTCCTTAGTCCCCAGTCCAGAAACCTTGCCACCGCATTCCCAAGGTTCCTGGATGAGGACAATGTCTGCTCCGCATTGGGTTATACGGAGCAGCAGAGCGGCTCCCGCCGCCTTACAGTGGTGAAGGTTGATCTGTAGGAGTCTCAGAGACATCTGCAGACTTCCTCTCCACCACAGTGAGATTAGCCTCTTCGTCCGTGTCGTCGTCGAGAAGTCTTATCATATTAGCCATGTCGTCGGCTAAGTCAGAGCCCTCTGACTGGTAGTCGGCCTGGGCGTCTGCCTCTTTAACCGGCTCGTCACATTCGGTGACTGTGCTTTGGGTACCATTGGCAGTGGTATCGCCAGCTTTCACCGGGGGCTGCCCACTCGGGGCTGAGACATCGTCCACCACCGTTAAGTCATCGTGGGCTGAAGGCTTGCTAGCCACATCTGAACGGTAGACACGGATCGCTATCGGCTTAAAGCCGTAGTGAGCCGCTCCGTTGGACGCGGCAAGGGCCTTGACTGACTCATCATTTATAAAGAGGATCACCTGTCGGCTGTTGCCTTCCGGCTCCTCGACTTTGGCCATCCTCCAATCTTGAGTAACCAAGTCGGGGTTACTGAGCTGCAAGAGTTTTAGGATCCTCTCCGGCTCCTCGGGCTTGGCGGAAACCCAAACCCTAGCTCGGGGTCTGCTGGGCACGTTTTTCCAGTTGACCGCCTCTAGCTTTGCGCAGGGATAGACTTCTCCCAATAGAGCAACAGCTTTTTTGTACAGTGCTGCGGTTTCTTCGTCCTCGCAGGCAGTTGCTTTAATGTTGCCCTGATACCATCCGGCATCTGAGCAACGGGGTGGCGGTCCGCCAGACAGCTCCATCAGGTCGACGACCTTGTCTTGGAGCTCGTTCTCGATGGCCCCCCACCTGTTCCGCTGCATGTGGCCCTCTTTGTGGCCCTTGTCGAGGACCCCAATGAGGAACTTCTCCTTTGCGGCTTCGGCGAAGGACCGCGTGAGCTGCTAGGGCTGCAGAGGTGGCCTGATCCACTTGGCTAGCGGGGCCGTCTCCTCAACGGAACGTTGGCGCTTCTGTTTGGCTTTAACAGAAGTGGCCGGGATCGCTGGCTCAAAGTCCGGAAGGATTTTTTTAGCCCACTCGACCAGGTTTACACCGTCGGGGGATGAGGGCTCAGCGGTTAGGTTTCCTTGCAGAATCTCCGCCGCGCGCCGCCCCCGAATGTCGGTCCCGAATGGACGACTTTTTTTGCCGCTGTGGTAGCGGGCCCCAAGGCAGTTGCCTGCGTCACGGACCGGGAAGCTGGTGTTGCAGACTTATGCTGCAACCTCCGAGCTCCAGGAGATGCTCCAGGTCGATGTCCGGGGTGTGAGGACGAATGGCTTGTTCGCCCTGCACCTGTGCCGCTGGTGGCGTTGCGTGCACCTGCTGGCGTACCAGGCGTCGGAAATGGGGTGCTAGCACCTGTAGAGGTGCTACCAAGCTAACTTTTTTTTCTTTTTCTTATATAAATTAAAGTTCAAGATGAGGGGTACTACGATAACTGGGGGGCTGGCAAATCGATAAATTCGATAGCTCAAAACCGATAAATCCACATATTTCGCACATCCTTACAGCTAGAAGTACCAAATTAGGTAAAAAGATAGCTACTAGCAACCCCCAAAAAACTGCATCAAAAATTTTGGAGCCACGCCCCCCCATTCCGCCCCCAGCCCCACCGAATTTTAAAGTCAAAAAAGCATATATCTCCCTCAGTTTTTGAGCTATAGCCACCAAATTTGGTGCCAAGATAGGTGATGATGACCCCCTAAAAACTGCACCAAAAGTTTGGATGCCACGCCCACCAATACTGCCCTAGCCACCCCCATCCACCCCAACGCTTCGTCAAAAACGGGAATGAGTGTATCTTCCCGAGTTGTGGAGCTAGAGCCACAAAATTTGGTAGGAAGATAGCTGGCAACGACCTCCAAAAATCTGCATCAAAGTTTTGGAGCCAAGCCCTCCATTTCGCCCCCCTTTCCCCACTTTTAACAATTTTCGAGCTAGAGTCACCAAATTTGGTATGAAGATAGCAATTGACATTCCACAAAGATCTGCATCACAAATTTTGATGCCACGCCCACCCATACCGCCCCCAGCCCCCCTTTCCCCTTTTTTTACAAATTTCGAGCTAGAGTCACCAAATTTGGTATGAAGATAGCAATTGACATTTCACAAAGATCTGCATCAAAAATTTTGATGCCACGCCCACCCATACCGCCCCCAGCCCCCCTTGCCCCACTTTTTACAAACTTCGAGCTAGAGTCACCAAATTTGGTACGTAGATAGCAATTGACATTCCACATAGATCTGCATCAAAGTTTTGGAGCCACGCCCTCCATTTCGCCCCCCTTTCACCACTTTTAACAATTTTCGAGCTAGAGTCACCAAATTTGGTATGAAGATAGCAATTGACATTTCACAAAGATCTGCAACAAAAATTTTGATACCAGCCCCCCCCCCTTTCCCTACATTTTACAAACTTTGAGCTAGAGTCACCAAATTTGGAAGGAATATAGCTGGTGGCATCCCCATCTGCATCGGAGAATCTTTAAGGCAGCGTACACCCCTGCCGCATCCGTACCCCTTTGCAATCAGGCCTCTTTTTACCGGTTTTAATACTGGTATCGAGTATGCCGCAGTCGGTTACGTCCGACTGCAACGTTTCCACTTGTTTTTTAATTGTGGTTTCCCCAGTAGGCCTTATCCACTTATTGAATTTAACTTGCAATTATTACCAACTGTTAAGAGCTTCTTTATAAACGACATTGGTTGTTTTTCCGAAAGGTGCTAATACAAATAAACTTTTTGGTGAACTGACTCTTGAGCAGGCTACATAAAATCGTGTCTTAAGTCTAGTCCGGCTAATTTAAGAGTTTGTCCCTGTGATTTATTTATTGTTAAGGCAAAGCAAACTTTTAAAGGAAATTGCTATCTTTTAAATTGAAATGGCAATTCAGAATCAGGAGGTATTAATGGAAAATCAAAACAGTTTCCCTTATACCATTGCAAGTAAAGCCTATTGCTTCGACAACATTCTTATGAAGGACTTTAACTTGCAATCTTGTACCATTGCACAGTTTTGGCGGTTTCAAGTTGCGAATCAACATTACAGGTGAACCAATCTTTAAAGTTAATTTATGTTGAGGCAGGCCAGCCGGATTTAATGAATTAAGAAACTCGACGGGGTAATGAACTGCATCTTCGATTTCAGTCACAGAATCAATAGAGTTATATGTCATTTCTTCACTTTGAAATGATTTTAATAAAAACTGGTTTATTTCCAATGCATTGCCATTTTTCGCAGTCAAAATAGCACGTTCTGAAAACCATTCGAGTGATTTTTGAGAGATATTTGAAATATCCGGAAATATTTTTAGAGTTAGTTCTTCAATACTTTTCAAAACATGACACAAAGTTAATGGTAAAGTTATTTTGCCATCCTGGGTTGGAAATAATCCATTTCCTATTTGAAGAAGCATTTCTGCAAATTCACCAGCTATGCTATCACCTTTTAAGTGCACTCGCATATTTTTCGTTAATGCAATTTTCTGTATTTTGGGCCACAAAATTTAAGACTTTAAGCACGCATTTATTTCATCTGCTCTTGTTCCTCTGGTGATCAGTGGAAGAGTTTGTCGAAAATCACCAGCTAAGAGAACAGTTATGCCACCCATTAGGTATTCACTATCTCGAAAGTCTTCCAAAGATCGATCTAGAGCTTCAAAAGCACCTTTATGGGCCATAGTACACTCATCCCAAACAATAAGCTTGCAATCTTTGAGCACAGCAGCAATATTACATTGCTTTGTAATTGAGCAATGGAATCTTAAATGTAGAATGCGCTGTGCGACCACCATTTAGTAAAGCGGCTGCGATACCTTTGCCAATTATACATTTATAAGAAACGTTTTACCTGTTCCACCAGGTGCATCTAAAAAATAGATTTATCCTTTTTCTGCTTCAACGCTATGTAGTATCCTTTCGTATACTTGTTTTTGCTCAGCAGTAAGGAGTAGCTCATTATTAACAACAAAAGTATCGCAGTGTTCATAATTTGTTTCTCTATGATATTCAATATTTTGAACAATTTCCTCGGATCTTATTACTAGTGGAAGTCCATAGTAAGTCAAGTTTTGACCACCAATAGACAGTACAATATCTTCAATGTAAATAAGACATTTATTTAATACATTATTCAGAATACTTTCATCAATATTTCTGTCTTGTGAAAAATGAAAGGCTCTTAAAATATCTTCTGAGAAACTCTCTTTATAAGAATTCCAAAGTTTAAGAGCATTCGAAATTTGACAAAAGACTAACATTATTGCAAAAATCTCTCAGTTTTGTAGGATTTTGACAAATGACAGCTTCGGCTATAGTTGAATCCCAGCGTTTATCATCTTCTAGTAATCCCAGAGCTTTACACGCCAATTGAAATGATGCTTATGCTATACCATAAACGGTTTTTGAATTTGAAAATGAACTTTGGCCTCTTACAAAATGTATTAAAAGCCTTAAGTAAAAACATTCTGTATTATTGGGATGAATAGTGTAAACTCTTCCCAAAGCTGAATCTCTTTTAACTCCAGGAAAATTTTGCACATCATGCCCTCGTTTTCTTCTTTGAAATTCTTTATTGTTTCATGTAAAATACGATGGAACTTCACAATATAAAAGCGTTCTTGCAAACTCATCACGTGTACATAGCTCAAAGAAGGCAAGCAAAGAAGTTTTGTGTGTAGTGCTTAATCTGTCAAGTAATTGTTGCGGATTATTGGGGTTAAAATATATCCATTGACCATTTTCTAAACGAACAGCTAAGTGTGTAATAGCCGGAAAACATTCATGTATGGGAAATGCAAGGATTCTCCATACCGCTTCTGAGCTACTTGTAGAACGGACACTTTCGTACATATTAATTTCATTACGTTGGTCTTCAAGAGTAAATGATGCTTGATCACTGCCCTTGTTAACATATTTACAAATGTATTTAATAGACTTTACAGAACTACAATACTCAACATTTATGTGAGCTTCAAATGTTCTCAAAAGTACACAGTTGTAAGGCACAACCCAACGATTATCTATGCAATTACCATTTATATTAATTGCATTACCACCATCTTCTATCGATCTTCTACGATATAGCGGGTAACTATCTTTTCCAGTCAGAGTTTCTTTAAGTAATTGTCGAGGAAACTTTTTGGTACAATTTCCATTTTTCATGCATGGCAATGACCATGAATCATATTTGACTTAACAATGTTAAATAACAAAGGATCCTCATCTGCGTTTGGTATTTCGGCACAGATAATCTTATCGATTTTATCTGGTCTTATTTTATTTTCTAACAAAAGTAGAATATGTACATATATGTGGTAAACCCCGCTTTTGCCATTCCACAGAGTACATGAAACATTGCACGCTTCTAAACAAAGAACCTTTTGTCAATAGTGACATTAAAGCTTTAACTTTTAAATGATAAACTCGAGCTATAATATCGTGACGATCATGCGGTTTTTGACCCGGTAATAAAACACTTTTGATGTCATTCCATTGTGGATTGCATGTGAATGTTATGAAAAGATCTGGTCGCCCATAATGGCGAACATATGTCATAGCATCTTGAGTCTTTTCATGCATATATCATGCAGAGCTTGTAAAAGAAGACGGTAAAATTAGCATCTGACCAAGTTGAGCTGCGACAACATCTTGTTGGCCTATTGCATTTTGTAGATGTATATAGCTATCTGCTCTGAGTTTCGCTTGATTGTAGCGAATATAATTTAACCTTTCTGTTTCAATTTTAGCATACATATCAACCAAAAATTGACTATAAAAGGAACGACAGTAAATTAAATGATTTATCTCAGATTGATGAATCATTATTTTATAGCAGTAAAAGCTTAACGCAGTTGTTGTAAACGCAGTCTAAATAAGAACGCAAGCCGGTTTAGTTTATGTAGCTATATATTATTTATATATGTATTTTCAAATTTATATCTCAATGCACAACCTGCCACTTTGGATTCACAAACGTAAGAGACGATGTTCTAGAAAAAGTGTGACCGTTTATATAAACTAGAAAAAGGTCAAACTGTAATGTTAATGATGGAACTGTTAGTTTTGCCATTCACAGAGGCTATATTCAACACGCCCCCTCAAAATTAACGTTTCATATATTTAAGTTTTACATTGGTAATAATTATCAACTTATACTATTGTGGCAAGTGTGCGTACTGGGGAGGTATACATTAAAACGATCCAGCATTCGCTGCATGGATTGGGGAAACCCAGTAAAAACCCAATCAGATCATTGTCTTTAACATAATTAAACATAGTGCTTTACACCTAAAAAATAATTATGTTTCAATTCAATTTTAGCAATTCATTAGCTTTACGTTAAATATTGTTATTTAAATTAACATCAAAATAAATTAATTTCGATTTTCAAATCTTTTTCATCTTAGATTAATTTATAAAAAAAATAAAAAATAAATCAAGCGTTGGATGGATTTAGTCTTCTTTCAGTCCCATTTGGTTACGTAACTCCAGGAATCTTGCGGCGGGCAACGGCATGGTAAAAATATCAGCAAGCTGATTTTCTGTAGGAATATACTCGATGCATATAACATTATTTTCAATTTGCTCTCTGGCGAAATGATATTTAATATCAATGTGTTTCGATCGTTTATGACATGAGGGATTACTAGCTATACTAATACAGCCCTGATTATCTTCATAAATTTTTATAGGTCGGTCAAGTTTGATATGAACACTTTCTAAAAAGGATTTTAACCATAAAGCCTCTCTGACAGCTTCAAATAAGGCCATGTATTCCGCTTCTGTTGATGAAGCCGCCACTGAATTTTGCTTTTTTGTGTTCCAGCAAATTAAGTTTGAATTAAACATTTTAAATAGATAGCCTGTTGTACTTTTTCTATCAGTATCATTGCCTCCCCAATCTGCGTCTGCATAACCAATAAATACATTATCAAAATCTGTATTTTTCTTGAACACTAACTTCATATCTGTAGTACCTTTAAGATACCTAGGAATTCTATTTAAACTTTGCCATAGCTCTGCATTATTTTTATTACTGTATCGACTTAAAATATTTACCGCAGAGGTTATGTCTGGACGTGTACATAACATGATGTACATTAGACAACCAATTAAATTTCTACAGGGAGCATCACATTGACTGTCTGAATTCAATAATTCATAAATTAGCTTACTCTGGAGTAGAGTGCTAACAGATTTGCAATCATCCATTTTAAATTTATTTAAAACCTTCTTTATATAAGCAGATTGACTTAAATGTATCATATCTTTGTAGATCTTAATTCTCATTCCGATAAAATATCGTATTTCACCCAAGTCTGTCATTCTAAACTTATTCATGAGATACTTCTTAAAAGTATTCAATCGACCTACATCTGCTGTTGCAGTTATCACATTATCTACATATAGTAGTACATATATGTTTTTCTTGATATTGCCTTTATCGAGAAAATATATACAGCGATCAACCGGTGAATTTACAAATTCGCCCTCTTTCAGTGCATGCTCAAATACTTCAAACCAGCATCTAGCTGCTTGCTTGAGCCCGTAAATTGCTTTATTCAATTTACATACACTTTGACTGGTGCATGACACCCCTTGCGGAACTTTCATATATATCTCTTCTCTTAACGTTCCATTAAGGAAAGCTGTTTTTACATCCATGTGATGAATTTTAAAATTATATTGGGTCGATATCGACAAAATGAAACGAAAACTTGAAATTCTAGCAACAGGAGCAAAAGTCTCTTCATAATCGAGTTGATATTTTTGAGTAAACCCACGCGCAACTAATCTTGCTTTGTATTTTATTGGGATTCCTAGCTCGTTGTATTTTAAAGTAAATACCCTTTAACAGTCTACAATGTTTTTGTCTTCAGGTCTTTTCACAATAGTCCATGTACTATTTAATTCATGGGCATTTAATTCATCTCTTATGGCATCTTCCCATAAAGGTATATCACTCCTACTTTGTATGTCGTCGAACGAATTTGGAATGTCACTAAAAATAGCGTGGGCATTAAATATACAATTATCTATTGAAATTTCATCTTCATTATATGATTTACATGGCTTGTTCTACAATCTTTCGCTTTGTCTCAAAACATATTCATTACCTCCAGTCGTTGCCGGACTTACATTAATTTTCTCAGATATTATTTCACATGGTTATTTTTTTCATAGCTACATTCCGTACTTTCATTCTGGAAATTAGTTTGAGCATTTTCTTATCCTCAATCAGAAACTTTTCTTTTTTATTCTCCTTACTCTCATTCAGGAGTTTTGATTGATCACAATCCTTACTCTCATTCAGAATTTCTGGTTGATCAAGGTCCTTACTCTCATTCAGGATTTTAGATATAGTGTAATCCTTACTCTCATTCAGGATATCAATATGCTCGTTTTCACATTCCTTAATCTCATTCAGGAATTCATTTTAATTTTTAATAGCTCTAGAACTGATCATATTAGTTTCGTCTATAACCACATCGCGTGCAACAATAAATTTTTCATTTTCAACATCCCATAACTTAAAACCATTTGGTTCATAGCCCACTAGAATAGTTTTAAATGATTTTTCATCAAATTTCCTTTTTCTATTCTTATTATGAACGTAAACAGTTGAACCAAATATTTTAAGGTATTTAAGATTGGGTTTTCTACTGTGCCACATTTCGTAGGGTGTTGTTGCAGTCTCTCCAAGTGCTTTACTTGGAATCCTATTGATTAAATGAGTTGCAGTCAGTACAACTTCCCCCCAGAATTATTTTTCTAATTTTGCACCATTTACCATGGCACGAGCTTTTTCAGTGATGGTTCTTATCATTCTTTCAGATACACCATTTTGTTGCGGAGTATATGATACTGTTAAATGATAACTTATTCCTTTTTCAACACAAAATTCCCGCATATCATTTGACAAGTACTCTCTACCATTGTCAATATAAAGGTTTACAATTTTAAGATTAAAATGTAATTCACATTTTGCAACATAATCTTTAAACATTGGAAACAAATCTGATTTATATTTCATCAAATAGGTTACACAATAATGTGTGTAATTATCAACAAAAATAGCATAGTAATTTTTTTCATCAATTGAAGTAGGAGGTATTGGGCCACATATATCTGAATGATCTACAAATAAAGGTTTTTTTATATATTCTTTATTTTTATATTTTTCGAAATGTAATCTTGCTTGCTTGCCATTTAAACAAGCTTCGCATAATTCATCAATGGGCTTTACATTATCTAAAAGGCTATTATCAAGAAACAAATTCAATCTTTGTATTTCTTGCATTTTTCCCTTACTGATATGACCTAACCTCTCATGCCATAATCGATATAAGTTTTTATTTTGTACACTCAAAGTATATGCTGTAAACTCAATAATTGGCATATTGTACATACCTGAAGTCTGAGCAACAATCATGCCATTTTTGGTTACTTTAACACCGTTCATATTAAACTCAACCGTCATTCCTGCTTCTTGCAGCCGCTTGACAGAAATCAAGTTTTCAGCCACCTCTCGGCAATAGAGAACACCTTCCAGAGTTATGTTGTTACCGTTGTGCAGACGCACAATTCCGCGCTTCGTTGTGTATATAAACTGTCCATCCTTGGCAACAGAGATTTTTATGGGAGGCTCCAGCTCCATAGAATCCATGAATAGATTCTCATCGTTGACAAGATGATCACTTGCGCCAGAATCCAGGATAAAGTTCACTTTATTGTTTTCCATAGATATACGTTTGTTAACACGTTTTATCATGAATGCGAATCCTGGCTGAGTTAATGCAGTTTGAGCTTGATTGTCGCTTTCTTTATTCTTTTCATTATTTACTCTTTTGAAAGCATAGCAATCTTTTTTAACGTGGCCGTCTTTGCCACAATGATGACATTTTATATATATATATTTTTTTTTGTTGTAATCGGCTTGCGTGTTAAGTTTTTTCTATTGTATTTATTTGATTTGTTTTGGTAATTATGTTGATAGTTATTACTTTGATTTCGTACTTCTGCTTTCATAATCTTCTTACTTGTATCATTGCTATCGCTGGGTATTTTAATTTCGTGACCAAGTAACCTATTCTTCACAAACGCTAGTGTAAGATTTTCTTCGGATAATGTTTCGATAGCTGTGATTACCCCATTATAAGATGATGGCAAAGTCAGCAGCAAATGCGATACTTTGTCCATATCGTCAATCTTTGCACCCGATGCCAGCAACTCACTCATTAACTCATCAAACACATTAAAAAAACTCAGTAATGTCATCTCACTCTTAAGCTTGAGTGAGAGCAAACGTTTTCGCACGGACAACTGCGACGCTAGGCTTTTTCGCTCATAGATGGCGACTAAGTTTTTAAATATTTGACGAGCAGAATTATCGCTTGTTGCGAAATTTAAAAACGAATCACTCAAGTACTCAATCAGAGTACTCTTAGCACACCTTTCTGACTTTTTCCAATTCTCATCAATTATTTTTTTCAGGCTCCTCATCAATAACTTTTAAAACATCAAGCTCAGCTAATAGTGCTCTAATTCTAAATTTCCGAACACTATATTTTTCTCCATAGAAAGGCTTGATGTTGCGGCGTGTCTTTTCCATTTTTTTCTTTTATTTATTTATTTTTTTTTTTATGTGCACTTTTTGCTAAATGCACGCTCGCTTTCATGACTGTACTTCCACTGTCTGGGAGCTAAGGCTTTGTTAGTGAAGCCTGCTGCCGCGCCAAGCTGACTCAGCCAGTGGGAGTTGGCAGTCACATGCCGAGTACTGAAGACCGACCGTACGTGGTGAAGAGCCGCTGAGGAGGCTCATGCAACCCCTGGGCTGCCTGCGGCCAACAGCAAAATCTGGACACCCAGCGGAAATGAGGCTAATAGTACCGCAGCTGCCCAAGAGCCCGCAGCACCGCGGAAAATTCTGCACCCTCCCCTCCACAGGTGCATCACGCGCGGAACCGGGCGCGTGAACAAGGGTGTGAGGCGCACACCTGAGAAAGAGGTCCTTCTGCGCACCAACCGAGGCCGGAAGATGGCAGCCAGGGGCCGCAAGAGGGTGGACTAATGTCCTGTCCCCCTCCCCCCACTCTCACCAACACCCGGAGACACCACAGATGTCTCCAAGCAAACCTCCATCATGCAAAGGCCGCATCTGACGTCCTTTGCGAGAGGTTTGCTACAATGGACATAGCATTTATCCAGGAGCCATGGATAAATGCCGGACGTGGCCTGGGGCTAAGCACCACATCCGGTAAACTGCTATATGCAAACGACCAACCTCGCCCTAGAGCGGCGTTGTTAATTAAAAAAATTTAACACTTGTTCCCCTATCACAGTTCATCACTGAGGACCTGGTGGCAGTTTGGGTTAAAATACCCACTGCCCATGGCGAGCAGGAGGTAGTGCTGGCCTCCGCCTATCTGCCCGGCGACTCAGACGTTGTGCCTACGGCGGCTACCTGTGCCCTGATAGAGCACTGAATGAGGAACCGGCTCCGGTGGATAATCGCTTGCGATGCCAATGCGCATCACACGGTCTGGGGGAGCAGTGACATCAACAAAAGAGGTGAGAACCTTCTTGAGTACATTATTAGTAATAACATACGCGTACTAAATCGAGGCAGCGAGCCTACATTTATTAATGCTATTAGAGAGGAAGTCCTCGAATTAACTCTCTGTAGTCTATACATGTTGTCCGTTGTCTCAAACTGGCACGTTGCGAATGTGATCACTATGTCAGATCACCAGCACATTAGATTTGATATAGGATGCGCCTTGCAATGTAGTCTATTTACTAGAAATCCCAAAAACACCAACTGGGATTTTTTCTTTTTTGAACTTGAGCAATCCAGAGACTGCTCCACCCGTCCGATAATATCCATAGACGAGCTAGAGCGTGAGGCTACTGTGCTTCATACGAACATTGAATCGGCATAAGATCAGAAGGGCTGTTCCCTGGTGGAATAAGAGCCTTGACAGTCTTTAAAAGGCTGCGCGAAGGCTCTTCAATAAAGTGAAGAGTGGGAAGGCCACATGGGATTCCTACAAATCTGCTTTAACGCTCTACAATAAAGAGCTGAGAAGGTCAAAACGGGCTACGTGGCGCCAACACTGCGGGCAGATTTCCATTCTCCCGGAAGCTGTCAGGTTACAAAAAGCCCTCTCAAAGGACCACTCAAACGGCATCTGTATGTTGAAAAAGCCAGATGGAACACACACAAACAGCCCAAAGGAAACGAGCAGCCTAGTCCTGGCTACTCATTTTCCTGGGTGCGTGGCTATGGAGCAGCCCATCTCAGAGAGTGAGGCATCAACCTACCTCTCTGGGATTGGAGAGTGCCCACACCTGCGCGTGGCTATGGTGACAGACTCCAATGGGGCTGAGGGAAGGGAACCCCCCTATCGCTCAGAACGTGTTGGAAACATGCCCTATAGACTGTTTCATCAAAATAGCGTACAATGGGCTATACAGAATTTCAGCCCATACAAATCCCCTGGACCAGATGGAATTTATCCGTGCTTGTTGCAGCGGGGACTGCACCAACTCGCAATCCCCCTGGTCCATTTATTCCGAGCTAGTCTCTTGTTTGGACACATACCAAGCAAATGGGCTAAAGTCAAAGTTGTGTTTATTCCTAAGGTAGGGAAGAAAGATTCCCAATTGCCTAAGTCCTATAGACCGATTAGTCTTAGCTTCTTCTTCCTTAAAACTATGGAGAAGATAATTGACCAGCACATCAGGGAGGTGAATCTCAAGCATCTTCCCTTACATAAGTACCAATATGCGTACCAAGCTGGTAAGTCAACTGAGACTGCCATTCACTGCCTTACAACAACCATTGAAAAGGCCATTGGCGCTCAACAAATAGCACTATGTGCCTTTTTAGACATCTCAGGTGCTTTTGACAACACGTCATATGAGGCTATCCGTGCCTCTCTTGTACAAAAAAATGTCTCCACACGCATTATTAGGTGGATTCTGGAAATGCTTAAATCCAGAATCATAACTGTAGACCTTGGAGGGACCATGACCTCAATCACAGCCACAAGGGGGTGCCCTCAAGGGGGAGTACTCTCTCCTCTCTTGTGGACTCTGGTCATCGACGAGCTACTCTATAAGCTCAACAGCTTAGGGCTCTCCACTCAAGGCTACGCTGATGATCTAGTCATATATATAGTGGGCTGGCATGAGCAAACCATCTCGGACCACATGCAGCAAGCCCTTAATATAGCCAGCAGATGGTGTCAGGATAAAGGATTGTCCATAAACCCGTCTAAAAATGTTTTGGTTCCATTTACAAGGAAAAGGACTCTTTTTCTAACAAGACCATCCCTAAATGAATCCACCATTGACTTTTCAGTTGAAGCCAACTACTTAGGAGTTACACTCGACTCCAAGCTCAACTGGAATGTATACCTTGAAAAGACCATAAATAAAGCCACTCGAGCATACTTCGCTTGCAACAGGCTTTTCGGTAGAACATGGGGCCTAAGTCCTAAAATGATCTACTGGTCTTTCAACACTGTGGTAAAACCGTTCCTAACCTATGCATCTCTTGCTTGGTGGACGAAATCTACCCAGAAGACAGCTGCGGCTGCACTTACCAAATTACAACGACTGGTCTGCATAGGCATCACTGGAGCCATCCGGACATGTCCAACTGCAGCACTTGGAGTCATAACTGGCATACCCCCTCTACCCATCACCCTGAAAAAGGAGGCCTGCCTGGGGGCACTCCGCCTTCAAAACATTACCAATATAAAATGTGGTGATCTTACTGGGCATTTTCGGGTTCTCGAACCCCTAATAAACGAGCCCATTCTGCGCGTAACTGACGAACAGAAACCAAAACTTGTCTTCCACAGAAACTTCTCTGTAGTCTTGCACACCAGACATGATTGAAAAACAAAATCAATATCTCTGCCCTGTGGATCACAAACGTGGTACACTGACGAGTCGAAACTGGAAAACGGCGACACCGGGGCTGGGATTCTCGGACCAAGGTTCAACAAGTCCATAGCCATGGGAAAGTCTCCAACCATTTTCCAAGCAGAGATATACGCCATAGAAATCTGTGCTCCTGAATGCCTTCGCAGGAAAATGCAAGGTGCACGGATTTACATCTTCTCTGACAGTCAGGCGGTGCTCATAGCGCTGAGATCCTTCACGATCTCCTCCAGACTTGTAGAGAACTGTTTCCAGCAGCTGAACGTTCTTGCCTCCAAAAACATCTTAACGGTGGGCTGGGTGCCAGGGCATGAAGGCCATATAGGTAACGAGGTAGCAGACTCCCTAGCTAAACGCGGGGCGATGACACCACTAATCGGCCCTGAACCATTCTGTGGACTTTCGAAAGGACACAAAAGAGAACTTGTCAGGAAATGGGAGGAAACGGAGATAAGTCGCCACTGGACCGACAGTGCAGGGCTGAGACAAGCCAAACAATTTATCGTCCCCCAGATAACGCAATCAAAACGCATCATCAATTTAAAAAAGAGCGATATTCGCACACTAACAGGCTACCTAACGGGTCACTGCAACCTAAGGTATCACCTTAAGAAATTAAAATTTACAGAAATCGACACATGCAGATTCTGTGAGCTGGAGCTAGAAACATCAGAACATGTTCTATGTGAATGCCCCTCGCTAAGCAGACGTCGACTTCTACAACTAGGAGGAGAACTTACAGGAACTTACTACAGGATTTGGGAACATATAGACCCTACCAAAGTGCTCTCTTTTATTAGAAGCCTCGGTATAGAGGATCTACCCTAATCCTACAGGCCGACACAAAAGACCTAACATCTGGTTGCAGTGCAACAAGGCCTTCTTAATAATAATAATAATAATACTTCCACTGTCCCTTATTTGCACATGTATATATACTTTTTACAGATTTCAAATGCACGCACGCTTCTTTAATATATACTATATACAGCTGTGTTCAAAATAATAGCAGCGCACTTTTTGCTGACAAATATGACCAAATTTTACGCGTGTTCGTTCTTGAAGATCGAACACTTGTGCACATTTTTTTTATAATAGAGTGTAGGGAAGAGAAAAACGAAAAAATCCCGTTGGAAAAGCTGTGCTTTACCGTTTTATAGATAATTTTGCGTAAGTACACCGAAATTGTGTTGTTCAAATTAATAGCAGCGCTTCATTTAAACATTACAAATATTCAAGTAAAGGTTGTTAATTTCATGAAAGTAAGTTTAATTAATGTGTTAACTATTATTTACATCGGAATACATAATAATAATGAATAAAATTGAACTGTAGTGGGTAGAAACAGTCATTGCTCAATGGAAAAGCGCGAATGGATATTAAGCCTTAGAAAACAAGGTAAAACATACAGGGAAATCGAAAGATTGGTTGGATGTTCTGCTAAAATGGTCTTTAATGCCATTAACTATCGCCAGAAACCCGAAACCCGTGGCAGGAAAAGAGCTACCAATGAAATTGATGACCGACGCATTGTGCGCTCCATCAAGACTAATCCATTCGCGTCTGCAGATTCATTAAAAGCAGACCTAAGCTTGTCAGTGAGTAGTGTCACTATTCGGCGAAGACTTCTGGAGCACAAACTCCAGGCCCGAAGTCCAAGGAAGGTGCCTCTACTTACTTCTAAACACATAAAAGCTCGAATACAGTTTGCTAAAGAGCACCTGAAATGGCCCTCAACAAAGTGGCGCAACATTCTCTGGACTGACGAGAGTAAAATTGTGTTGTTTGGTGGAACTGGATCCAGACAATATGTGCGTCGTCTGCTTAAACACTGAATATCACCCTAACCACACGCTAAAGACAGTTAAGCATGGTGGATTAAAAATTACATGCGCTGCTATTATTTTGAACACAACTGTATATATTTTTTTATGCTCTGTCTCTTCTGTACTTCTACTGCCTCTTATATACACATACACACACATACAGATTTTACGCGCACTTTTATATATGTATGTGTCTTCTTTTTCTTTCTTTTTTTTTTTATATATAGTTATATGTACGCACATTAGTTTCACTAAAGAAAATAAGTTATTTTATTAATCGTAGCCTGGGCCCATAACCTGTTGTAAAACGCAGTCTAAATAAGAACGCAAGCCGGTTTAGTTTATGTGGTTATATATTATTTATATATTTATTTTCAAATTTATATCTCAATGCACAACCTGCCACTTTGGATTCACAAACGTAAGAGACGATGTTTTAGAAAAAGTGTGACCGTGTATATAAACTAGAAAAAGGTCAAACTGTAATGTTAATGATGGAACTGTTAGTTTTGCCATTCACAGAGGCTATATTCAACCATAGAAGAATAATGTAATAAGACAGGTCTTAAGAGCTGGAATGTTATGTTAATTAACATAAACGCAACCGATGGGCATGTACGTGGGGAAACAGCAAAAAGCCAGTATTCATATCTCTTGTTTACCTTCTACATTCGCTACAATGTCAGCTGGTGCGAAGTCGGCCATCATTGTTTAGATTTTTGTTGTGACTGCAAAGTGTGCGAAACGCAGGGCATAATTAAGTGTTGCCGCACTTCGTTTCTCTTGTTGTTGTCACAAAATTTTAAATCGACAATTTTAGACTTTTGCTTCGTTCGGCTTGCTGCTGCTCAACAAGAAAGGGTGGTATAGACTTCATATGAACTTTGTGCAATTAAATAGCTAAACGTTAGGTACTTTTATATTATAAATATTTAGGGTATTCAGTAGCTATGCTATGTGCGTAAAGTGCTAAAGTGTTATATGAAAGCTTTACAACAATCACACATAAGCATTTTTAACACAGCAAACATGCCCCTGGGCACATAGCATAGCTACTGAATACCCTAATTATATATGTTTATTTCTATTATGGCAGTAAGTAAGGGCATTCATAACTTAAAAAAAACAAATTGTTGAAAATTTAATTAACCAACACTAAAGTAAACGTATTTTGTATTCATATACCGAAAATATACTATCTGTATATTAAAATTATGTATCTGAGTTTTATTGAATTTAACTGATTATTGAGACAAGGGGTATTTTTACTTTGTACAGCTTGTGCGTCTCATCTACGACAAGCCAGCACGTTGCTTGTTTTGTTTCAGCTCTACTTTGCATTCAGTGGCCTGTGTATTAAAGGAGAGGCGGCCGGCCAGCGGAAAGCAAGAACGGTAAAAATGTGTTAGTATGTGTATGCATGTGCTTTTGCTTCATTCTTGCTGGGCCTGCTCGTTGAGATTTTTGTTAGTTTTTCTTTTTACGTTCTTCCACCAATGAACTATTGAATACACTTTCGTCATTTTTGCGCATCGCTGCATAACTGTATGATAGTTGCGATGGCAAAATTGTTGGAAAGTGTCATAGAGCGAAAAACATGAAAGAGTATGTATGACCAGCAATGCAAAACTGATATTTGCCTGCCTATTTTACAAGACGCTTGTTTTTTGTGCTGTGCGCCTGATCAGCAAATGTTCGATGACCACCAAAAATGCCTTGGAAGCAGGGACTGTAACGATTATAATTTTTATATTAAAAATTGAACAATAAGAATTATTTTCCAATATTTTTTATTTAACTTAATCAATAACTCTTATTTTTTGACTTAAATGAATAAATTATTATTTAATTATTAAATTACAATTTTTTTAAACAATTGTGAAATAACTCTTATTTTTCAATCTTTATTATAAAAATTAAAAATAAGAGTTTCTCTTCAATTTTTATTTTAGCAATCAAAAATAAGAGTTATTTTCCAATTTTTATTTTAAAAGTTGAAAATAAAAATTGATTTTAAATATCTTTTGAACCGAGCAGCATAGCACAAAAGTTGATATATATTTATGATCTACACTTAAATACCTTTCCATTGATATATCACATGTCCTTCAAGGATCAATACTAAGGAGCTAGCTAATGTTTTGTTTGATTGCATACAATGTTTACAAAATTGTAAAACGTCTTAAGGCCTGTACGCATGAGCCCCGTACAGCTCCCGTACAGTATACATAAGTTTTACGGCTGTAACGACAAGTGTTGAAAAA
Source organism: Scaptomyza montana (assembly GCA_018904305.1). Taxonomy (NCBI): domain Eukaryota; kingdom Metazoa; phylum Arthropoda; class Insecta; order Diptera; family Drosophilidae; genus Scaptomyza; species Scaptomyza montana. Next base: position 377,508 of record JAEIGR010000095.1, on the reverse strand, counting down.
TTCACATTTTGTGGCGGTAGGCTAATTGTTTTTTGTAAATAAATCGGAAATGCAGCTGCTTTGTACACTTGATTTCAAAATAATGATTCGCGCGCTACTTTTGTGTTTGAGTACAGCTAACGCCCTGCTTCTGGCGGTTGCATTTTAGTGAACACATATTTGATGGGCAGAGCTGAGATTACCAAAGATTATGCTAAACATGACTGAAACCACTCAAAGACTCAAAGCAAATTCACCTTAATAATCTATACCCTGCAATAGATCAGTGGCAGTACAATCCAGTTTATATGTTATTTAAATTGTATCTTATTTATTAATAAATATATTTTTATTCATTACTTCTTGCGCAGCATTGACTGCCAAAACAATAAGTATGGCTCTATTGGAGCCTGAATTAGGTCAACTTTGTTAATATTATCCGAAAAATGTATAAGCCGGCTCTTGCCCGACATGTTGTTGCATTTTTTACAACCGTAATTAGCTGCTGAAAGCTATTTACTGCCCGTAGCATTTTAACATAAAATTTTACCATTTTCATTGTTCAACACTACCGTACCAGCAGTAGCTAACAGAACTGCAGACCTAAAATGTAAGTACTGTACTGAAGCTGTACGAGACCATTTTTTTTTATATGAAGTTTTTGCTGTACGGGAGCTGTACAGGCGTCTGCGTACAGGCCTTTACAATAAAATTGGTCATTGTTTACTTTAAACAGCATTCGAAGAAATTCTTATCAGCTATTACAGCTATATTTTTATACCCCTCACTAAAAAACATGGTGAATAGGGTATATTTTACCTGTGAATAATAATATAATAATAATGCAATTAGTAATACAATTGAAAATAATCCATATGTATATATATGTATATATGTACATATACACATATATATACATACCATATATACTCATACATATATTATTAAAAGGGTATATTGAAATTTTGCAAAAATTAAAGTAAAAAAAAAATAATAATTTTAATGCAATAAGTTTTTGTGCAATGTTCTTAGTTTGAATATTTTTATAATAGGTTAAAAAGACGTATAGGGTATCTTAATGTCGAGATCTTGGCTAAACTACATTAGAAAAATTTGGCTTGCAGTAACAAATAGTCAAAACTGCATGCTTGTCTGGCATGAGCTTATCTCTGCAAAGTTTTTATTTATTTATTTATTTATTGTCAGCTAAGAGCAGCTGACATTAAAAATGAAATCAAAATTAATTTAAATTAAAAAATAGTTAAAATAATTAAAATAAAAATATAGATTAATATATAAGTCTGAAAATATAATCAAAAGTTAACGTTAAAGCTCTTTGTGGTTCATTAGAGTGTTGATCGCGATGGGCCGTAAGTGTGACTTAGTAGTGCGAAATTTTTTCACTTTGAACAGCAGTGAAAACAAAAGAAAATGCATGCTATGTAGTCGTTCATTTCAAGGAGGATATTTCACCAATTTAAGAAGACACTTGCAAGAGTGTCACAACGAACAATATAAAAGTGAAATGGATGATCAAAACAACCACGTTACAACACAAAAAAAAAAAAATTTTCAATTGCTTTAACGGATAATGAAGTGCAAGATGCGTGCGTGCAATTGGTAACCGGAGAGAAGATGCCTTTTGCAATATTGGATTCAGTGCCTTTTAGGAAGTTGACGGAACAAATTTTTAGCGGATTGGACATGAGCCGCATAACATCAAGTAATGTTATGCTGCATGTGAGCGAAAAATACGATTTAATTAAAGAAAGTCTTATTGCGAATATGAAAAACAAAGTTGTATCGCTGAAAATTGACACAGCATCACGGCATAGCAGAGGTATTTTGGGTGTTAATGTGCAGTTTTATCGCAATAAGAATATTGATATAAGGACACTGGGAGTCATTGAGCTTGATAAAAAACACTCGGGAGCCAATTTGAGCAAAGAAATTGAAAATATATTGAGCGAATTTTCAATTTCAAAGAGCCAAATTTATTCAGTCACCTCGGATAATGGCCGAAATATGATTAAGGCTATTGAGCTATTAAATGATGAACCCGATGCAGAGGAACCCGGTAACGATGAGGTGTTGTCAGACGTTTGCATCTTTTCAATTGGGTCAGTCAGATGTGCCGCACATTCCCTGCAATTGGCAGTTAAAGATTCTTTGAAGGACAGCAGACGCGGAGAAGTCGTCGACAGAGCCAATCTTTAAGGACACCAACATACAGGTAATTTTATGAAACTAAAATTATTTCAAGTTCAAATATGTTTAAAACCACCTTAAACTTTTTCAGACTGGCAATTCATACGCAGGGTTTACCTCAGCCGCTCGTTGATATTCCTACAAGGTGGAATTCAACATACACCATATTGAAAAATTAAAAATTTAATTAATTTACAGGGATTTTTCAACGGAGCACCTGAGGAAAAACTTGCAGTTGACATGTGCTGAGTGGGAAGAAATTGAAGGCCTTGAAGCTGTGTTGGAGCCTGCATTTGTAGCAACACAAAAATTACAGAGCGAACAACTTTATTTTGGCGATTTTTATATGCTTTGGTTGGAGACGAAGCTAACAATTCAAGCTATGAAAAATGCTCATAGCAACGATTTGGCGAGATTTATGGAAAATCGAGAAGGATGTCTTTTAGACAACGAAGTGGCCCTCTCAGCAATATATTTGGATCCTCGGATGCACAGGGCATTGCTTCAAAATCAAAACAAAGTCTTAATTGCAAGAAGGCATTTGACTAAACTGATGAGGCAAATAATTGCCGTTAGAAAGAAGGTATTTTTTTTTTTATATTAAATTTACGATTTTTATTAATATGTATTCTTATTTATCAGGTCGACGATGCGCTGGAAGAACAACATGTAAATTTGTTCCTTAGTATTGATCCTTGAAGGACATGTGATATATCAATGGAAAGGTATTTAAGTGTAGATCATAAATATATATCAACTTTTGTGCTATGCTGCTCGGTTCAAAAGATATTTAAAATCAATAAAAAATGGAAAATAACTCTTATTTTTGATTGCTAAAATAAAAATTGAAAAGAAACTCTTATTTTTAATTTTTATAATAAAGATTGAAAAATAAGAGTTATTTCACAATTGTTTAAAAAAATTGTAATTTAATAATTAAATAATAATTTATTAATTTAAGTCAAAAAATAAGAGTTGTTGATTAATTTATTTATATAAATTGAAAATAAATGTTTATTCGATTTTTGGATTCCCAGCAAAAAAAATAGTATATGGTTGTTTTCGCATTAACCTTATCCCTATATTTCGCTTTGATTTTTTTCAACTCCATAACTCTTATTTGCGGTCCCTGCTTGGAAGTATTGTTTTTCTGGTTTTTCTTAGGTTTTTGTAGGCAAATTATACAAATATAATACAAATTAACGTTTGCCGAAATTCATAATAGTAGAGAAATGTCAATGAATGCCATGGCAAATGCTACGCATACATTTAAATATGCACATGTAAACATACAGGGAAGCACACACAATCTCACGGGAGCTAGCCCAAACAAAATATCAAAAATTATTACAAAGCCCAGGCCCACCAAAACTGCGTGGGTACGACGAGCCAGCATGCGTTGTTGTTGCGTTTTGCCTATTCTCGAATGTCACACGCACATGCATACACACAAAATTACACGCATAGAAGAAATGACTTAGTTGCCTAGGCAACTAGCTAGCTAGCACTGCACACCAAGAAGACAGCAGTGCAAAACAAAAACAAACCAAAAAAACATGGCGGCATGTGTATTGTAAACAAAAATTCAATAATCAAAACGAGCGAAGCTGTTTGTCATTAGGGGAAACCGACTTTTCTACTCGTTAGTGTGTATGCCCATCGGTTGCTGTTTTGTTTACAGCTCGTTAACATCAGCAATTCTTAAAACCCGTCTTTATGTTAAATGGTCATTGTATTCAACAGCAGTTTTATTTTATTTTGGTTCCTCCTTTTTATACTCGATACCGAAGGTAAAGAGTATATTGGTTTTGTGCAATGTCCGTCATGGTGTCTGTCCGTCTGTCCGTCCGTATGGTTGCAAGTTTTTTCCACACCCTTCAAGCTAGAGACTTGAAACTTTCCAATTCTCTTTATCTATGGGAAAGTAAATTAAAGTGTCAAGATGGGGGTTCTACGATAACTGGGGGGCTGGCAAATCGATAAATTCCATAACCCAAAACCGATAAATCCACATATTTCGCACATCCTTACAGCTAGAACTACCAAATTTGGTAAGAAGATAGCTATTAGCAACCCCCAAAAACTGCATCAAAAATTTTGGAGCCACGCCCCCCATTCCGCCCCCAGCCCCCAGCCCCCCCGCATTTTAAAGTCAAAAAGACTATATCTCCCACAGTTTTTGAGCTATAGCCACCAAATTTGGTGCCAAGATAGGTGATGATGACCCCCCAAAAACTGCACCAAAAGTTTGGATGCCATGCCCACCGATACTGCCCTAGCCGCCCCCATCCACCCCAACGCTTCGTCAAAAACGGGAATGCGTGTATCTTCCAGAGTTGTGGAGCTAGAGCCTCCAAATTTGGTAGGAAGATAGCTGGTAACTAACCCCAAAAAACTGCATCAAAGTTTTGGAGCCACGCCCACCCATTCCGCCCCCAGCCCCCCCGCAATTTGAAATCAGAAATGGCTATATCTCCCACAGTTTTTGAGCTAGAGCCACCAAATTTAGTGCCAAGATAGGTGATGATGACCCCCAAAAAAACTGCATCAAAAGTTTGGATGCCACGCCCACCAATACTGCCCTAGCCACCCCCATCCACCCCAACGCTTCGTCAAAAATGGGAATGAGTGTATCTTCCAGAGTTGTGGAGCTAGAGCCACCAAATTTGGTAGGAAGATAGCTGGCAACGACCACCAAAAATCTGCATTTTGGAGCCAAGCCCTCCATTTCGCCCCCCTTTCCCCACTTTTTACAATTTTCGAGCTAGAGTCACCAAATTTGGTATGAAGATAGAAACTGTAAAACTCGTATATATTCACTAATATATATTGGATGGCATTTATTTCTAAAGATTCTTTTGTGTGTTATTAATTGCGCGCGCTTGGCTTGAGCGTCACCGGAAAAGAGACAGAGGCAAGATCAGTGTGGCCGAACCACACTTTCTGATAAATCTTAATACTAACATCGATACCTTAATACTAACTTACAATATATCGGTATACACGAACATAACATAACATAAACAATCGATAGAAATTGCATATGAATACTTTACACAACAAATACTTTACAACTCGGCCGTCCTGACAGGGAATCGACCTCGATTCCACCTACTATATATCATAGAGGGCTTGAAGCCATACCAAACGGTGGGTGTTGCCTGCAGTCAGACATCAAAAGCACAATTTTAATCAGACGTGAGCCACAATTTTAGTTTGGATGACTCCAGCACACCATCATACGAAAGCTGTGTGAGCTGGGAGCCTTCAACATCTCGGATGGCATACCGATCATTCGGGAGTTTCTTGTGGATGACATAGGGACCGCGGTATCGCTTAATGAGTTTTTTGTTTATGCCAGCCGTCGTATCAACATTCTTGATGACGACGAAATCACCTTCCTCAAAATTAACGGCAGGGCAATGATATTTGTTAAAGTATTATACTCTTGAGACTTGACAATGTTCTGAAGGGCAATTTTACGGGTATCCACTAGGGGGACACTTCATCAGTAAGCCTATCATCCAAACGCTCAGTTAACTCATCTATAACAGCACCGCGCTGTTCGACACCAAAAAGGAGGACGGAGGGTGCAAATTTAGTTGTGGAGTGGATGGAATTATTCAAGGCGAACTCAATTTTCGGAAGTTGCTTCACCCAATCGGCATGATCCAATGGTTCGGCCAATTTAGCAAGCATGGGACTTAAGACACGGTTGACACGTTCCACTTGCCCATTAGCACGAGGGGAGGCAGTGGCATTCCGGACATGGATTATATGGTGGGACTGCAGAAAATCAGCGAATTCGGCGGAAGTGAAGCACGTACCTCGATCGCTAACAATTCGGCGAGGTCGACTATAGTTGGGGAAATACTGCGTCTCTAAGGTGTGACATACTTCTCTGGAACTAGTTGTAGCGGCAGGGTACAATTTGACAAATTTCGTAAAGGCATCAATAACCACAAGAAGATATTTTTTCCTAGACGGTGTGGACGGAAGGGGTCCCAAGTGGTCAATATGAAGAGTATCAAATGGCAGAGGGGTTTTCGGAATACTATGGAGGGTAGCATTACTATTATTAGCGGAAGGGGAATAGTAAATACATTTGAGGCAGTTTTTAATAAAGTTGTTAACGTAAGATTTCATATACGGAAACAAATAATGTTTTTTAATCTGTGTACAACACTTTTCAGCGGCCAGATGGCCTAACTTCTCATGCACGGTTCGTATGACACTGTTAATCATTTCGGCAGGTACATAAAGCTGAAGTACGTCAGCCGGTGATCGGCGATATACGACACCATCTTGCAACTCAAACCCAACAACTTCTTGGTTCTCCAGGACACTCCGAAGTTTGACAATTTCTGGATCACGGTTTTGCGTCAGTTGTAGTAAGAAATCTAGGTTCACGTCGTCCACGTATGCAGAAGTTTCTAGTCTACTAAGTGCATCAACTTGAGGCATAAAAATACCGGACCGATGTACAATGGTGTAGTTATAATTTTCTAAAAGTAATGCCCAGCGGGCAATTTTCGCGGAAGATCCACCATTTTTAAGGGTTAACGCTAATGAATTGCAATCTGTAATTATCTTAAACGGAATGAACTTCAGATATGTCTCAAAACGTTTTAAGGCGTAAACGATAGCCAAGGTTTCCAATTCATAACTATGCAATTTGGATTCTGGGACGGAAGCGGTCTTTGAAAAATAACACACAGGATGAAATTTATCATCAGTTTGTTTCTGAAGGAGCATCGCTCCAAAACCGGCGGAACTAGAATCACAATGTAATTCAGTTTCAGACTTCGGGCTATAAATAGACAGCACCGGTGACTCGATCAGTTTGGACTGCAGTGTTCGGAATGATTTAAGACACTCATCAGAAAAAACGTAAGGGGCATCTTTTTTCAGCAGGCGCGACATCGGATAAGCAATTTTGGCAAAGTTGGGTACAAAACGGCGGAAGTAAGAAAAGAGACCCAAACAGCGTTCCAATTCTTTCCTATCCCGGGGTTCCGGCAGACTTTTTATGGCTTGAAGGTGACCTGGTTTCGGGGTGATACCGGAAGAGTTCGCTAAATACCACAAATATTCAAACTCCTTGTGCGCAAAACGACACTTAGACAATTTAAGGCGTAACCCATTCACTCGTAAGGTATAAAGTGCCTCTTTCAACACTTGCAGATGGGTTTCAAAATCACTCGACGCGATTAATATGTCGTCCATATAAATCACTAATTGACCTTTGTTGATCAAGTCCTTCAGCACAAAGTATACAAATCTAGCGAAAACTGGGGGACCATTACATAAGCCAAACGGCATGCGTACGTACTCAAATTGGCCATCAGGTGTTACAAAGGCAGTGTATTTAATCGAATCAGGATGCATTTTGACATGGTGAAATCCACTCTCTAAATCTAGTACAGTAAAGTACGCTTTGCCCCCCAGATGTTCAACACAATCCTCTAACAGCGGAATTGGAAAGTGGTCACGGACAGTTATTTTGTTCAGCGGGCGATAATCAACACACTTCCTTAAGGTATTATCTTTTTTTCTAACGGGCACTATAGCGGAAGCGTAAGGGGAACTACTATGACGGCAGAAAATAGGAGTCTGACTTGTCAATTCGATTTTCATTTCGTAATTGGTTGGTTTAATCAGTTCGGAAGGGACATCAACATAAGAGGCGGAAATAACAGACTGCAACTTTGCCGATTGTTCTAACGGCAGAGTAGGCTCTATATTAAATTCATTTTCACTAACAGCAGGTAACTCGATTGCATTAATGGCTGCCAGGGCATCACCCAGCAAATGCTCAGACATGACAGAACACTCTCTTTCAGTGGTACACGAATTTGATTCGGCAGGCATAAACTCATTTTCATTAAGGGACCGGGTTGACTCATTTTTGGTCATTATGCGTTTGACATCTGTTTTGAACAAATCAAGTGAACTAAGTACAGCAGTCAGTTTCTCGTTACAATTAATTTGATATTTATTTAAGACCAACAGTTGACTTCTGGTATATTTGTTCTTAAACTTACATAATTTTATATTAGTTTTGCAAAAAAAATCTCTGCCCAAAATCATTGGCAAGTTAGTAGCACTATTCGGCAGTACATCACATGTATGTAATACTGTTTGAGCAAAAATGCGTATGGCACACTGGACTTTTCCCAGAGACGTAAGTTGGTTGGCAGTTCCGGTATATGTGATCCAGTTTCCCGCACTTAAAGCAAGAATTTGCTGGCCTCATCGGCTTTGGGCACTGCGATTTGTAATGTCCGAACGATGAACAATTATAACACCACACATCTCTTGCGGCAGGGGCGGTGGTCGTGGACGGCAGGGAAACAGCGGGTTGTCGAGGCGGGGGCTGGTGTACGGCAGCCACTTGTTGGCTTGCATTTGCCTGGACTCGACGTCTCTCATATCTTTCCAGCAGTGTCTTCCGGTCGTCGATTGTCCGGGCTGCATATAGCATGCCCACGGCTGGCGAGCTGTCTCGCAATCCATCGATGATGAGGTCCACCAACTCAGCCTCAGGGATAGTTGCACTCATCATCACTATCTCCTGCATCTCGATTGCGTATCGCAGGTATCCCTCTCCTGGCCTAAGGCGTCGGCTCCGCAGCGCTGCATACACTTCCTCCGTGCTTCTCGATCGCCCAAACTCGTGTATTAATATTTCCTTGAGCTGTTCGTAGCTGCGCACGGTAATTGTGCGCATGAGGACGGCTGCCGTGCCTTTTAATAATCGGTGGCAGGCGACCAATCGCATACGTGCATCTAGTTGCAGCATCTCGCAGGCGTCCTCCAAGTCACTAATCCACTTTTTCACATCATACGCGTTGTCTGCCGAGAACCGCGGGACCATAGACTCAATGACACTGATGTCCGTTACTCGTTGATTTGTTACGCTGGGCGGGGCACCGAGCTGCTGTTGTAAATTTGCAATTTGCTGCTGCAATTCCAATATTTCCTTCTGTTTGCGTAAATTAACCAACTGCTCGTTTAAATTTACGGGCACTGGCAGTTGGGCTACTGCTAGAGCAGCCGACGGCAAGGCAGCAGCCGGAGCAGTAAATGGCGGCATTGACTCCGACTCGACGGACAGCGAGGTGGCAGCAGAGGCAGTTGACGGCAGAGTTGACACGGTCACAGCAGACAGCAAGGCGGCGGCAGGAGCAGTTGACGGCAGTGCTAGTGTTGGGACGGCAGATGGCGAGGCGGCAGCGGAGGCAGTTGACGGCAGTGTTTGCGTTGGGACGGCAGACAGCTGGGCATCAGTAAAGGCGGTTGACAGTGGGGCATCAGCAGGAGTAGTTGACGGCAGGGTCAGCTCTGGGACGGCAGGCAGCGGGTCAGCAACAGGCACGGTGGGCAGCGGGGTCATCGCTGGTACAGCCGATGGCGAGGCAGCGGCAACTTTGGGCAGCTCCGAAACAAGTTTGCGGATTTGCTGTATCGTCGCTAGCGGCAGCACTTCCACCTTATGTGACTTTAGCAGATGAACCATCTCCTCCTTGTTAAGGCCCATGTTGTATCGGGCGTCGAAATACTGTTTGGGCGTTGCGGGTATCCCACTTCTGAGTTGTAAAACTCGTATATATTCACTAATATATATTGGATGGCATTTATTTCTAAAGATTCTTTTGGGTGTTATTAATTGCGCGCGCTTGGCTTGAGCGTCACCGGAAAAGAGACAGAGGCAAGATCAGTGTGGCCGAACCACACTTTCTGATAAATCTTAATACTAACATCGATACCTTAATACTAACTTCCAATATATCGGTATACACGAACATAACATAACATAAACAACCGATAGAAATTGCATATGAATACTTTACACAACAAATACTTTACACAATTGACATTCCACAAAGACCTGCATCACAAATTTGGATGCCACGCCCACCCATACCGCCCCCAGCCCCCTTTTCACCACTTTTTATAAATTTCGAGCTAGAGTCACCAAATTTGGTATGTAGATAGCAATTGATATTCCACATAGATCTGCATCAAAAATTTGGATGCCACGCCCACCCATACCGCCCCCAGCCCCCCTTTCCACACTTATTACAAATTTCGAGCTAGAGTCACCAAATTTGGTATGAAGATAGCAATTGACATTTCACAAAGATCTGCAACAAAAATTTTGATGCCACAACTACCCATACCGCCCCCAGCCCCCCCCTATCCCTACATTTTACAAACTTTGAGCTAGAGTCACCAAATTTGGAAGGAATATAGCTGGTGGCATCCCCATCTTCATCGGAGAATCTTTAAGGCAGCGTACACCCCTGCCGCATCCGTATCCCTTTGCAATCAGGCCTCTTTTTACCGGTTTTAATACTGGTATCGAGTATGCCGCAGTCGGTTGCGTCCGACTGCAACGTTTCCACTTGTTTAATAATGGATTCCTTTGTGGTATATCCATCGAATAGCCATCTTCGCCATAAGGCATCGTATGATCGATGCACCTCACTTATACGATGTAATTTATTGTTATGGCTTTCAATAATAATATTGCGCTTTTCAAATGCTGACCAACAATAACTAAAGCTACTTCGCTTGATAGAGGTGCATTGTAAAGCCCATTGTGAGCACCAGTGGGTGTTCAGCATGTATAACCAATTTATAGTCTTGAGTACATGTTGGTATTTTAATGAGAGCCATTTTTAGATCTTTTACATAACGATCATGTTGATGAAACATACATTGAAGATCCTTTGCTTCGCTTAAATCAACATTTGAAATATTTTTGCAACGTAGTTGAGCTTCCTTTTCAACTGCATTTCTTCATTTAGCAAAGGTCGGACACTACCAACTAAGTGATACACTTGTCCAAGGACTTTAAAGGTTGACCAATGTTCATACATAACTTTTGTACTTCCAAAAGAAGTCATTTGAAAGCAGCTGTTAAGGCTCCGTTACCCGAACTTAACTTGACTTGAACTTAACTTGACTTGAACTTGATCTTGAACATAACTTGAGTGTGAAATTCTAGCAAATACCCGAAATTAGCCAAACGTGAACTTAAGTTGAACCTGAACGTGATCGTGAATGCAACCGTGCGCATGAACTTATCGATTAGCTGTTTGTCATTGTTTTGATATCATCAGCTTTGAGCGCAAAAATCTGTACAAGTGTTTGTAGAACAATTTATAATTAAATAAAATGGATGATATGGTGGCCTCTTAAAAAAGACATGGATTCAAAATGAATCCAGTCGTCTGCAATTCTGGCTCCGCTCCCTGACGGACAATTTGTTGCTGTTGTTGTTGTTTGCCGAACGATTTTGTTGAACCTTTCTCTCAACGATGTCCAGCGCCGCTCACACGTTTCCGCTGCAGAAAAAACATAAGAAATTAAAATAAAAAAAAAAACAACAAAGACAACTATGTAAATAATATTATACTTACGAATAGATTTCAATTCCGCGGCAATTGATATCCAAGCTGCCTTCTTTTTTGCCGGATCTTTAAAGTCTTTGCTAGCTTTATTAAATAAAAAATCTTGTTCTTTTACTAAACAAATTAGCCTATGCTCATCCATTTTAGCTACTCTTCAATCAGATGTTTGAACTAAAACATGAACGTAAATTGAACTAAACGTGAACTAGCTTGAACTTGAACTTGAAATTCTGTTTTCTGCAGGTTGTTAAGTTACGTCAAGTCAAGTCAAGTCAAGTTAAGTTGAGGGTACCCAGCAAGCAGTGTTGTCTGTAAGGTTGAATGGATCAGCTGTTTCTTAAGTTCAAGTTCACGTCAAGCTAAGTTCGGGTAAAGGCTCAGTTACCCGAACTTGAATTGAATTGAATTCAAGTTGAATTGAATTAACCAAACAGCTGATCTATTCAACTTTACGGAAAACACTGCTTGCTGGTTACCCTCAATTTGACTTGAATTGAGTTGAATGGACTTAACTTGACAACCTGCAGAAAACAGAATTTGTAATTCAAGTTCAAGTTCTAGGTCATGTTCCAGTTCAGCAGCTGATTGCAAAATGGATGAGCACAAGCTAATTTGTTTGGTGCAAGTAAATGAATTATTGTACAATAAAGCTAGCAAAAATTTTAAAGATCCATCTAAAAAAAAAGGAAGCTTGGATATTAGTTGCCGCAGAATTGGAATCACTTCGTGAGTATAATATTATTTACATATAGTTTTTTTTATTAGCGTTAGCAACAGATTAAACAGGGTTTTGGACATTCTATTGTGCAGGTAAAATTGCGAATCATCTTAGTTTTTAAGGACTATGATTTGGCCGAGTGGACTACCTTTTATAATTGTATCATGCTAATACCAATACGGCACGCTCAGTAGGGTTTTGCTCTCTTCCTACCGCGTTCTCACTCTAATGACTTTACATTTCACTCTAGAACTCATAGACATACTCTTCGTTTAGTTCATCCTTAAAATCAATCAAATAACATTTGCAATAATAAAGTAATTCAATGACTTATATCCGACATATATATTTACGTTTTTTGAATGAATGTATATATGTATATGTCGAAGATGTAGATGAATCGTTTTGAGACTCATTCTCTGCGTTACTTCCTGAGTCAATTTGAGCGCAACGTTTTCTGGTACGCACCCGGTGTGAGCGCCACATGTCCGACTTGCTTGGTGATCAAATTGTAAGTGTCTAAAACCAGCTCGTGCCTAACACGCATTATAAAAACGTACGGTACTAGTCTAGACACACCATTTACGTACTTTCGAGAGATACTCTACTACAGACACATCAATACCACACACATTGTGCATTCATAAGTCAGACTATACGAACAGACAGACATCTCCCTCTCGCTCACACCCGCGATCAGACTACGCTAGACAGAATCGAAAACGGGACTCTGCCACGCTCGAATGAACGGACAAGAAGCCAGCAGAGAATATACAAAGGAAAATAAATGTACAGAAAAGCAAATTTTCGTTATATTTAAATTTTAATATTACTCTGCGACACGGCCTTCCTGATCAATCTCCATCCTCGTGTGTTTACAATTCATAGTACATTTTATTTTCTAATATTTTAAATTAATAACAAACAACAAGGTCTTTCAAAGTTAGTCGTTTTCTTCAAAGCAAAACAAAACAAATTTTCTTAAAACTTAATTTCTTAGTTGATCATTAGTTCAAACCCCGAGATCCGGATTACCACCAACTTTAGTTAAATTTTTAATCATATGGAAATCTCTTCAACTAGCGAACGGTTTTACTGTCTGTCGTTCAAACCGGCTAAACAATGTTATTCAGCTAGCGCACAGTTCTACTCTCATTCAAACCGGCTAAACAATGTTCTTCAGCTAGCGCACAGTTCTACTCTCATTCAAACCGGCTAACCAACTCGTACCACCGATCCTTACCAAAGTACTAACCCTACTGCAACAAATGGCGAAGCACATAACTTGGCACCCATATGTACAGAAAGTAGTGTTCGGCAATTTCTGGAGGTTTGAATGGTTTTAATCAATCTCAAGATCACAGCCCTCACTGGCTTGATCCATGGCGTCCTTTGCGCATTCATCATCAAACTCTGTGCCCCTTCTCGGGCATTCGTCGTAAAGATTCATGCGAATACTTATAAGCTCTGTTATTGTTTAATGCCTTGAGTTTATATCTATCTCCTGGTAATACTTCGGCCACCAAAAATTGACCTTTTAACTTCGGATCTAATTTGGTCTGGTGACGCTCTTCATTTTTAAGTAAAACATGGTCACCAACCTTGTGTCTCACAACAGCTGCTTTATCTTTATCAAACCTAGCTTTATCAAATCTAGCGTTTTTTTCCATGTTACATTTTGCTATTTCTCTAACTAGACCAATGTCAACAGTATTTTCATTAGTTACAACAGGTACAAGACCAAACGGCCTTGCTTCTTTACCAATAAGTAGCTCTAATGGGCTTACTTTAGTCACTCTATTGAGCGTGCTATTAATGGCCAACTGAATTTCATATAAAGCATCCTGCCAAGATCCCTGGCCTACTTCAACCGCAGTTAGCATGGACTTGAGCGTACTCATGACTCTTTCCACTTGCCCATTGGCACGACTTGCACCTGTGGCGATTAAGTGTAAATCTATTTTTTGCAATGAGCAGAAATCACGGAATGCTGTGCTAGCAAAACTGCAACCTTGATCAGCGATCAATCGAGATGGAACACCGAACAATGATATTAAAGACCTCACTGCCCTTATGCAACTTTCAGTGACTAACTTTATGGTATGAGAAAAGTAAACAAATTTGTTAAATGCGTCGACTAGCACAATTATATATTCCTTTTGATTGTTTTTACCGCTGAGCTTCCCTGTTATGTCCACATGAACTGTATGCCACGGAATGTCGATCTTAGGAATGGGATGTTGCTCGGCTTGTATTTTTCCAGACGGTGGCTCCGACAACTTGCACGTGATACAGTTGTCCACAAATTTACGAACGTATTTAGACATTTTGTCGAACCAATAGTACTCGTACATTTTCTCTAGAGTTTTCTCCCACCCGAGATGACATAATTGACTCGTGGACGTTATTGACAGCAGACCACCTAAATGGCTTTGGAATCACGGGCAAACATCGAGTCTTTCCGTTTCTTTGGATTTTTCTATACAGTATTCCAGACCGTAGTTTGTAAGTTTTTGCCAAATTCTCAGACAGTTCATCATTACGTAACTTAGAAATAATAGAAGAAGTTTCTTCATCCCTTCGCTGTTCAGCTAATAACCAGTTGTCAGATATTTCTGTTAAATTTATATGTTTCTCGGCCACACCTGAAGAGTTCTTTACGCTTCTTGAAATGGGGTTTCTAGACAAAAAATCACCGTGAGCCATGCGCTCACCGGGTCTATACTGAATGTCAAATTCAAAAGATTGCATATACGATCACCATCTATGGACCCTTGGGGTCAACTCTACTTTGGTACGAGAGGCCTTAAGTGAATTGCAATCAGTGAACACAACGAATTGACGACCATGCAAGTAATGACGAAAGTATTTTATAGAATTGTAAACAACTAGTGTTTCTAATTCGTATGAATGGTAACGTGATTCTGCTGATGAAGTCACCTTGCTAAAATATTCGATTACTCGAGGTTTATTTTAAAATCGGTGCAGCAAAATAGCACCATAGCCGACAGCACTTGTATCTGTGTGAAGCTCAATAGAAAATAGTGGATCAAATATCGTGAGAACAGGCTCATTAGTCAGAATAGAAATTACTTCTTGCCGTATGTGCTCAAGCGTCAAATCCCATACAAAGGGTTTGCTCTTAGACGTTAGGGCGTAAAGAGGTTTCAGCATTTGAGAAAACTTGTGTACGAACTGACGGAAGTACGAAACTAGTCCGATGAATTGTTTTAATTGGGTAACGGACTTTGGAGGCGGCAAATCGATAAGGGCTTGTATCTTTCTCGGGTTTGGTCGAATCTCACCTGCTCTTGCTTCAAAGCCTAAATATTCAACGCACGATTTAAGAAAAGAGCATTTTGTAATATTGAAAGAAATCCTTCGTTTGTAAGCGTTTGCAACACTATTCTCAGTCTATCAATGCTTCTTCCTTTGTGCGTGCGACTATCATTACGTCGACCATGTAAACAATGGCGTATGAATGGGTAAGATCACCTAAGGCACGATTAATAGCCCTTTGAAATACAGAAGGAACGTTTCTAAGCCCAAATGGCATAGTCAAATATTCAAATTGACCTTCTGTGGTGACGAAAGCCGTCCGCTCGATCCGAAACCCGCTTGCCATGTCTATACAACTGAAAAACTTAGCACCACTCAGCCTAGCTATCTGATCGGAAATAAGCGGCAACGGATACTTATCGGAAACAGTATTTGCGTTAAGCTCTCTATAATTCACACACAGACGGTCTGTACCATTTCTCTTTCTCACGAGTAGCATTGGGCTCGCAAAGGGGAGCAACTGTGTCGTATAATGTTTGCTTCTAACAGTTGTTGAATTAATTGCCGAACTCTTTCCTTTTCCTCTACACTCAATCTATACGGGCGCATTTGAACCGTCTTATTTTGGTCAATCGAGCGAATTTCTTATTGTCCTGTAGTCACCCGGTTTTGTGGAATTCCATCAATGAACGAGTTTGCATGCAGTTGTAATATTGATAGCAATAGATCTCTATCGGGTCCATGTACGTCGGTGTCAATATTAGGCAAAAGATTACACTCAAAAACTTGAACAGGTAATACAGATTTTTCGTTAAATATAGTAAGAGCATTTGATGTAATTGTCGCGCCGATTCCCTGGCTCAAGATATCCCGACCAATTAAAGCGTCATATTTTATATAATTGTCTAACACTACATGGAACAGTATTTCGAATGAACGTTCGCATATTAGAACATTTGCCAGAATCTGCAATGTGCTACAAACAGTACTGCCACCAATGCCTTTTAGGATGACTGCGCTGCTTGCCCTAGTTCCTGATAGTCTTTGAGAAGCTGCCTCCTTGATGAGCGAGCACTCGGCTCCAAAATCGAAACAAAATTGGAACGATTCACCAGATTGCAACAACTTTCCTACGGGCTCAAGAACGGTACAAATGTTGACATATTTAACATTTTTGCTTTCATTTGACGACGAACGCTGCTGAAGATCAGGACACACTGTGGATACATGTCCAGTTTTTCCGCACTTGTAACAGGTCACGGTAGACCGGTCCTTTTCTCCTGTGTAGCCAGAGTGTTGTGTGCCCGGTTGCTGGTGCTGGTTTACCACTGTTTTTGAACGACATTCCGCCTTATTGTGGCCAGACTTCCTGCAATTATGACACTTGATTTGAGAAAAGAGCCTAGCTCGTTTTCCCGGCGGCGCTGATGTGTTGTCATTTGAGAGCTGGCTCGGTCTAGCGTCAAACGAGTATGCTTTTAATTCTTGATGCAGTTCGTTCCGAGTGTTGATGTCAGTAGTGAAAACTACACGCTGCAATCGCTTGTCAATTCCGGCTGCATGCTCCAGCGCAACGGACACTGCGATTTGTTCCACGTTCAGCGACTTCCACCTGGCCACGAGTGAAGTTACCATTCGGCTTCCATATAATGATAAGCATTCTCCTTCTGCAGGACGTCCATTTAACAGATTCATCACTGTTGCAGCCAATGTCTCTATTCCTGCAAAATATTGCAAAAACCAATGACTATTTAACATAAAGACGGGTTTTAAGAATTGTTCAAGTTAACATGCTGTAAACCAAGTTGGCTTGTTTTTGTTTTGCTATCTTGTTGGTGTGCAGTGTAAGGCAACTAAGTCAATTCTTTTATGCGTGCCAAACTGAAACAAGCAATTTAATCAATCAATATAATATTTCAGTAAATTTATTAAAACTAATGACAATGTATAGAAGTTCATAGCTTAAATTATATAATTCAAAATATATTTATAATCTTTATAGAAATATTCTAATGCATTCGCGTTTTATAAGTACACAAGTAACTTAAATAAATACAAAAATTAAACTTGCATTTCTGCAGTACAATGATTTAAATATAACAATTAGTTTAAAATGTTAACAAAATAAATAGCTTTAATTTGTGTGCGTTTCTGGTCAGCCGTAAAATTGGATTCATTTTCTGAAAGTATACAAAAAACGCATTAATAGTAAGTATACATTATAATGTATACAAATATGTAAAAACTTATTTTTTTATATGCTTTTTAAATGAAGTCAGCCTTCTATGTTCAGATGACTAGTGAACCATTTTGTCGCTCGAAAAATAAATTAAATAATAAGTATTAATATCATGACAATACAAAATATATTCTTTTTAATACTTACCGAGCTCGCCTTTGCACATCTTTCCGGTGTCATCCCTCTGGCACATCCTTCTTGGGGTTTGTTCCAGGGGCACATCCATCCATCTATCTTGTCGCACCATCTAGGGTCATCCTTCTTAGCACGTGCCTCCAAAGTAATCCTTCTGTTCCAGGGTTATTCATTATTATTTATAAAAAAAAAAAACACATTTATTATTTACCCCTTAGCGCATGTATGCTGGTGGCCATACACATATGTGGGGGGCCAATGCAAGGACTACCTTTAGTTGAAATTAGAATTAGAAATTTGGCATTTATTAATTCGTTGAATACTTACCATACTTATGTGGGCACCCGGTCAAATGCTGGCCAACCCCTTCGGAAACCACGCTATATTGTGCAAGACCTATTAAAATTATATTTTGTCAAAGATATTTTTATTAATGCTTTGAAAAGAGCTTACTTACCAAATGTATCGGAGTGGCATGGCTCTTCCAAGCCAAACAGTTATAGATTTACTTTATTTTTTATTAAAAGAAAATCGTCTTAATATAATTACAATTTCATATACATATAGTATTTTTTTTAATTATTTTTTTTTACATTTTTTCTTAAAAGTAATTCATGATATATTAGATTATACATTTCAATTTTGATTATAAATACATTTATAATGACAAATTAAATATTTTCAATTTGCCGACGGCAAAACGGCAACAGCTGACTGCAAAAAAATATAGGTCAAGTTCATCTTTGTGTGTATGCAAGTGCGTGTGCCATTCGATAATAGGCAAAACGCAACAACAACACGTGCTGGCTCGTCGTAGCCACGCATACATACATTTTTTTTTTTTTTTTTATTGGACGTAGATTTACTAACGAACAGTACAGTCAAGTGACCCAACGATACCAAACACCGGCTTGTTAACGCGCGGACCCACGCACAAAGCGCCCACCTCCCGCCCATCCGACCGAGGGGCGCTCCGCTTATCGTGCGGTTACGATGATCGCGAACATGTAGACAAATGTCACAAAACTAACTTTTTAATTTCAACGTGCTTCATACATATATTTTTATATAAATGTGCGTTTTCATATGTTTGCAGTTTTGGTGGGCTTGGGCTTTGTAATAATTTTTTATATTTTGTTTTTCTAGCTCCTGTGAGATTGTGTGTGTGTCCCTGTATATCTACATGTGCATATCTAAATGTATGCGTAGCATTTGCCATGGTAATCATTGACCTTTCTCTACTATTCTGAATTTCGGCAAACGCTAAACAGCCAATATTTAGATTAAATTTGGTGCATATTAGTATTTTGCCTACAAAAACCTAAGAAAAACAATACTTCCAAGGCAGTTTTGGTGCTGGTCGATAAGTTGCAGGAACAGGCGCACAGCACAAAAAACAAGCGTCGGAAGACCCAGCAAGAATGAAGCAAACGCACATGCATACACATACTAACACATTTTTACCATTCTTGCTTTCCGCTGGCGCGCCGCCTCTCCTTTAATACACAGGCCGCTGAACGCAAAGTAGAGCTGAAACAAAACAAGCAACGTGCTGGCTTGTCGTAGATGAGACGCACAAGCTGTACAAAGTAAAAATACCCTTTGTCTCAATATTCAATTAAAGTCAATAAAACTCAAAAACATAATTTTAATATACAGATAGTTTATTTTCAGTATATGAATACAAAATACGTATATGTCGGAGGGAGATTAATTATTTGAATTGCCCGCTCAACTTTTGAGGCGAATTGATCAGTGCTATAAAAGGCGGGATGCTTTTGGTGTTGGACAGCACTAATATGGTGGGACGACAGCAAATGCTGTCGTCAGTGTGGCTCAGTGTGAGGTTGAGGGAAAGAGATGGCTATAACGGTCTTGTCGACGTTGAAGAAGAAGAGAACTGACGTACAGTCTCAGTCATACAAATCAGTTTCTTAACTATCAAAGTTACATTCACTGTCAGTTTCAGCACAAACGTTAATTGTTTTGTCCTTTACTAATTTAAAACCTTTGTTTGACACTACAGCTGAATATCCCTGAGCCAAGATTTCACGCCCAATTACAATTTTGCTTTTGATATTATCATCCTGAACTATATGAAACATTATTTCAATACAATTCCCATCAATCATCACATTACTTAAAATCTGCATTGTGCTCACAATGCTAGCATTACCTATACCACTTAATGATACGACATTGTTAGTCCTTTTTCCGGTCAGTTTGTGCAATACGCTCTCTTTAATTAAAGAGCACTCTGCACCAGAATCAAAAGTAATCGGAAACTTCTCACCTCGGTGTATCATAGTAGTTTTTGGTTCCTCTACTGCACATAAATCAACTCGCTTGTGTGTGCGAGCTTCGGTTTCTCTTCCAGTAACACTCTTGGGGCATTGCGTCGCGATGTGACCGGGTTCATGACAACGATAGCATGTTACGTTGATCTTAGAACGCTGTGTCAACCCTGATCCACTCGACGATCCTCACCAGAAGATGAATGCTTCTTCGACCTGCATTCAGCCCTTTTGTGCCCGAGCTTGCCACAGGAGTGACACTTAATTGCCGAAGATTTAAAACGCTTAGCACTCGACTCTTCGTCCAAAAAGTGTGATCGCTTTTTGTCCAACGAAAAAACTTGTAACTCAGACTGCAGACTGTTTGCAGTATAAGCTACTCGTGGCAAACGACTGTCAAAATTTGCCAAATGCCCAAGTACAACAGACGCGGCAATTTCTTCTTTGTCCATATTACGCCATTTTGTGAGAAGAGACGTTGTTTTTCGGCTTGCATAAACAGCGAGACACTCGCCAGCATTTGGTCGGGCTATTTAGTAGATTGAGAATTGTTGCCGCCGGTGTCTCAGTATTTTCGTACCGCTGCTCGAACAATTGTCTAAATTGTTGCCACGTTATGCCGGGATAGCAAACCTGGGATAGCCACTGTGAAGAGCTTCCTTCAAGAGATTTCGTCAACGCCAAAATTAACGCACTGCCTTGCAAAGGCCTTTCGCTCAAAATGATGTCTACAGTTGCACACCACTGCGTAGCATCAGCACCAGCTGCGTCTGAGTTGAATTTCGGCAACACGATGCCGCCATTTTGTAAGGGCTGTCCAGACGACGCTTGCAAAGTTTTTGCAAGTTCCAGAAAGTTCTGATTTTGCTGCTCCAACAACACACGAAACTGCGACTCAAAGATTGTTGGTCGGGAGTTAGATCCCACTTCTGATATCGAAGAACTATCGTTTTGTTCAGCCAGTGGTGGCTGGTCAGGATTTGTTTCTGCCATTTTTATTATTATTGCAAACTAATTAAGTGGAGCGAGTCTCAGCGTGCGTGTTGAGTGTTTCACTATTGCAATTTTACTGAGACCATGATACAATTATACAAGGTAGTCCACTCGGCAAAATCATAGTCCCTTAATATAAGTGCGAGTGAAAGAGCGTTGAAAGCGTTGCAAAGTGAGTGTGAGTGAAACGGCTACACAGTGCGTCGATTAACCCAGTTCGACAAGCAGGCACGCACTGAAAATAGGGGACCAAAACCGAATGACTTCTGCAGCCGAGTGGACTACCTTGTATAATTGATCAGATGGACATAATCAAGACTGCCAAATTCAAGGAACTGGCACCTTATGATCCAGACTGCTTCTATGTGCGTTGCGCCTCGATTCTGCGTCATTTGTACCATCGCAGTCCAGCTGGAGTTGGCTCCATTACCAAAATCTATGGTCAACAATGACGGTCATGGGCCAAATCCGCCCCCGCTTTGTGTCCGAGTTTCAGTCACTCGGCTTGCCCGTCACGCTTATTTTCCCCACAGCCAGCCAGCCATTCTCTGTGTAACCATGCCAGCGATTTTGCAGCGCGTAGTCGCTTCTTCGCTCTGTCGCCCTTCTTTTCCTGTAAGCTTGCGAACGTCACACACATGTTATGTTTATTTCTATCACTTTTCACGTCAAGTAAGCACCATACCCACAACATATATGTTGCAGTTTGCAATATAGTAGGCTTTCACTCATTTTGCTATTGTTTGGGCTGCAGTGTTAGTTAGATTTTGTATTTCACAGACATATTTAATGTAGCGTAGCATTGCCAAATTCATCCTTCTCTACTATATTACAATTCAATTTGGTCGAATTTGTATTTTGCCTACAAAACTAAAACCAAGACCTCCAAGGCGTCAAAACATATTTGTCACACCATTGCATTATCAGCAAACACAAAAACAGCTCTAGTAAAAAACGGCAAATATCAGTTTGCATTGCATCTCATACCATCATGTTTTCAGCTCATGACCATTTCAGCATTTCCATCGCAACACCAACACTACAGCACCCAACTGCAAAGTGTATAGTTGTCATATGTCTATTTCATTTCCGAAAACTCGAATAAAAAAAAAAAAAAAAAAAACAAAACTAAAATAAAGGGTCCCAATGTCACAACATCACAATGATTAAACATTTCCATACACTATCATTTGCTCTATCCCTGTCACCAAAACCTAGACTTAGTGTCTATTCTACATTTGCCTAGATCCCAAAAAATATAGCAAAGACTTCTACTTTGCTCAGCGACGCTGTTGCTGCATAGCCGATCGCCATCGATCGCCACCGATCGTTACCGATCGTTACCATCGCCATAGATCAAGATCCCATAGATCGCCAAACGCCAGCGTTCGCCAGCGTTCGCCAAAAAAATAAAACTTCAAAACTCGCAACAGGCCACCAAAAAAACAAGCCAAACAAAATTTGCTTGCCGATCAGCACAAAATAAAACACAGTCTAGGTTTGACATGGCAAACAAAAATAACCAAAATAAACAAACGACATGATTACCCCCCTTATTAGTCTAGTTATTTCTTCATCTTATTTTCTAATTCCTTCGCAAAAAACAACACAACAACACCGCTACGCCATAAGTTGTCAGGCAAAGCAAAGGATAAGCAAAACATGTAGAAAGATCACAGCAAAACTGAAGCCTCTATACAGACCTTTTCTTGCTGTGCCGAAATCAAAGTCGCCACATCTCCGAAGGTGGTTTAATTTCAAAACCACCAATAAGTGGCAACCATGAAATCTACGCAACAATAAATAGTCAGAAAAACAAAACACAACACCAACACACCAGCCCAAACAAACAAAAGTAAACCACACACAAACCACAATAATGTGGTATAGTCAAGCTCACTAACACGTCCAAAAATAAAAATAAACATACAAGATCGTGTGACGTATACACGCTCAAATGCTTATCGAAAAGAAGGGCGACAGCAAGCAAGAGCGACTTACGCGCTGCAAAATCGCTGGCTATGCAATCACGAGAATGGCTGGCTGGCGTGCTATGAGGAAATAAGCGTGCACAGTCGGCAAGCCGAGTGACTAAACGGACACGATGCGCTGGCAGAAAACAGCGCTCCGAGGTGCCCACTTCCAATTCCAACTGGCACGAATTGGCCTCATGAACTCTACAAATTCCATCTACCATAGATTTTGGTAATGGAGCCAACTCCAGCTGGACTGCGATGGTACAAATGACGCAGAATCGAGGCGCAACGCACATAGAAGCAGTCTGGATCATAAGGTGCCCGTTCCTTGAATTTGGCAGTCTTGATTATGTCCATCTGATCAATTATACAAGGTAGTCCACTCGGCTGCAGAAGTCATTCGGTTTTGGTCCCCTATTTTCAGTGCGTGCCTGCTTGTCGAACTGGGTTAATCGACGCACTGTGTAGCCGTTTCACTCACACTCACTTTGCAACCATTCTTGTTGTCTATGGTGGTGGTTGCAAACGCAACGGTGTCCACCCATCGCACTTCTGTCGTGCCGCTGATGGTGCTGCCCGTAAGGCGCTGCAGGCTCTTGAGCACGCCCGTCTTGTCGAAAAGCACCTAAAAACATTTTTTTAGGCTTCTACTGTAAGCTTTTTTTGTATGCAAAACAGATACAAAAATTAAGAAAAATTAAGAAACGAAATGACTGAGACTGTACGTCAGTTCTCTTCTTCTTCAACGTCGACAAGACCGTTATAGCCATCTCTTTCCCTCAACCTCACACTGAGCCACACTGACGACAGCATTTGCTGTCGTCCCACCATATTAGTGCTGTCCAACACCAAAAGCATCCCGCCTTTTATAGCACTGATCAATTCGCCTCAAAAGTTGAGCGCGCAATTCAAATAATTAATCTCCCTCCGACATATACGTATTTTGTATTCATATACTGAAAATAAACTATCTGTATATCAAAATTATGTTTTTTAGTTTTATTGACTTTAAATGAATATTAGGACAAGGGGTATTTTTATTTTGTACAGTTTGTGCGTCTCATCTACGACAAGCCAGCGCGTTGCTTGCTTTGTTTGAGTTCTGCTTTGCGTTCAGCGGCCTGTGCATTAAAAGAGAGGCGGTGGGCCAGCGGAAAGCAAGGACGGTAAAAATGTGTTAGTATGTGTATGCATGTGCGTTTGCTTCATTCTTGCTGGGCCTGCTCGTTGAGATTTTTGTTAGTTTTTCTCTTTACGTTTTTTCAAATGCATTATTGAATACACTTTCGGCACTTTTGCGCATCGCTGCATAACTGTATGATAGTTGCGATGGCAAAATTGTTGGAAAGTGTCATAGAGCTAAAAACATGAAAGAGTATGTATGACCAGCAATGCAAAACTGATATTTGACTGCTTATTTACTAGACGCTTGTTTATTTTCCTGTTCGCCTGTTCCTGCAAAATATCGGCCAGCACCAAAAATGCCTTGGAAGTATTGTTTTTCTTGTTTTTCTTAGGTTTTTGTAGGCAAAATACTAATATCCACCAAATTTAATCTAAATATTGGCTGTTTAGCGTTTGCCGAAATTCATTATAGTATAGAAAGGTCAATGAATGCCATGGCAAATGCTACGCATACATTTAAATATGCACATGTAGATATACAGCACACACAAGCAAAATATCAAAAACCACTACAAAGCCAAGGCCCACCAAAACTGCAAACATTTAAATAAAAATATATGTATGCATGAAGCACGTTCAAATGTATGGATGCGTGGCTACGACGAGCCAGCACGTGTTGTTGTTGTGTTTTGCCTATTATCAAATGGCACACGCACATGCTTACACACAAAGATGAACTTGACCTAAATTTTTTTGCAGTCAGCTGTTGCCGTTTTGCCGTCGGCAAAATCTATAGATTGTCATTAATTTTAATAAATTTACTGAAATATTATACTGATTGATTAAATTGCTTGTTTCAGTTTGGCACGCATAAAAGAATTGACTTAGTTGCCTTACACTGCACACCAACAAGACAGCAGTGCAAAACAAAAACAAACCAAAAAAACATGGCGGCATGTGTATTGTAAACAAAAAAGCAATAATCAAAACAGGCGCAGCTGTTTGGCGTTAGGGGAAACCGACTTTTCTACTCGTTAGTGTGTATGCCCATCGGTTGCTGTTTTGTTTACAGCTCGTTAACATCAGCAATTCTTAAAACCCGTCTTTATGTTAAATGGTCATTGAAGACCTGTCTTGTTACATTATTCGTCTATGGTATAGGCTTCTGCGTACAGGCCTATAACTGTAATGCTCTTTCCAACATTATTTTTTTTACATACAATGGTAAGGGAATTGATTATGCCTTTTAGTTCATATTTAATGTGAACAAAAAAAGCAACTTCTCGTTTCAGTGAATTTTTTAATATTTTTTATATAAAGGATAATACCAAAAAAAGTTACTTCTTGGATCAGTAAGTTTTTTAATATTCTGATTTTCGTATTATATATATGTCGCAGAGTAATATTAAAATTTAAATATAACGAACATTTGCTTTTTTTTGTGTCTGTACATTCGAGCGTGGAAGAGTCCCGTTTTCGATTCTGTCTAGCGTAGTCTGATCGCGGGTGTGAGCGAGAGGGAGATGTCTGTCTGTACGTATAGTCTGACTTATGAATGCACAATGTGTGTGGTATTGATGTGTCTGTAGTAGGTATCTCTCCAAAGTACGTAAATGGTGTGTCTAGACTAGTACCGTACGTTTTTATAATGCGTGTTAGGCACGCGCTGGTTTTAGACACTTACAATTTGATCACCAAGCAAGTCGGACATGTGGCGCTCACACCGGGTGCGTACCAGAAAACGTTGCGCTCAAATTGACTCAGGAAGTAACGCAGAGAATGAGTCTCAAAACGATTCATCTACATCTTCGACATCAGAAGTGGGATCGCCAACACCTACCACTAATAGTGAAAGTAGTTTGCTAAAAATGTTGGAGTCGCAAAATCGTAATTTTGCAAAACTTATCGAACAAGTGCAACACTCACAGAAAAGACCGAAAGACTCAACCGCTGTCGTGTTGCCAAAGTTCAATCCTGAACGCGCAGACTCAGATTCTCAATCCTGGTGTTCAACAGTAGATAACATCTTTTCTGAAAACCAACTGGAAGGCAGTGCTCTTGTGATGACCCTTAGCAAGGCGCTAGAAGGAAGCGCGTCTCATTGGCTGTCTCAGTCATGCTTTCCTGGCATTACATGGACGCAGTTCAGAGAATTGTTTTTGCCATAGACGAATAATGTAACAAGACAGGTCTTAAGAACTGGAATGTTATGTTAATTAACAGATTCGCAACCACGAAACAAACAACTGGGGAAACAGCGAAAAGCCACTATTTCTTATCATTTGTTTACCTACTACACTCGCTACAATGCCAGCTGGTGCATAGTCAGCCATCATTGTTTAGCTTTTTGTTGTGACTGCAAAGTGTGCGAAGCGCAAGGCATAATTAAGTGTTGCCGCTTTTCAGTTCTCTTGTTGTTGTCACAAAATTTGAAATCGACAATTTCAGACTATTGCTTCTTTCGGCTTGCTGCTGCTCAATAAGAAAGGGTGTTATAGACTCTATATGAACTTTGTGCAATTAAATAGCTAAACGTTAGGTACTTTAATATTATTAATATTATGTATGTTTATTTATATTATGGCAGTAAGTAAGGTCATTCATAACTAAAAAATCAAGTTGTTTATAATTTAATTGACTAACACTAAAGTATATATCGAAGAACTATCGTTTTGTTCAGCCAGTGGTGGCTGGTCAGGATTTGTTTCTGCCATTTTTATTATTATTGCAAACTAATTAAGTGGAGCGAGTCTCAGCGTGCGTGTTGAGTGTTTCACTATTGCAATTTTACTGAGACTGTACGTCAGTTCTCTTCTTCTTCAACGTCGACAAGACCGTTATAGTCATCTCTTTCCCGCAACCTCACATTGAGCCACACTGACGACAGCATTTGCTGTCGTCCCACCATATTAGTGCTGTCTAACACCAAAAGCATCCCGCCTTTTATAGCACTGATCAATTCGCCTCAAAAGTTGAGCGCGCAATTCAAATAATTAATCTCCCTCCGACACGGCCATTCTGACCATTTACACGTCCTCGTGTAATACAAAAGAGACGCTTTCACAACATTCGTTTCCCACTTTATTTAACAAACTGCATTTTAATCCAATTTACAATTGTCTATTTTCTTAAATCAAAACTTAGCATTTCTTGTCACTCTACTTAAAATTCTTTTTCATTTCAACATTCTTTTTTTCCTTTCTTGTTTTTTTTTTTTCTTTTTCTTTCCTTAACCTCCGGGCCAGGTACCACCACGTAGCATCGACATTCAACTTTTCAACACACAAGTGCCACACTGGTCTTACATCCCACTAGTGCCACACTAGTCTCCACGGTCTTTCTCACCCGTGTTATTCTCCACTAGTGCCATACTAGTCTCCACGGTCTTTTTCACCCGTGTTATTCTCCGCTAGTGCCACACTAGTCTCCACGGTCTTTTTCATCCGTGTTATTCTCCGCTAGTGCCACACTAGTCTCCACGGTCTTTTTCACCCGTTTCACCAATGCCATATTGGTCATCACAGTCTTCAACTGTTTCTTCACATGAACTCAATTCATCTCCGTCGATATCCAGCTCGCTTGGTACCTGCCCTTCTGGCATTCGTCTCAATCTCTCATGCGGATACTTGTACTGCCTCTTACTCGTCATAGACTTCAATTTGTATCGATCACCGTCCAAAACTTCTGTCACCACAAAAGGTCCACGGAACTTTGGATCTAACTTAGTCTGTTGCCTCTGGTGCCGATGAACTGGTGAGATGGTTCTGAGGTGGGCAAGCTGAGGCCACCGGACGGGTCGCAGGTTGCGGATAGCGCAAGGCCTCTAGTAGAGGTTAGCTGCGAATAGCGACTTGTCGTGAATAAGCAGTCCCGGACAACAGCGGGTACCACACCGTTGTGTGGGACCGACAAGGCGCTTGTCTGACCGCCTTCTTAATATAGTCTTACACACACCCTTCTCCTACACATTATTTCCTACCCAACTCCTACCCCCCACATCTCACAACGGGCAGTGGTGACGTCCTAGGGCAAGGGTGCCATTTCACCCCCCTAAGCCAGAGTGTTATGTGGTCCGTGCTCATTGGCTGGTTTGCAGTCAGGGGTAACCGACTGTATTTGTACGGAGCCTCACCGATACCTGGCCGCCTCGGTGAGTATACCTGGCCCCGGCGTGTTAGTGGGGGCTATGACACGCCGGTACTACTTTCCCCTACACTCGTGGGATCTTCATGGACAACAACAAATTTTTGAATAACATGCGGGGCTTAACCGCAACCCAAATAGCAGAGCGGATGGAAGAGGTGGCTCTGGACAAAGGCGGCAAGCTGACGCCGCGCGGGGGCCAGTCCCCCATAAGCACGGCCAAGCAGGCCGCTAAACGGACGGACGTAGGGGGTGGGTCTGCAGTGCCCGGCACTGCGCCGGCGGCTGCCCTGCGGGCTAATGCAGCCAGCGGGGGAGACGCCGCAACACCCTCTTCTGTTCCACAGAAGAGGCTGCATAAGAAGCCGCCTCTACCGGCACCGGGTCAGCCTGGCGGCTCTGGCGACCCGCTAAGGCAAGGCCTCAGCGGAGCCGGTCGCAAATGGTACCTCCGGTACCTCGAGCGTGGCTTGAAGCCGGAAGAGGCTCGCAAGAGAGCGCTGGAGCATCGGGCCCCGACCGTATCTCCAGCTGGGCGTATCGACGAACAGGCCGTGGCGGGGAAGAAGCGACCTCTTCAGCACACGTCGCCTAATGAAATCCCCATCGACCCCAAGAGGCCGAAAGGTAGAGGCAACGCAACTCCGGAGGGCCAAGGTACCTCAAGCGGTTCTAAGCGACCGAAGGCGGCCACGTATGCCAGTGTAGCTAAGGGCACGAACCTTGCTATACTGGCTCGTGAATTCCCGAGGAAGCGGCTGACCAAGGAGGAGTTGTCGGCGGTGGAGTCAGCCCTGGTAGAGGAGATGAGGAAGGGCTGGACCGCCAGCCTCAACTTTAATGGCATCCTATTCCGGGATGGTCTGGTCCTAGTGGACTGTCTGGACGAGGATGCCAGAAAGTGGCTGGAGCTGAAGGTGCCCAGCATCAGTGCCGCAGTGGGTGTGGAACTCCGCACATGCCCGCAAGGTGAGATACCGGAGACCAACATCGTCACGGTGTACCTGCCACGCACGGCTGGTGAGACGGTGGAGAAGTCACTTGGACTGCTCATTGAGCAGAATAAGGGTCTTCTCACCGAGACGTGGCGCATTCTCAGGCGCCTGGAAACCAAGGGTGGAAAGGTGCTGACCTTTGGTTTGGAGGATGAAGCTCTGTCACTCCTCAGTAATAGGGGAATGATGGTGAGCTTCAGATTCGGTCAGCTGAGGTGCCGGCTGCACAAAAAGCAAGCCGCGAAAGAGACGGCTGTGAAGGTGCAAGCAGACGTTGTGCCTGGCACTTCTTCTGCTGCAGCACCCTCCGATGAGGCAGCCGAAGCAGAAGCGATTGCAGCCTGGGAAGCCGAGTTGGACTCGGACTTGTCACGGTTACACGTGCGCAGCGAAGTAGGCTCGGGGAGCGATGAGAAGCCATCCGATGATGAGCAGACACCCACCGGGACGCTGTCAGAGGCATATCTGACGCTCTCGGAAGGGCAACCTGAGCTCTAAGGATGCTGGCCACCAGCGTGGCACAGATCAACCTGCATCACGCGAGGGCAGCTTCGGCTGTCATCAGCAGGTTGATCTCCAGGTCTGACCTGGGGCTGGTGCTCATCCAGGAGCCATGGGTCGTCAGAGGTAGGATCTGCGGCCTTGATCAAGTAAGTTCGCAACTAGTTGTAGATATTAGGGAGACATCGCCAAGAGCATGCATCTTGGTCCGAAAGAACACTAACTTTCTTTGTCTCTCCAAATTTCTCAGCAGGGACCTTGTAGCAGTGCTAATCACTGGCGTGTTCGGGAGTATGGTGGTGGCGTCAGCCTACTTCCCGGGAGATAATGCGGAAGCCCCCCCAACAGAGGTTCAGGATCTGGTGGCACACTGCAGCAGCAATAGACTCCCATTGCTGCTGGGATGCGACGCAAACGCGCATAGCGTAGCGTGGGGCAGCACGGACAACAACAGTAGAGGTGAGTGCTTGCTTGACTATCTTGTAGCTAATGACCTTATGGTGTTCAATATGGGGGCTGAACCCACTTTTATCACCAAAAATAGAGCCGAAGTACTTGATATTACTTTCGGCAATGGGGGTGCCTCTGGGCTGGTTAACAACTGGAGGGTCTCAACAGAACCGTCAATGTCGGATCATAGGATCATCTTCTTCGACATTAGTAGGAATTTCAGGATTAGTAAAGTCATCAGGAATCCCCGGCGGACTGACTGGCCGCTCTACCAGTCACACCTGGGGTTAAATCTGAGCAGACTAAACCATAGTAGGAGGGTCTCTTCTCAGGAAGAGCTAGAGCAACTCTCGTCAGAGGTTGGCGAGACGATTTTGCATGCCTATTGTTCAACCAACTCCATGGAGTCCAACAGGGATAACCCTTGGTGGAATAAAAAGCTTGGGGTGCTTCGAGCAGAGGTCAGGAGGTTGTTTAATACAGCCAAAAAGAATAGTGACAGATGGGACTTATACACCAAAAAACTAACAGAGTATAATAAAGAAATCCGGTACAGCAAACGTGCCCATTTCCGGAGATTTTGCTCCAACCTAGAGCAGGCCACACCTGCTGTGAGAGTTTTTAAGTCGATCTCGAAAGGCAAAGTGTTGTCCGAACTCTGCTTAAAGAGGCCAGATGGTTCCTTCACGGAAAATGAGGTGGAAAAGGCAGAACTTCTCCTACAAACTCACTTTCCACTTTGTAAAACCATCACCAACACCGACAGCTGTTACGAAACGGTTCCCATCAGGAGACCGGACTGGAGCCTGGCTGCAGCCATAGTAACGGAGCAAAGAATAAGATGGGCCATTGGTACGCTTAGTCCCTACAAGGCCCCAGGTACGGACGGTATCCTCCCCGTCCATCTACAGAAAGGGATGGAACAGCTTATGGTGTTCCTCATTCGTATTTTCCGGGGTAGCCTAGCTATGGGCTACATACCTAGGGCATGGAGGACGGCCAGGGTGATCTTTATCCCGAAAGTGGGGAAAAAGGACCCCTTTCACCCCAAATCTTTCAGGCCGATCAGCCTGACATCCTTCTTGCTAAAAACCCTTGAAAAGATAGTTGAAAATCACATCAGGATCTCGTACCTAGTGTCCAGTCCCCTGCATGATCATCAACATGCCTATAGAGAAGGTAAGTCGACAGAATCGGCTCTCCTTGACCTAGTAAACAGTCTTCAATGCTCAGTGAAGGCCAAAGACGTTGCTCTCTGTGCTTTCATGGACATAGAGGGTGCTTTTGATAACACAGCACATGATGTTGTGGTTAGGGCGCTTCAGGGAAAGGGGTTGTGCCAGGACTTACTCTCTGGCTAGGCAAGCTCCTTGACACTAGAATAGCGGAAGTCACTGTCAACAATTTGACGGTCAGGGCCCAAACCACCAGAGGCTGTCCACAGGGGGGTGTCCTATCACCTCTCCTCTGGAGTCTCGTGGTGGTCGAGCTACTAGTCAAACTTACAGTTAATGGATTTGAATGCCAAGGCTACGCTGATGACATTACCATTGTCTGTAAAGGCAACTTCGAGAACACGCTTTGTGATAGAATAACTCTGGGTCTTAAACTTTGCTTGGACTGGTGCAAAGACGTGGGGCTGAATATCAATCCAGCAAAAACCACAATTGTCGCCTTCACCAATCGTTACAAGTTAAAGTCCATAAGACCCATATCCATTGGGGGTACGATAGTTCCACTCTCTACGGAGATAAAGTATCTGGGAGTAATCTTGGACAAGAGACTACTGTGGAAACAGCATATTGAGCATGCGGTACGCAAGGCTACAATAGCCCTAATGTGTTGTAGGTCTCTCGCAGGGAAAAACTGGGGTGTGTCCCCAAAAATCCTTCTGTGGATGTACACAGCAATGGTGAGGCCCATAGTCAGCTACGGCGCTGTGGTATGGGCGGGACGTGTTGACCTGGATGTCACTAAACGGCAGCTGGGCAAACTCCAGAGACTTGCCTGCACGTGCATCTCGGGCGCGATGCGTACCTGCCCGTCCTCAGCACTGGACGTACTGCTAGGACTTCCGCCTTTGCATGTCTACATCAAACACAGTGCGCACAGATCTATTATAAGATTGGCAGGAGCGAACGCAATCACCTCTGTCACTAGTGCAACTGGCACACTGTTGGCCTTTCCGCAAGATGCGCAGATGGGCCTTTTTAGTTTTGAGAAGCTCTTTAAAACGGAGCTTAGCAATAAAGCAGAATGGACTAGTCTGTCGACCACCTATAATGTGAAACCACATGCTATTAGATGGTACACAGACGGATCATTAACGGATGAGGGTGCTGGAGCTGGAGTCTGCGGACCCCGACTCAAGTATCATGAGCCCCTGGGCAAATTCGCCAGCATATTCCAAGCGGAAGTGCACACGATTGAAAGATGTGCAACCTTCAACTTCGAGAGGGGATACGTTCATAGAGACATTGCCATTTTCTCAGACAGCCAAGCAGCGATAAAAGCACTTAGTGCTTATAAAATCGTCTCCAAACTGGTTTGGCAATGTATTGTAGCGCTCAATAGGTTGGGCAGTAAAAACAAAGTCACCATATATTGGGTACCGGGACATGCGGGTGTTCCCGGTAATGAGGTCGCCGATAGTTTGGCCAGGAGAGGAGCTAGCACTCCTTTCCAGGGCCCTGAACCTTTCTGTGGGCTAGGACCAGGGTTTGTCAGTCAGAGCAGTCGCATCGATCTGCTCAACGCATGCGAGGACGCTTGGCGGGTTTCACATGGGGCAAGACAGAGCAAGCGACTGCTAGGCAGTTACAACAAGAAGAGAACTGAGGACTGTCTGAAGCTGAGCAAAAGATCTCTTCGTATAGTCACGGGTTTCTTGACCGGGCACTGCAGACTGCGCAAGCATCTGCATAATCTCAGGTTAGGGGAAGACAGTCTTTGCAGACTGTGTCTGGAGGGGGATGAGACTCCAGAGCACCTGCTTGAGGAGTGTCCCGCCATCAGCCGACTGAGGCTCTCTCTTCTGGGGAGCCTCTTTCTGTCTACAGAGAAAATGAGGGCTCTCAGACCATGCCACATCGTCGCGTTCCTGCGATCGATCGGGCTGTTTGAGGAGCTGTAACTCACAAAACAGTAAGAGGGCACAATAGATCTTAGTGGTCGCAGTGCATGATCCTCGTTCCAATAATAATAATAGTCTGTTGCCGTTCGCTATTTTTGAGTAAGACATAATCTCCCAAACGAAACTTGACCACTTTTGCTTTTCCCTTGTCAAATCTCAACTTATCATACTCTGCAGCAATTTTCATGTTCTTAACAGCTTCTGCTCTCTCTTTATCTAAATCAACCTCGTTCTCCTTGTCACATATAGGAACCAGACCCAACGGTCGTGAACACTTGCCTATTAATAGCTCCAGAGGACTTGATTTCGTAACCCGATTAACTGTACAATTCAATGATAACTGCACTTCTCCCAAAGCGTCCTGCCATGACCGATCACTAGATTCAACTACCGTCAACAGATTTTTTAGAGTACTCATCACCCTTTCAACTTGTCCATTGGCGCGACTAGCTCCTGTTGCTATTAAGTAAAGCTGTACTTTTTGAGAAGAACAGAACTCGACAAACTTCGCACCCGTAAAACATCTGCCCTGATCGGTCACTAAACGAGTAGGCACTCCAAATAAGGCAATTGAAGATTTTAAAGCTTCAATACAACTTCCAGCATCAAGCTTAAAAGTATGATACAAGTGAACATATTTAGTAAAGCCATCAATCTGTACTATTATGTACTCCTTACGATCATTTTTGCCACTGAGCTTTCTAGTAATATCAATGTGCAATGTATGCCACGGAATACTGACTTTGGGGATTGGATATAATTCGGCTTGAACTTTTCCCGACACTGATTTCGTCACTCTACAAGTTATGCAATTTTCTACAAATTTGCGGACATACTTCGACATTCCTTTGAACCAATAATGGTCATACACCTTATCGAGGGTCTTTTCCCAACCCAAGTGCAAAATGGACTCGTGAACCTGATTGATAATTGACCACCTAAATGCTCGAGGAATTACTGACAGACAACGTGTTTTACAATATCTTTGAATTTTTCTATACAGCACATTTGCTCTCATTTCATATGTTGCATCTAAATTATTAGAAAATTCACCATCATTCAATTTTTTCGCGCTGCTGTTCTGCTTTAATCCAACTTTCTGAAATGTTCATCAGCTCTACACGCTTCTCAACAACTTTGTTTTGTAATTGTTTACTGTTGCTGGACAAGGGGTTTCTTGACAGAAAATCGACATGAGCCATGCGCTTTCCTTCTCGATACTCTATATCAAAGTCAAATGACTGCAGAAATGCCCACCAACGATATACTCTAGGTGATAGCTCAATTTTTGTTCTAGACGCCTTCAATGAATTAAAATCGGTATAAAGAACAAACTTTCTTCCATATAGATAGTGTCTAAACTGTTTAACCGAATTGACAACCGCAAGTGTTTCCAACTCATACGATGTGTACTTTGACTCACAAGGACTGGTAGTCTTATGGTGCATTTACACTAGTTGATGCAGCGTCAATTCTAGCTATATCAACAATTGATATCCAACGTCAACGCATTTGTTGTGTTTACATTAGTTGACTGAGTTGACAAAAAAATCGGGTTGCCAACTAATTTTCGAGTTGAGCAACGCGCAAGATGCCAACGCGTTGATATTGAAGTTGAGAGTAATTTACACCAGTTGATATCCACATTCGTTGACATTCACGTTGCTAAGCATTTTTCGTTGACGTCGATATTGTGAATGTATCGAAACTGATTGTAATCGATATTGTGTTGTTTTGTTAATTGAAAAAAGTAAAAAAGTGGTAAGTACTAATGCATATGTAACTTAAAACTAATTGATAAGCAATTTGTTTACTTTAGAATAAAATCAGAACAATGGCAACAGCGAAGAAGATGAAAATAACGGCAGCAGTGGTTTTGATTCTAGCAACTGAAGCAGGTCTACTTTCGATATTAAAATATGGTTCAATAAATATGCATAAAAATAAATAAAATTGTATTTTTAAATAGCTTTTTATTACTAATTATTGTTTTTTATAGACTGCACAGTTGAAAAAGCAGACAACATTAATAAAAACGGGTGGCGAAGCGAAGTGCTGCCACCTATAATATGTACATAAAGTTTGTCAACACAAAGCAAAAGAATGAACATGAGCTCAACTTAATTTTGTGTTTAACAAAGTGTTTACACTATGTTTACACTCAGAGCAACAATTGATGATTTTCGCATTGTCAATCTACTGTCAACGCAAAAGTTGATCAAGTTGATAGCTGTTCACACTAGGATTGATAAAGTTGATATCAACGTTGACTAGTTTATCAACTAGTGTAAATGCAGCATTACTATAATACTCCACCACACATGGTTTGTTTTCAATCCTGTGTAAAAGTATAGCACCATAGCCAACGGGACTTGCATCTGTGTGCAACTCTATAGGGTATTGTGGATCGAATATTACTAAAACTGGCTTGTTTGTGAGAATATTGACAATTTTTGTACGAATTGCTTCATGTTCCTTATACCAAACAAAACTATTTTTCTCAGATGTAAGAGAATACAAAGATTTCATTAATTGAGAAAATCCGTGCACAAATTGACGAAAATACGAAGCCAAACCTATGAACTGCCTCAACGAGGTAACGGATTTGGGCGGTGGCAATGCACTTAGTGCCTCTATTTTACGCAAGTTAGGACGAATTTCACCAGCCTGTACTTGGTACCCTAAATATTGTACGGTTTTTCTTAAGAAGGAACATTTTTCCACATTAAACGAAAAACCTGCCTCTGTCAAAACTTTCAATACGATTTCCAATCTCTCGAGTGCATCTTTCTTAGTGGATGCAACAATCATAATATCGTCCATGTAAACGATAACGTAAGAGTACGCTAGCTCGCCCAGCGCTTTCATTACGGCTCTTTGAAAAACCGATAGAGCATTCTTTAAGCCAAATGGCATTGCAAGAAACTCATATTGACCGTCTGGGGTCACAAAAGCCGTGTACTCAATGGAGTCACTATGTAATGGAACTTGATAGTATCCACACGCCATGTCTAAGCAAGTAAAGAATTTAGCTCCTCGCAATCTAGCTATCTGGTCGGATATCAAAGGTAATGGAAACTTATCAGCAACTGTGTTTCTGTTCAATTCACGATAATCTACACAAAGCCTTACAGACCCATTCTTCTTTTTCACCAATAATGCGGGACTAGCATAAGGTGAACTGCTAGCTCTTACAACATTATACTCTACTAGTTCTTTGACTTTTGCTCTTAGTAACTCTCTTTCACTGGGACTGAATCGATACGGACGCCTTTGAACAGTCTTGGTCGGCTCTGTTAAGCGGATACTCATTTCACCTGTACTTACTCGAGTAAGAGGAGTTCCACGAATAAACGAATTTGAATACTTTTCCAATAATTGCATTAGTTGATTTTTTTCTTCACCATACAATTCAGTTTCTAAACTATCAAAGTTACATTCACTGTCAGTTTCAGCACAAACGTT
Organism: Scaptomyza montana; assembly: GCA_018904305.1. Lineage (NCBI taxonomy): Eukaryota > Metazoa > Arthropoda > Insecta > Diptera > Drosophilidae > Scaptomyza > Scaptomyza montana. The sequence continues at coordinate 340,456 of JAEIGR010000095.1, read as the reverse complement.
AATTGTTTTGTCCTTTACTAATTTAAAACCTTTGTTTGACACTACAGCTGAATATCCCTGAGCCAAGATTTCACGCCCAATTACAATTTTGCTTTTGATATTATCATCCTGAACTATATGAAACATTATTTCAATACAATTCCCATCAATCATCACATTACTTAAAATCTGCATTGTGCTCACAATGCTAGCATTACCTATACCACTTAATGATACGACATTGTTAGTCCTTTTTCCGGTCAGTTTGTGCGATACGCTCTCTTTAATTAAAGAGCACTCTGCACCAGAATCAAAAGTAATCGGAAACTTCTCACCTCGGTGTATCATAGTAGTTTTTGGTTCCTCTACTGCACATAAATCAACTCGCTTGTGTGTGCGAGCTTCGGTTTCTCTTCCAGTAACACTCTTGGGGCATTGCGCCGCGATGTGACCGGGTTCATGACAACGATAGCATGTTACGTTGATCTTAGAACGCTGTGTCAACCCCTGATCCACTCGACGATCCTCACCAGAAGATGAATGCTTCTTCGACCTGCATTCAGCCCTTTTGTGCCCGAGCTTGCCACAGGAGTGACACTTAATTGCCGAAGATTTAAAACGCTTAGCACTCGACTCTTCGTCCAAAAAGTGTGATCGCTTTTTGTCCAACGAAAAAACTTGTAACTCAGACTGCAGACTGTTTGCAGTATAAGCTACTCGTGGCAAACGACTGTCAAAATTTGCCAAATGCCCAAGTACAACAGACGCGGCAATTTCTTCTTTGTCCATATTACGCCATTTTGTGAGAAGAGACGTTGTTTTTCGGCTTGCATAAACAGCGAGACACTCGCCAGCATTTGGTCGGGCTATTTAGTAGATTGAGAATTGTTGCCGCCGGTGTCTCAGTATTTTCGTACCGCTGCTCGAACAATTGTCTAAATTGTTGCCACGTTATGCCGGGATAGCAAACCTGGGATAGCCACTGTGAAGAGCTTCCTTCAAGAGATTTCGTCAACGCCAAAATTAACGCACTGCCTTGCAAAGGCCTTTCGCTCAAAATGATGTCTACAGTTGCACACCACTGCGTAGCATCAGCACCAGCTGCGTCTGAGTTGAATTTCGGCAACACGATGCCGCCATTTTGTAAGGGCTGTCCAGACGACGCTTGCAAAGTTTTTGCAAGTTCCAGAAAGTTCTGATTTTGCTGCTCCAACAACACACGAAACTGCGACTCAAAGATTGTTGGTCGGGAGTTAGATCCCACTTCTGATATCGAAGAACTATCGTTTTGTTCAGCCAGTGGTGGCTGGTCAGGATTTGTTTCTGCCATTTTTATTATTATTGCAAACTAATTAAGTGGAGCGAGTCTCAGCGTGCGTGTTGAGTGTTTCACTATTGCAATTTTACTGAGACTATGATACAATTATACAAGGTAGTCCACTCGGCAAAATCATAGTCCCTTAATATAAGTGCGAGTGAAAGAGCGTTGAAAGCGTTGCAAAGTGAGTGTGAGTGAAACGGCTACACAGTGCGTCGATTAACCCAGTTCGACAAGCAGGCACGCACTGAAAATAGGGGACCAAAACCGAATGACTTCTGCAGCCGAGTGGACTACCTTGTATAATTGATCAGATGGACATAATCAAGACTGCCAAATTCAAGGAACGGGCACCTTATGATCCAGACTGCTTCTATGTGCGTTGCGCCTCGATTCTGCGTCATTTGTACCATCGCAGTCCAGCTGGAGTTGGCTCCATTACCAAAATCTATGGTGGTCGCAAACGCAACGGTGTCCACCCATCGCACTTCTGTCGTGCCGCTGATGGTGCTGCCCGTAAGGCGCTGCAGGCTCTTGAGCACGCCCGTCTTGTCGAAAAGCACCCAGAGGGTGGCCGCAAGCTGACCTTCATTGGACAGCGTGATTTGGATCGCATTGCCAACCAGATTGTTGCTAAGCAGCGTGACGCCGCCAAGCAGACTGGTCCTATTGTTATTTCCAAGTAAAAATAATATGTACGCTTGTGCACCGTGCACCACCAACCGTGTCTGGACACCGCGCAGTTTAAATCGAACTCTAAAAACATTTTTTTAGGCTTCTACTGTAAGCTTTTTTTGTATGCAAAACAGATACAAAAATTAAGAAAAATTAAGAAACGAAATGACTGAGACTGTACGTCAGTTCTCTTCTTCTTCAACGTCGACAAGACCGTTATAGCCATCTCTTTCCCTCAACCTCACACTGAGCCACACTGACGACAGCATTTGCTGTCGTCCCACCATATTAGTGCTGTCCAACACCAAAAGCATCCCGCCTTTTATAGCACTGATCAATTCGCCTCAAAAGTTGAGCGGGCAATTCAAATAATTAATCTCCCTCCGACATATACGTATTTTGTATTCATATACTGTATATTAAAATTATGTTTTTGAGTTTTATTGACTTTAATTGAATATTGAGACAAAGGGTATTTTTACTTTGTACAGCTTGTGCGTCTCATCTACGACAAGCCAGCACGTTGCTTGTTTTGTTTCAGCTCTACTTTGCGTTCAGCGGCCTGTGTATTAAAGGAGAGGCGGCGCGCCAGCGGAAAGCAAGAATGGTAAAAATGTGTTAGTATGTGTATGCATGTGCGTTTGCTTCATTCTTGCTGGGCCTTCCGACGCTTGTTTTTTGTGCTGTGCGCCTGTTCCTGCAACTTATCGACCAGCACCAAAACTGCCTTGGAAGTATTGTTTTTCTTAGGTTTTTGTAGGCAAAATACTAATATGCACCAAATTTAATCTAAATATTGGCTGTTTAGCGTTTGCCGAAATTCAGAATAGTAGAGAAAGGTCAATGATTACCATGGCAAATGCTACGCATACATTTAGATATGCACATGTAGATATACAGGGACACACACACAATCTCACAGGAGCTAGAAAAACAAAATATAAAAAATTATTACAAAGCCCAAGCCCACCAAAACTGCAAACATATGAAAACGCACATTTATATAAAAATATATGTATGAAGCACGTTGAAATTAAAAAGTTAGTTTTGTGTCATTTGTCTACATGTTCGCGATCATCGTAACCGCACGATAAGCGGAGCGCCCCTCGGTCGGATGGGCGGGAGGTGGGCGCTTTGTGCGTGGGTCCGCGCGTTAACAAGCCGGTGTTTGGTATCGTTGGGTCACTTGACTGTACTGTTCGTTAGTAAATCTACGTCCAATAAAAAAAAAAAAAAAATGTATGTATGCGTGGCTACGACGAGCCAGCACGTGTTGTTGTTGCGTTTTGCCTATTATCGAATGGCACACGCACTTGCATACACACAAAGATGAACTTGACCTATATTTTTTTGCAGTCAGCTGTTGCCGTTTTGCCGTCGGCAAATTGAAAATATTTAATTTGTCATTAGAAATGTATTTATAATCAAAATTGAAATGTATAATCTAATATATCATGAATTACTTTTAAGAAAAAATGTAAAAAAAAATAATTAAAAAAAATACTATATGTATATGAAATTGTAATTATATTAAGACGATTTTCTTTTAATAAAAAATAAAGTAAATCTATAACTGTTTGGCTTGGAAGAGCCATGCCACTCCGATACATTTGGTAAGTAAGCTCTTTTCAAAGCATTAATAAAAATATCTTTGACAAAATATAATTTTAATAGGTCTTGCACAATATAGCGTGGTTTCCGAAGGGGTTGGCCAGCATTTGACCGGGTGCCCACATAAGTATGGTAAGTATTCAACGAATTAATAAATGCCAAATTTCTAATTCTAATTTCAACTAAAGGTAGTCCTTGCATTGGCCCCCCACATATGTGTATGGCCACCAGCATACATGCGCTAAGGGGTAAATAATAAATGTGTTTTTTTTTTTATAAATAATAATGAATAACCCTGGAACAGAAGGATTACTTTGGAGGCACGTGCTAAGAAGGATGACCCTAGATGGTGCGACAAGATAGATGGATGGATGTGCCCCTGGAACAAACCCCAAGAAGGATGTGCCAGAGGGATGACACCGGAAAGATGTGCAAAGGCGAGCTCGGTAAGTATTAAAAAGAATATATTTTGTATTGTCATGATATTAATACTTATTATTTAATTTATTTTTCGAGCGACAAAATGATTCACTAGTCATCTGAACATAGAAGGCTGACTTCATTTAAAAAGCATATAAAAAAATAAGTTTTTACATATTTGTATACATTATAATGTATACTTACTATTAATGCGTTTTTTGTATACTTTCAGAAAATGAATCCAATTTTACGGCTGACCAGAAACGCACACAAATTAAAGGTACTTATTTTGTTAACATTTTAAACTAATTGTTATATTTAAATCATTGTACTGCAGAAATGCAAGTTTAATTTTTGTATTTATTTAAGTTACTTGTGTAATTATAAAACGCGAATGCATTAGAATATTTCTATAAAGATTATAAATATATTTTGAATTATATAATTTAAGCTATGAACTTCTATACATTGTCATTAATTTTAATAAATTTACTGAAATATTATATTGATTGATTAAATTGCTTGTTTCAGTTTGGCACGCATAAAAGAATTGACTTAGTTGCCTTACACTGCACACCAACAAGACAGCAGTGCAAAACAAAAACAAGCCAAAAAAACATGGCGGCATGTGTATTGTAAACAAAAACGCAATAATCAAAACAAGCGCAGGTGGTTGTCGTTAGGGGAAACCGACTTTTCTACTCGTTAGTTTGTCCGCTTCGTGGTTGCGACTTGGTTTACAGCATGTTAACTTGAACAATTCTTAAAACCCGTCTTTATGTTAAATAGTCATTGGCCTGTACTGTAAAAACTTCATATAAAAAAAATGGTCTCGTACAGCTTCTGTACCGTACTTACATATTCGGTATGCAGTTCTGTTGGCTACTGGTGGTACGGTAGTGTTGAACAATGAAAATGTTAAAATGTTATGTTAAAATGTTACGGGTAGTAAATAGCTTTCAGCAGCTATTTACGATTGTAAAAAATGCAACAACATGTCGGGCAAGAGCCGGCTTATACATTTTTCGGATAATATTGTGAAGTAGGCCGCACCGGCCCCCCTTCACAAAGGATTATAATTATCATTTTTATTTTTATTTAGTTGTTCTTCATTTATTATATTATACTTTTTAGTTTAAAGTCGCAAGGAGCGTATTATTGGGTTAATTATCATTTTTATTTTTATTTAGTTGTTCTTCATTTATTTTATTATACTTTTTAGTTTCAAGTCGCGAGGAGCGCATTATTGAGTTAGTTGAAATTTATTATTTTTAATAGTTTTAGGCGCAAGGAGTGCGCAGCATTTATATTGAATAAACATAAGAGAATTGGAGTTGCACATCTTTTGGTTGACGCTTAACGGCCTAAGTCTAATAAGTCTAAGTTAAATATAACCGCCTAAAACGCAGAGTCGCAAGACACAGCGCACCAGCTGCGATCAGCGAATCCACCACGGTCACGAGCAAGCGTGGGGAGTAGAAAATCTGCAAATTGGGCCGAAGCTGTAGCGTGGGCAGAGGAGTTACGATTTATATATGAAAGTAAGCGGACGTGCGCGCACGTGAGAAAAAAATAGTTAACGAAGAGTAGTAGAAAAGAGGATTAGTGCGTCAGTAGCAAAGATATAGAGATTAGTAAAGATAAGGTAAGAGGGGATAGTTCGCTACGTTTCATATATATAAGCATATATGTACATGCAGATAGATTTAGGCTTTCTTGTGTATATAACCCTTTTATAGAAATTGAATAAATTGGTCGCCGGTAAGTCCGCGACCCAGTGGAGTGCAATTGCTGTGTGTTTGCTTTCTTTCTATTTCTTCGCTTTGGGTTTTTTTGTACACGCGCGTACGCGAGTCAAGCTGAGTCGCTTTATACCCTGGCCGCTGAGTGTGTCAGCCGTCGCGTTGGTGTCGACGCTGGCATTTCCCCTTCCAACTTGTAAAACCGCGCACGTTAAAGTCTCACCAAAAATATATAAATATTCTTGTGAGGTGTACCTGGTCAGACTGAGTTTATACCCTGGCTAAATTACTCCTTTACAAGTGGCGCCCGAGCAGGGACTCTAAAGTGCAAAGGTGTGGTATAAGCTGGAATTAAAGCCCCAGAAATACCACCAACAAGTGTGGAAGGAAAAGTGCGTAAAGTGAAGTGTGGGTATACCCGACGATACCCTGCTTTACAAGTGGCCAACGAGAACGGTTTTCGAGCGTGGTTTTGTGCAGTCGTCGCGGCACAACGAAAGTGACGGCGTAAGGCAAGTGCAGATAAGAATAACTGTTCGCGTTCGAGAAGCATTGCATTAGCAACATTTGCGGCGCAACGAAATTGACGGTGGAAGAAGACTCACCGATCAAACTAGCGGTTCGCGTTCGAGGCTGTGCATAAGTGAACACCTGCGGCGCAACGAAAGTGTCGGCAAAGTGCGTGAGCGGTCAACGAACGGCGTGACAGTAGCTGGTACAGGCAGCTGCAAAGTCGCGGTCGCTTCGCACAGTGGGCTTCGACCGCGAAAATCAAAAAAAAAAATAATTTAAAATTGACTATGGTGCTGAGTGCGGAGTTGTCCCATCGGTTCTGGTCGACCGTATAAGCGTACAGTGGTGGAAAATAAAGAAAGAAAATGAAATTATTTTTTTTTTTTGGAAAAAAATAAATATAGAGTAACCGTGATAAACAGTGACTTGCTAACAGATTTTTTTTTTACACCGGAAAAAAAAATTCGTGACACCGTGGATCAAAAGGAAAAAAAAATTCTTTTTATTTTCGCAATAAAATAAAATAACCGCAATAAACAGTGACCAGTTAACAGGAAAAATTGTATTACACTGCAAAAAAAAAAAAAAAAATTAATTTCGCAATAAAATAAAATAACCGCAATAAACAGTGACCAGTTAACAAGGGAAAAAAAAATTTTTTTACACTGCAAAAAAAAATATATAAAATTCGTAATACCGTGGACAAAGTTTTTTTTGTAATAAAAGGAATAACCGCGACAGACAGTGACAAGTTAAAAGTTTTTTTGACACCGAAAAAAAAAATTCGAAAAAAAAAACTTTTTTTAATTTCGTAACAAAACGGTTACCGCGATAAACCGTGCCAGATTAAGAGTGCAAATTTTTGCGAAGCGGTAAATATACGGCTCGAGACTTTCGTTTTTTTTGATTAGATGGAGGAACCCAAGATTATCGAGCCTGCCCGAGTGGAGGTCGTAGGAAGCCGCAACCCTGGCGTGGGTGTGCAATGGGTCTACCACTGCCATAAGGAGGATCTGGAGGACATCGTCCGGGAGTTTGGATTGGAAAAGGGTGCCACGGTAGCTGACTACCGGAAGCTGGTATGTACTTTCGTAAAACAGGGTGGTCATACCACAGATATATGGGCCCGGTTAGCGGAATGGGAGTTGCGGTTCGCAAAGATCCCAGTGTCGCCTGCCCAAACTGCCGAGTCTGCTGGAGGAATACGACCCAGACAGAAATCCGAATCAGATGCGGCAATCCCGTTAATACGGACCGGTGGCACGGAACACTTGCTTCCGCCCTCCAGCAGTACGACTTACAATGATTTTTCTCCACAAAATACAGCATGTATCCCCAATATACGAGCAGGTCGCCTCTAGCATCCGGGGAAGATACCCCGGTGAGACAGGCGAACCCTCATCTTAATTCTAGTGATGGCTATAGTACCCCTAGGAACGGGATGGTCGTCCCCGAACTAGTCCGGAAGTGGGGTATCCGGTTCGATGGGTGCACCGACCCACTAGTTTTCCTGGAGGCAATTGAGGACAGGGCGTTGTCATACGATATAGGCTTAGACCGGTTGCCGAGGGCAATGAGCGAGGCTCTAACGGGTAAAGCAGCACGGTGGCTAACTATAAGTAGGCTAAGGGACGTGACTTGGGTGGCTTTTCAAGCCGAGTTCTTGGAGTTTTTTCTCCCGCCCCAGTATTTCGACAGGTTAAAAGACGGTATCCGGGCACGACGGCAACACGATAACGAGCCGTTCAAGGACTACTTGCTCGAGCTGCGGGGTATGATGTACCACGCGGGATACAGGTTAGAACAAGAATTGCATAGGGTATATGAGAATTTGGCGCCAGAGTACAGGTTGTACATCCGTAGGAGGGACTTCTCCTCTCTGGCGCAGCTGACTCAGATGGCAGCCGAGTACGAGAACGTGAGACAACAAAGTCGCGAGTGTGCAGTACGGGGTAGAACCGGGGGTGGTAGGTATTCGGACGGATTAGCCGGTGAGGTAGCCCCCGCCAAACATTTTAATCCTTTCCGGACGCAACCACAGCCAGGGTCAAGCGGTAACGTGGGGAGTACGCCACTGCTTGGGTATACGGGAGTAATTTCAAACGGGATGATCAGCCAAGAACAGCCGAGGGCTCTAGGTGGGAAGAGGTTATGCTACAACTGTTCGCAAGAGGGTCATTTTGCCAAGGAGTGCCCCAATCCACGGGTACAGTTTTGTCGACAGTGCGGGGCCAAGGGGGTCAATACCAGCCAGTGTTGTCAGCAGTCAAGGGCGGGAAACGATATGCGGCACCATCCGGACGGGACGGGACCCGATGGGGGCCGACGTGAACCAGTCCCGAACCTAGAGTACCCTTTAAGAGTGGAAGACGGGCGGATAGTCGCTACTGTAAGAGTCGGGGACCAAGTAGCGACTGCGACAGTAGATACAGGGGCGACTAGGAGTTTTATTAGTGAGGAGTTTTCCCGCAAGGTGACCAGCGGGGGCGAGATGCTGGACGCCTGCGCAAAAATTCGCCTAGCCGATGGGTCCACCTAAGAGGTAAAGAAGCTATTGAGGGTAAAAGTTGGTCTAGCGGGGACAGAGGTCACGGTGAGTATGCTCGTGATGCCCTCGATGCTAGACAACATTATACTAGGGATAGACTTTTTGTGCCGGGTGGGGACGACCATCGAATGTGGCAAGGCTAGGTTAATTTTGGATCCTGAAGCTGTGGAAGTACCAGATATAGAGGAGGAGCAGGTCCTAATGGAACGTGAGCCAGTTGTGAGCCAACCGCAGGAGGACGGCCGATCAAGGCAGGAGAAGGATGCCCCTGGGGGACCTCAGCCCAGCATCGCCGTGGGAACGGTTCGAGGAGACAGCGTGGACGCGACAACGGCAGGAGTACAACGGTTCGGCGAGGTAGGAGGGTGCATCATACCCGGCCCCGCAATAATACCGGTGGAAAGCGTCGAAACCAGGGAAAACGAGTGGCCAGAGGACTTGGAACCAGAGATAAAGGAAACATTGAAAGCGGAATTGGCCCTCTTTGACGAGCTGCAAGGGGTGTCACACGTAGCTGAGCACAGGATCATCATGAGGGACGACAAGCCGATTAAGCAGAGGTACTACCCCAAAAACCCTGCGATGCAACAGGTGATCAACGAGCAAGTAGACGAGCTGCTGCGAGCCGGCGCGATAGAGCCCTCCCGCAGCCCACACAGCGCCCCGATCGTGCTGGTTAAAAAGAAAACAGGCGAGTGGCGGATGTGCATCGACTTTAGGCAACTCAATGCACATTCCTTGCCAGATGCATACCCCGTACCCAGGATTAATCACATTTTGGAGCGCTTAAGACACGCGCGGTACATCTCCACGCTCGACCTCAAGCACGGTTACTGGCAAATTCCCATGGCTGCGGATAGTCGGGAGTGTACAGCGTTTACGGTACCCGGTAGAGGTTTGTTCCAGTGGCGCGTAATGCCTTTCGGCTTGCACTCGGCGTGTGCAACATTCCAACGAGCTTTGGATATGGTCATCGGACCAGAGATGGCACCGCACGCATTTGCCTATCTGGATGACATAATAGTGATCGGAGCGACAAAGGAGCAGCACGTGACAAATTTGAAGGAAGTTTTCAGGCGTTTAAGAGCGGCCAACTTGAAGCTGAATCGTAAGAAGTGTTTGTTTTTCCAGAAGGAATTGATATACCTGGGACACCTAGTGAGCGGTGACGGGATCAAAACCGACCCCGCCAAAGTAGAAGCGATCCGGAACTTGAAGGCCCCAACCAATTGTAAGGAGTTGCGACGTTGCCTGGGTATGGCCTCCTGGTACCGATGATTCGTGCCGAATTTCGCTACAGTAGTGCAACCGATCACCGCTTTGTTAAAAAAATCTAGGATATGGTCATGGGGAGAGGAACAACAGGCAGCGCTAGAGACCCTCAAACATAGCTTGACAACCGCACCGGTCCTGGCCTGTCCGGATTTTGCGGAAAAATTTGTTCTGCAGACGGACGCCAGCGATTTTGGTCTCGGAGCGGTACTCACACAGACGATTGATCAACAGGAACGCGTGATAGCTTACACGAGTCGGAAGCTGAATAAGGCTGAAGAAAATTACTCAGCGACCGAAAAGGAGTGTCTGGCTATCGTGTGGTCAATCCGGAAGATGAGATGCTACCTGGAAGGATATCGGTTCGAGGTAGTAACCGACCATATGGCTTTGAAATGGCTGAATTCAATCGAGAGCCCGTCGGGGAGGATAGCGCGCTGGGCACTGGAGCTGCAGCAGTACCAATTTGACGTACGGTACAGACGAGGGAAGCTCAACGTAGTAGCGGACGCCTTATCCCGGCAACCCGTGGAGAACTTTCAACAAGCGGAACAGGAAAAATCGTCCAGCAAGTGGATCGAGAGGATGAAAGAAAAGATGGCTAAAGACCCAGTGAAATACGCCGATTATATGGAGGAGAACGGTCAACTCTATAGACACCTCGGACACCGGGCGGATGACGACGACTACATCCCCTGGAAGCTGTGCATCGATGAGGATCAGAGGAAACGAGTGTTGTTGGAGTGCCACGACGCACCGACGGCCGGGCACCAAGGAGTACGGAAGACGATAATGCGTCTGGCACAACGCTACTACTGGCCTGGAATGTTCCGAGATGCGGCGAAGTACGTTAAGTACTGCGAATCGTGCCAGAGGTTTAAGACGGAACAAGTAAAGCCGGCTGGACAGATGTTGACGCGACAGGTGGCCGAGCCCATGGCTGTACTATGCGCCGACTTTGTAGGGCCCTTACCGCGCTCGAAACACGGGAACACGATGCTCCTGGTATTCCATGACGCGTTTTCAAAATGGGTGGAGCTGGTCCCCTTGAAGCGAGCGACAGCGGCCCAACTGCAGAAGGCGTTCCGTGAGCGTGTATTATGTCGTTTTGGCATACTCAGAAAGTTTGTATGCGACAACGGTGTGCAGTTTACGAGCCGGAATTTTAAGTCGTTTTTGAACTCGTTGGGCGTGGAGTTGCAGCACACTGCCCCATACTGTCCACAAGAAAACCCGACAGAAAGGACCAATCGTACAGTAAAGACGATGATCGGGCAGTTTATAACAGGTCACCAAAGTTCGTGGGACGAATTGTTACAGGAAATTTCGTTGGCGGTTAATTCCAGTGTGGCAGACTCTACAGGATTCTCACCGGCTTTTCTGATGCAGGGGAGAGAGCCCCGCTTACCAGCTTCCTTGTACGACGAGAAGACACCCGGATCCGGAAGCATGCCGCAAGCACCAGAAGACCGGGCAAGAAGATTAAAGGAAGTTTTCAGTATCGTCCAGACAAATTTACAGAGAGCGTCGAAGGACCAAGGGAGGAACTATAACCTCAGGAGAAGGGAATGGCGACCAGGACTCAATACGTTGGTGCTACTAAGAGCACACCAACTTTCTAAAGCCAGTGAAGGTTTCGCGGCGAAACTCGCTCCCAAGTTCGATGGCCCATTCCTCGTGAAAAAGTTCGTATCACCAAATATCGTGCGATTGGTAAAAGAAGGGCAAAGAAAGAGCAAACTCGCCAGCATTGCGCAACTGAAGCCGTTCTATGAAGAGGGAGAGGAGCACGGAGAAGATGACCAGCCCGACCGAGCGTCTGACAAAGAGCAGACTTGTCACAGTTTTAATTAATCCCTTTATTCTCTTTTTATTAACACTAACCAAACTTTAATTCATAAAGTAAGACTAACCGATTGTGTCTATAAACCCCACAGAATACCCAAAATGAGCGGCAGAATCCCGTATGTGGTCAGCAGCGGTGACGAGGAGGATTCCGAGGGTACCACCGAATGTTTCGAACGAGAGCTGCGAAACCAAGCCCCGTCGACGTACAGGCATACGCTACACCACCACAGAAAAGAGACCGCCTGCGTCGTGGATGGCGGAATCCCTCTCATGACGGTGGAGACGTCCACTGTGTTCGTCAAAATGCCAGGCCTCCGAGCATCGAGCCCGGATGCCGATCGGACACCCACCGGTGGAGCGCAGCGTGGCAGCAGACCCGCTGAAGGAGCACCCGCAGCTGGTAGCGTTGGACGAGGCACGGCAAGCAAGAGCGAGGAGGAGCGAAGAGTGGAGGACGTAGCCGTTCCGCCCAAGGACGTTCTCGACTTGTGGGAGGAGGGCCTCGAATCCGTGGTGGCCGAATTAAAGTCGGCGAAGATGACCGAGCCGCCAACCCAGGGGCAAGTACGATCGCCAAAAACGTGGGCGATACGTCCCGCCAATTGGGCAGTATTCCCCGATGAGGACGGACTCACCGACGCCGCGGTCACGGCCATATCGGAGGCGTTAGCAAGCTGCACATCGGTGGCCCGCCGATCCCGGTTTAAGGTGGAAGTGGATGGAGAATTGCACGGCGTGACTAGGAACGCATCCGGGCACGTGACTATCACCCTACCCAAGAAAGGGGGGGGTGTGAAGTAGGCCGCACCGGCCCCCCTTCACAAAGGATTATAATTATCATTTTTATTTTTATTTAGTTGTTCTTCATTTTTTATTATATTATACTTTTTAGTTTAAAGTCGCAAGGAGCGTATTATTGGGTTAATTATCATTTTTATTTTTATTTAGTTGTTCTTCATTTATTTTATTATACTTTTTAGTTTAAAGTCGCGAGGAGCGCATTATTGAGTTAGTTGAAATTTATTATTTTTAATAGTTTTAGGCGCAAGGAGTGCGCAGCATTTATATTGAATAAACATAAGAGAATTGGAGTTGCACATCTTTTGGTTGACGCTTAACGGCCTAAGTCTAATAAGTCTAAGTTAAATATAACCGCCTAAAACGCAGAGTCGCAAGACACAGCGCACCAGCTGCGATCAGCGAATCCACCACGGTCACGAGCAAGCGTGGGGAGTAGAAAATCTGCAAATTGGGCCGAAGCTGTAGCGTGGGCAGAGGAGTTACGATTTATATATGAAAGTAAGCGGACGTGCGCGCACGTGAGAAAAAAATAGTTAACGAAGAGTAGTAGAAAAGAGGATTAGTGCGTCAGTAGCAAAGATATAGAGATTAGTAAAGATAAGGTAAGAGGGGATAGTTCGCTACGTTTCATATATATAAGCATATATGTACATGCAGATAGATTTAGGCTTTCTTGTGTATATAACCCTTTTATAGAAATTGAATAAATTGGTCGCCGGTAAGTCCGCGACCCAGTGGAGTGCAATTGCTGTGTGTTTGCTTTCTTTCTATTTCTTCGCTTTGGGTTTTTTTGTACACGCGCGTACGCGAGTCAAGCTGAGTCGCTTTATACCCTGGCCGCTGAGTGTGTCAGCCGTCGCGTTGGTGTCGACGCTGGCCTTTCCCCTTCCAACTTGTAAAACCGCGCACGTTAAAGTCTCACCAAAAATATATAAATATTCTTGTGAGGTGTACCTGGTCAGACTGAGTTTATACCCTGGCTAAATTACTCCTTTACAATATTAACAAAGTTGACGTAATTCAGGCTCCAAAAGAACCATACTTATTGTTTTGGCAGGCAATGCTGCGCAAGAAGTATTGAATAAATATATATTAATTAGTTAATAAGATACAATAAATAATTATTTTTTATTATTATTATTATTAAATAACATATAAACTGGATTGTACTGCCACTGATCTATTGCAGGGTATAGATCATTTAGGTGAATTTGCTTTGAGTCTTTTGAGTGGTTTCAGTTATGTTTAGCATAGTCTTTGGTAATCTCAGCTCTGCCCATCAAATATGGGTTCACTAAAATGCAACAGCCAGCAGCAGAGCGTTAGCTGTATCAAACACAAAAGTAGCGCGCGTTGGTCGTGAATCATTATTTTGAAATCAAGTGTACAAAACACAGTTGCATTTCCGATTTATTTAGAGAAAGTTATTAGCCTACCGCCACAATATGTGATTTTTTAAACACTTGTTAACAACAAGGTTGTAAAACTCATGTGTACGGTACGGGAGCTGTACGGGGCTCATGCGTACAGGCCTTATTCCTCTAAGCAACAGACACCGAGCTCTTACATACAACGCTTGCACTTAAGAGCTAGGTATGGGTGGTGCAAATTAGGCAATGCCATTGCCTTAACTGCAGCCTCTTAGTTATGGTTAGCTTAGCTTAGTGAGTGGTGAGGAGATAGGGATATTAAGATTTATGTTTGATGCAGAGCGCGCGCATAACTGGGCAACAACAAGGACGCATGATTGCATTCAAATCATTTTATAGCTAGAGGCTGTCAAGCTGATCAAGCTTTAAGCATCTCTTTGTGTTGCAGACATGCATATATTCGCTCAGCTGTGCATGCTGCTTGTAGTGAGTACCATTTACAGTTATATTTCTTCTTCTTTATTCTTCTCTCTGTTATCCTACTGTGGCTACAAAATATAAGAAAACTTTGTTTTGCAAGCAATCGAAGCGTAAAATATTACATTATTTTTGTACTCTTAACCCATGAAATGGGTAAAAAAGGGTATAATAGTTTTGTGCAAAAGAAAGAAGCATCTCCGACCCCATAAATTATATATATTCTTGATCAGCATCAACAGCCTTTTCGATATAGTCATGTCCGTCTGTCCATTATTCCGTCTTTCCGTCTGTCCGTCCGTCCGTCCGCATGTATGAACGCGTCTATCTAAAAGACTATAAGAGCTAGAGACTTCAAATTTGGTTTCCAGTATACATATGGAATCGATAACGAAAAATCTCGAATTTAGAAAATGTAAAAATAGGAGTTGAAATTATGGATAACTGTATAGCTTCTGTGAAAATTACATCCAAATCGGTCAAGAAACACAAACAAATACACGGGTTCAGGGTATTTTTTAGTCGGGATTTCTCGACTAAAGCCTTCTCACTTGTTTTCAGATTCGCTTATTCTGTTGTTGTGGTGACAGTCGGCATATGTTCACCTGCACAATGAATTGAAGCCTGTTAAACTTTATGATTGACATGCAGAGCGCGCACACAAAATAGAGAGCGAACGTAAATGAGCAACAACAAAGGAGTACGATCGGAGCGAGATTTCGAATTATCTAATTATCATAAGAGCGAAGCGAGCGCTCTGTTAAGTTTTAAGCGGCTCTTTGAGTTTGGGACGAAGATCGTGATTATCACGTACGACGCAGGCATGCATTGATTTGTATACAAACTTATGTGAACTCCCTTTGCTTGTTCGAAATTGTAATAATAATAATTATAGTGTTACGATTTGTCTAAGTTATATAAGCACCAAGTAGGCAAATCCACCCCCATAACATATTCTGGTGTGCAAAATTTTTCTAGACGCACCAAGTTTTTTTTGTTGTTGTTGTTGTTATACTCGTTACCGAAGGTAAAGAGTATATTTATTTTGTGCATTGTCCGTCATGGTGTCTGTCCGTCTGTCCGTCCGTATGGTTGCAAGATTTTTCCACACTCTTCAAGCTAGAGACTTGAAACTTTCCAATTCTCTTTATCTATGGGGCTATACGATAACTGGGGGGCTGGCAAATCGATAAATTCAATAACTCAAATTTTTAAGAAGATAGCAACTAGCAACCCCCAAAAAACTGCATCAAAAATTTAGGAGCCACACCCCCTCATTCCGCCCCCAGGCCCACCGCATTTAAGTGTCAAAAAAGCCTATATCTCCCACACTTTTTAAGCTAGAGTCACCAAATTTAGTGCCAAGATAGATTTGGATGCCACGCCCTTCCATACCGCCCCCAGCCCCCCTTTCCCCACATTTTACAAACTTTGAGCTAGAGTCACCAAATTTGGTGTGAAGATAGCAATTGACATTCCACATAAATCTGCATCAAAAATTTGGATGCCACGCCCACCCATACCGCCCCCAGCCCCCCTTTCCTCAACTTTTACAAACTTTGAGAAAGAGTCACCAAATTTGGAAGGAAGATAGCTGGTGGCATCCCCATCTGCATCGGAGAGTCTTTAAGGCAGCGTACACCCCTGCCGCATCCGTACCCCTTTGCAATCAGGCCTCTTTTTACCGTTTTTAATACTGGTATCGAGTATACCGCAGTCGGTTGCATCCGACTGCAACGTTTCCACTTGTTTTTTTTAAATCAATGACAATAACAACAAACGCTACTTGGGTCGTAAGTCAATTGTCAAAGGCACACAAATCTGAAAAAAAAAACTGTGCACTGTGCAAAGTGATACAACGAGTGTACGAACCTTTTTTTACATGCTTTTATTTAACTTGACTTGTCTGTTTGTATGTTTTTTTGAACCGGATTCTTGTAATCAAATTTTCACCAATTTCCCGACTACCTAGAGCTCTGAAATTTTCACCAAAGACGTGTTTCCGATAACAATACATGTTATTAAAGTTTTTGGCACGATAAAATATGTAATATCATGTAAAAACAACGAAAAAAATTTTCTGTTTTGCTTAACTTATTAATTTGACTAGTAAAACTGACAAGCTCTGGTGGCGTAGAGAGAAGACTGCCGCTTCACAGCCTGAAGGTCGTGGGTACACACTTTTTGTTTTTTTTTTTTTATTATTTAAACATTTTATGTTTTTTTTTTTTTTTTAAATTACAAAAACATGTTTGATATTTAGGTATTGCATGGATGATGGTAAAAAATCGATTACAAAGGTATGCAAGAAAGCGTATAAAAGCATGTCTTTAAATTTTTATTTTTTTTTTCATTGTTTATGACCTTGCTTGTGCGACGCGAAGGCGTCACTGCGCATTTGTTTATCTTTTTGGCAAATCGCTTGCGATCAAACCCTCAGCTTGTGAGACAATCAGGCGCCAGTAGAGGAATGGGTAATGTGTTTTGTTTTTGTATTCTCGCTCTCGATCAAACTCTCAGCTTGTGCGACAATCAGGTGCCAGTAGTGGAATGGATCAAAGTGCTCCAGGATGTATGGGAGGTACTCGAAGGAGTTGTCCAAAATAAAATTCCGTTCTTAGTGCTCACTTACTACCTGCATGGAATATTGTGTGAAAATTTCAGCCTTCTAACTCTTTTATTTGTTTATTTGTTTATTTATTTGTTTATTGTCAACTATAATCAGCTGACATAAAAACCAATTTACTTAAAATTAAAATAAAAATTTAAATTTGAAATTAAAATTAAGTAAAATAAAATTATATATAAATCTGAAAGTAAGTTTAGGTAAAAAATTTATAAAGTTAACGTTAAAGCTCTGGGAAGTTCAACAATAAAATTAGTGGTCCAACATTTGTTGCGTGGATTGGGAAAAACCCAGAAAAAACCAATCAGACCAGCGTTAGATTAGTAATTAGTGGTTACGATTAGATAAAGCAAAAAGGATCGATCTTTTTAGTACTGGAGTTGAGGCCTCCAAGGAGACAAGAGAATAAAGTTTGTTATAGTCAGAACATATAACCCGAAATGGTTCATGAATTAAATAGTTGCTCAAGCAACGATCAAGGCTAAGGGGTAAAAAGTTACGTGAAGATCTAATTGGGACATTAAAATTAATTCGACTCAAAAGTAAGTAAGTTAGTAATAAATAATACTCCATGCATCGTTCTACGGTTTAACAGGAACGGAAGATTTATTAAAAGGAGTCTACTTGAATACGGGGGTAAGTCAACTCCAGGAACCCAGTTAAAACTTCTAAGGGCAAATAGCAGAAATTTCTTCTGCACAGATTCAATTCTATCCTGGTGAATCGAGTATTGTGGGGACCACACACAAGATCCATACTCCAGGATGGGACGTACTAGGGATGTATAAAGCGTTTTAGTGGTGTAGTGATCGTTAAACTCTTTCGACCACCGCTTGATGAAGCCAAAGAAATTAATGGCCTTATTAACCATCGACGAAATATGAGAGTCAAACTTTAGCTTAGGATCAAGAATAATGCCTAAATCTTTAATTTCAAACACGCGGTCAAGTGGTGAAGCATCAAGCATGTAGTGAGCAGTATGTGGGGTACTTCTACAAAAAGACATGACTTTACATTTTGAACAGTTTAAATTGAGTAAGTTAAAACGACACCAGGCCGACAGCGCACACAAATCCGACTGTAGTAAGTTGCACAGAGAAGCATCATTGTAGGTGAAACATAGTTTTACATCATCAGCAAACATATAATGAAAAGAGTTAGTAATAACAGCTGGAAGATCGTTAATAAACAAATTAAATAGCAAAGGTCCAAGGTGACTACCTTGGGGAACACCAGAGGTAACTAAAATAGGTTTAGATACAGACGACTTAAAAACAACTTTTTGTGTTCGGCCACACAAGTACTCCGAAAGCCACAATAAAAGTTTTGATGGAAATCCGATAATATTCAATTTATGAAGCAACAGAGAATGACTAACAGAGTCAAATGCCTTACTAAAATCGGTGTAAACAACGTCAGTTTGCATTTTGTCCTGAAACCCTTTAATAACAAGTGATGTGAATTCAAGAAGGTTAGTGGTAGTTGATCTACGCCTAACAAAACCGTGTTGATAAGGCGATATAATTGAACTACATCCGTGTTGCAATTGAGAACAAATAATTTTTTCAAAGACTTTTGGAATGGCAGACAACTTGGATATACCCCTATAATTTTTAACGTTTGACTTTGAAGAATTTTTATGGAGTGGAATTATAAAGGATTCCTTCCATAAATCAGGAAACACAGTTGAGTCAACAGACAAGTTAAATAATTTATTTAAGGGCTTACAAAGTGAATCGGCGCAGTATCTAAGAATACAACCTGGCACTCCATCAGGGCCAGGCAAGTAGCCAGGTTTGACAGAGTTAAATTCACTCAGGAGCGTAGACTCAGTAATTACTGGTACATATATGCAATTTGACGCTTGAACTTGAAAAGGATAGGAATTACTACTACTATATAAATTCGATGAGTATACTGATTGAAAATACTCAGCAAATAGATCGGCTACTGCCTGATCAGAACTTGCTTTTGTATTATCAAGGTATACTGAGGAAGGCAAGCAAGAAGACTTACGTTTAGAGTTAACAAATTTATAAAACTGTTTAGGGTCACGTGAAAAGTTTAGTCTACAACGATTAAGATAATTATTACAACAGGATGTGTTAACAGAAAGAAAACTAGATTTTGCTACTAAATACGAAGATAAATCTAAAGTAGTACCCGATTTTTTAAATTTTTTATATGATCTTGTCTTCACGTTTTTCAATTTCGATAGTTCCCTCGTAAACCATGGTGGTTTATTATCACTTGAAGAACAAGTGAGGGGAACACAAATATCCAAAAGCGAATTCAAGGTCCTATAAAATATGGCAATGGCAGTTTCTATGTCACTACAAGAATAAAGGCGAGACCAATTAGTATGTTGAAGTAGATAATTTAATTTAGTAAAATTTGTTTTACGAAAACAACGGGTTTTTGAAGAACTTTTAGATGGTGGACTAAGGCTAAGAATTTCAAAGGATAGTTCTAAGGTTGGATGGTAGGTATCTTCCGGAAGCACTAGAGGAGGTATTCTACTAGTATTACAGCAATCTGAGTCTGAAACGAATATCAAGTCCAACATTCTACCACTACAGTTGTGCACCCTGTTAACTTGCGATAGGCCTAACTCCAGTAGGCCATCGATAAAATCATCAGAAGTGACTGGGAATGCTGCCGAAGATGTGTCATTTGCAGACCATACAACATGTGGCAGATTAAAATCACCAACCACTATCAGATTATCCATATCTGTCAACAATGACGAAACAAGTTGCAGGGCACTCAGATGGGATGAGTAAATGTTAATATCAGAATGGGGAGGAATATAAGAACAAGTAACATAAAGTGAACGGCCGTTTAGTAATATTTTAACACATAAAAACTCTATTTGCGGAAGATCAATAGAATGAATCTGTTCAGAGGAAATGCAAGAGTCAACAGCAATGAGAACACCACCCCCCTTCCGGGAAGTGCGATCGCATCTATATAAATTATATTTGGAAGGAAAAACGGAATAATCAGAAATATCGGGTTTTAGCCAGGTTTCTGTAAGTGCAACTATTTGTGATTCAAAGGATAGGCTATTAACATAAAATTTAGCAAGTTTAGTGTTAAGGCCTCTAACGTTTTGATAGGCCAAGCTAATAACTTTTGTTAGTTTTTTGCAGCCGAGGTGGAGGCTACATGGTGGCCAACAGGTGGTGCACTACTAATCCTAATACCGTTAATATTATAACTACTATTTCGCCTATTCACATACTCCTTCACAACGAGCTGTGGCGGCCAAAACTTTTCTGAACAAATTGTCGAGAAAAGTTCGGGCGGAACACTCAACTTGAAAGAAGATATGCTTCGGGCATGTTTAAATTTAAATTTTTCAACCATAATATGTGGTGAATCGATTTTACTTTTAACATAGGCACAAACATCATCCGATGAAGTGTCGGATGCTAGCCTAGACACGAAAATAAACTTATTAAGTGGGACAACCACAAGAGGCTTGTGAGCCCCAGTTGTACCTGTATTTGGATTAATAGGCACACGATCTGCTGAACCGGAGGGCTCATGCATAGGATCAGAATTTAAAGTTGCTACGTTATTGATGGGATTCCTCGCAGGGGAGTTAAATAACATTAGTGGTTTAGCATTGGAACCAATTGAAGGATTAATGTTAGGATTAATGTTAGGCACCAAAAGGGGTTTGGTTGGCAGAACAGGTGGGACAATAAGTGGATTAGGACCCGAAGTCTTTTTGCGCTTCGGAAATTCGGTAATCACATTGCCATTTTTGAAATTAAGCTCAAGCTCGTTGAATGACGCTTGCAGATTATTAAAGGCTACATGCATAGCTTTAAAGCCAGCATGAGTCTGCCTCATGAATTTGGTCGATTCTTTCACAGCCAAATTGCAGGGCTCGCAATACCATTTAAGGCCTGTATCTGCAATTAAGCAGTCCCTGATTTTTGCAGTAAAGCCAGCACATTTCATGTGGATCGTGTTGTCACACAATCCGCACAAAATAAAATCTTGGTTGGTGGTTCCAACCACTTTGCAATTGGTGCTACAGCATGCAAACATTTCCAATTTATTTTAAGGTTTCAACTGGCAACTGATATGCTAGCACAAAACAAAGTAAGGCGCTGGTAAGTATAAGTAAAACGTATCACTGCAAGAGCAATATAAAACAGTAAATATCAAATGAGCGCTTAAATGAGAGAGCGTGAGCACGTAGGCAGATAGAACCGCAAGTGCGACGGATAATAGCGGATAAGAGCGGGAGAGCACTGATGCTGTAAAGCGGGAGCAAGAAAAAAATTTTCACAAGCTGTTTGTTGTTAGTAAACACACAAAATATGCAAATGCAAATATATATATGTATGTATGTACGTATGTTTTCTTTATGTTAAAGCAGAGCAGTGTCAGTTCAACTGCAAATCAAAGTAAATATAAACTCGTCAAACTCTTTTATGCAAACGTAAATACATACAACGTATATTTGCAATCACTGCTAAAATTATTTACCAGATTAAACAGAGTAAAACACCTTCACAAACACAAGAGAACAATAAATAATTAAGAGCACGCAAAAACACGACCGTCACCAACGAAAGACAACTTGTTAATCGAGTGAGTATGTATGCATATGAAGCATGTTCAAATGTATTTATGTTTATATAATTAATATATTTGTTTTTCTTGATATATGTATTACAGGCATTATAAAACTAACGTAGAGCTAGTTAAACATACAATGCATGTTTATTTATACAGTCGTGTCTGGATATAGTGAACTAATTTTTGCAAGGCCTGTTCACTATTTCGAGACTCACATTTTTTGCTCAAAATACACATTTGTGTATGGAAATGCTAGACTTAAAATCAATTAAATAAATTTGTGAACAAATT
The DNA here is from genome assembly GCA_018904305.1 of Scaptomyza montana. NCBI lineage: Eukaryota > Metazoa > Arthropoda > Insecta > Diptera > Drosophilidae > Scaptomyza > Scaptomyza montana. The sequence continues at coordinate 318,366 of JAEIGR010000095.1, read as the reverse complement.
AAAGTAAATATGTATCGTTATTGAAAAAAAACCGCGAATTAATGTGTGCTTTTTGCGTCCAGAAATTAATTTTTTAACAGCTTTTTCACGTAGACTGCGCAATTTTAGAATTTTTGGGTGTTCACTATTTCGAGGTGTTCACTATTTAGGGTGTTCACTATATCCAGACTGTATATATATTGCCAGTTTTTGTCTTAAACGCATCGCTTCATTGTTGAAAAGAGATTGCGCGAGCAGGAAAGGCCCCGGAAAAAGTTTTTATGGAAAAAGTTTCCAAAATCGTTTGATCGATTTGAATCTCGGTTCGGAAAAATAATAAAGAATAAATAAATCTTAACTTATTTTCCCTATTTCGGTAAATGCGCCCACAAAGACAATTCCCGGACTGTTTTGATTCTTCCCATTGACTTCAAACTAAAAAAAAAATCCGCTCACTTGAGAAGTAAATTTTTCCTCTATCCATATAAATTGTTTGCTTATAATCCAGCCCTGTGGAAACGAGGATATAAAATGATATTTTTTGTAAAAAGTCATTTTTTCTAAGAATCTGAATAAAATTTAGTTTGTGTTTTGTTGTGTTGTTTTTGATTTTAGCGAAGCAAGACAGTAAGTTTTATTGGAAGGCTTGCACCACGCCAGAGGGGCGTCTGCCATATTGTGCAAGATCTTCGCCGAACAAAACTTTAACCTGGGCACGATGGTGTGGCTTGCGAAATAATTACAGGACTAAGGTGCGGTTCAAGTAAGTTTTTATATCAAGAGCACCTAACTTGGCTAACCTAATAGATGCAAGCGTAAAATATTTTTTCTAACCAACTTTATCTGCAGGGATCTAGTTGCGACTGCCATAAAGGTGGCATCAGAGGAAAGAGCTGGGATGTATTGTGGGCGGCCGCTTACTTTCTTCATGACACTGACGAAGTACTGCCAGTGAAGGTCCAGCAGCTCGTCAGCTTCTGCCTTAAAATCATGTCATCGTCGGCTGTGAAGCGAACGCTCACCACACCATATGGAAGTAGTGACGTTAACTAAAAAGCTGAATGACTTTTTTGAATATATATTGTGCCGTTAACAAGATGCTTCAAATAAAGGGTGTAAACTTACTTTTAAAACGCTATCCCATATCGTAGTAGATCTTGGACATTACCTTGGTTAGTTACTCCTTGTCTGATTATATATTGAACTGGCGAGCTGGCGACTAGGCCACTTTATTCGACCAACAGCACATCAGGTTTGATCAACCTGGCCAAAAGCAGCCTAATGCTATGACATTTATTCCAAAAAAAACGAATTGCCTTTACGCTTAAAGATGTGACTTCCTTTCAGCACAGTACTCTTCTGAAACGCTGCCAACTGAAACGGAAGGTTCATTGGTGGAGTTATAGACTTGCTGAGAGAGACGAAAAATTGTGAGACTTACAGGAGCCCTCTCACGTATTACAATAAAAGCAATAGAAAAGCTAAGCAAGAAAACTGGCGCAACTACTGCGAAAGTGTGCTGGCAATTCAGGAACAGCTAGATTGCAAAGAGTCTTTGCTAGAGAGCTCGTCTAATGGAGTGGCGCTGCTTAGAGGATAAATGGTTCTTATGCTCAAGACAGGAATGGACCGCTAGAGCTCTTGCTCCAAGCACATTTTTTTTTGGATGTGAATTTACTTCACACACTGAACCAGGCGGATTCACTGGCTCACCGACCAGGCAAAATAACAGCCTATCCGGTTTCATCTTCAACCCTGACAAGGTATTCTTCAAACCCTTTAAAGCGATGAGATTTGTCGAGCCTGGTTGTAGCACGGCATCAAATTGATAACTCGATCCCTTGTCGACCTGCAATCTTACTGCAATCTTGGAGGAGAGCTATCGTGGTGTTCATCCCTAAGCAGGGTAATCGGGATCTATACCAGTCAAATTTATACAGACCGATAAATATCTTTTCATCAAAGGTGGATCGACAAAAGTCGCTCTTCACCATTTATTCAGCAATATCGAGAAATCCTTCGAGTCCAAGGAAATTGATCTGACATAGAGGTCGCTTTCGATAACACTGGCTACCAGCCAATGTCTAGAGCTCGATCTCGATGGAATACTGATGCAACCTCCATAGCATTAATAGAAGCTATGTTAAGATATCGGCTGTCCAGTGTAAAGTGTTGTCTGCCCTGCTTTGGTCATTCGTAGTACATGAATTTATAGCAAAACTCCAAGATCAGGGTTTCGATGCCATATGATGATGGTGACCTTGCTCTTATTGTTACAGGGAAGTTAAGCAGCACCAAAACCGATCTGATGCAAAGGGCACTCAGCTCGGTTCTTGAATGGTGCCGCGGAATACCGGTCATGTCAGCATTTGGAAAAACGTTTCTGGTTTGGAGATCTGCAACAGGACAAATTTTATCACCACGAAACTCTTCCTTAGTTCGAAATTTATGACTCTAATCCTAGACCGAAGGGCATAGGATAATGGCAGCCCCTGTAGTGATCCCAGGAGCCTGCAGTGGTTCACTGACAGATCAAAAAACTGATGGTAATAAGATCGCGGATGAGGTGGCTAGAGATGATCCTTCCTCCTCTTTTTGGACTGGAGCCTTTTTGTGGCTTGAGCTGGGCCTCTGCCAAACCTATGGTAGAAGGGTGGAGAAAAGTAAAAAAAATTCAGCAACTGGATCTATGGATCTATGGATCTATGTATAGAGCGACGTAAGTGACTATTTTTTTTTTTTTTTTTTTTTTTAAATTGCTGGACTTATTTATTGAATATTTTCTAGTGAATTAGAAAACGAACAATAAGTATACAGATCTTATTAATAAATCTTAGCTAACAGTACATTTTATTTTTTGACAGTATTCTGAGAGCACTCCGTAAAACTCATAGCTGAGCTGGTAAGTCGTTACGACGAAGACGGGATCGGCTGCGGAGCCTTGTGAGACCTCTCGCGAGATGACAAGTGTGCGATGAGAGCTTGCTTAAATATTTTACTTTTTGTTCCGCTATTTCCTCTTGTATGTTAAGATGTTTAAGTCTTTATGAATGTTTTCGTTCCGAATATACCACGGTGCCCCGGTGATGGTTTCAAGATTTTTGACTGGGCTATCTGTACAATGTCAATGCTGCTGTTGCAAGCGTTCCCTCATAACAGGAAACCATAGGTCCAGATTGGTTTTAGAACAGAGTTGTAGAGCAGGACTTTGTTGTCCAAACTAAGGGAAGAGCGAGCTTTGATGAGCCAATGGAGGCTATTGGCTTTCAGTTTGGTTTGTGTTGTCTAAGCTTCAATTTGTCGGCGCCATGTAAGTCTCCTGCCTAGGTGTACGCCCAGTTACGATACTGAGCGGTGGACAATCCTGTCTGTTAAGGGTGAAAGTTACTTGCTTAAATTTTTGATCGTTTACCTTAATTCGCCAATCTGATAACCATTTTTCCACGTTGACCAGTTGAAGGGCTAGTTGCGCTGTTGCTTGTATTGGGCATATGGAGTGGCTGAGAATAGCTGTATCATCATATAGGTTGAAGTTGTTAATCAGGATGTCTGCTGTGAAAAGCACGTATAGTGTTGCTCCAAGTACGCTGCCCTGTGGAACACCAGTGCTGCGGCCCTTAAGGGCTTATTTAAAATCCCATTAACAGAACCGTAATTATTAGAAAAAACTGCTATTTTGAATAACAAATAATGATTTGAGTTGGTTTATTAATATGGTATTTTATGCCGTGCTGGTTCACCTTACTCCATCGCATCTTCTTCGCGACTGGCACATGGCACAAAATAGATCAGTAAATATGAAAATCGATTACAATGTGAATATCGTTTACTAAGATTAATATCGTTTACAATGGTTTATCAAGGAAAGGGACTGCTTGTTTTCAGGTTCAAAGCAATGGTAACGCTTAACATTAAATTCAATTCGCGGTTAAATTCAAATTTCCATCAAACAGTAACATCCCACCCACCGTAAAATGACTAAGATATTTTAACAGCTACATCCAGTATGGCCAGCATAGAAACAGTTCGTTTTATAACTCCTGTCGTAGTTTTGACCTCGGCTATTCGCACATGTCCATCCCTAGCCATTATCGAGTTGACTATAAAACCTTTCTTCCAGTTTCCTCTGGGCTAATTTTCGTATCAAATCAGGACAACGTCCCCAGATTTAATTGGTTTGGTAGTTCGCCTAGTTAGCGTCGATAAGTATTCACGAATCCACCGCCGCCAAAAGTTGTCTTTTAATTCATCCCTCCGTTGGTCGTCTCATTTAATTTGAGCTGAACTTGCTGAACTGAACTGAACTTGCTCGCAGTTCGAGACTTGAATCTTTGACGGCTTCGCCTATGATACTAAGCTTGCCACAAAGTCATCGACGTAGTGCTTCGGTACAATGGCTTTTATAGCTTCGTCTCGGCAATTAGAGGCATTCCGAGCGTTTATGTTCTTTACATGCTGGGTGCTGCAAGGGGAAAAGGCTGCACCGAATATCATAGCCTGCATCCTGAATACTTCAATTCTTCCATCCTTACGTCAAAGAAAACGTAATGACCTCATCGGATTTCTTGACTCTGACATGAAAAAACATTTCCTTTATGTCAGCACACACTGCTGTAGTTCCTTGACGAAACTGAAACAAAATCTTAGTTAATGACGGATTTTCATCTGGACCTTTTAATAATTGAGAGTGCAAAGAAACTCCCTCCATAGAAACTCCCTCTTTTTTGGTTTATTTACATTATAAACCCCGAAATGGGCCAAATACCAATTACGAGGTCCTGTATTTTCTACTTCAGACTTTGACATTTGCACCACATATTCTTTTCTCACAAAGTCCATGATGGCGTCCTCATACTTCTTATGTGGGCCTGGGTCTCTCAATTTTCGTTCGACCGCGTTCAATCATTTTAATGCCATTTTTTAGCTATCAGGCAACTGCACGTCATCTTCTGTCCACAACAATCCAGTTTCGTACACGCCACCTAAGTTCACCATTGTATTCGACAACAGCTTTTTAGCTCTCATAATTTCTTTTCATTCTAAGGGCTTAATAGCGACCTTGACTCCGAAATCCTCAGTGGAAAAGTATTCAGCCATTATCTGATGAACTTCATCGTTTATTTGGTCTTCTTTGTGTGTGTGAAATACCGCTGTCAAATGCACAGATCCTGTTTGCAGGTCACTCGCTGCACAGCCATAGACCAACCATCCCAATGGAATCTTTGCAGCAATCATATCATATCCCATGTTTAAGCTGTTAATTGTGTTTGTTAGATGACATTTGTCTATTCCAATCAATATCATAGGTTCAGCATTATGATAACCATTAATGGGAAGACAAGTTACTTGTTTATATTTGCAGCATAATAGTTCCGCATTTAGAGACTGTTGTGGCAAGTTTATATTAGGAACTGTATTTCCCGATAATCTTTCCCATTTTTTTATTGCCATTTATATACTCTGCAATATTTCATCGACCTGACTTCTTTTGTAGTAATACCAATCCAATTCAATGTCAAGTTCTCCTTGACTTCTTCGATGCCTACATTTTTGGCCAACTCTTCGTTCATCAATGTTGCGGATGATCCATCATCCAAAAAGGCAAACGTGTTAACCGTAATTCCTTTAGGCCCGCAAATCTCCACCGGTACAAACTTGAACAAATATTTTGAAGCAAGTGCCCATACTGTATTTACAGTAACTGTAGTTGACCTCTCGCCAGTTTCGGAGCCCAAATTATTGTTGGTCTTTTCCTTGTGAAGCAGTCGATGTTGGCGAAACTTGCATCAGCTTATTCCACAATTTTGTCTCTTTTTGGATTTCTCCAGATATGTCCCGTGCCCAAACAGCTTAAGCACAAGCCTGATTTTTTTTATTGTACCCCACCTTTCTTGATAATTTGCTTTCTCCAGCTGCTCACACTTGTCTATCATGTGTTCACCTTTACAGACCCGACACGAGGCCTCCACACTTGCATTGTCAACATTGCTTGTTGTTTGCATGACCGTCTTCTGATTGGATTGCCGCTCTCTCTTATAGTGTTGTTTACCTGTTTCTCAGGCATCCACTGCTTGAACAATTCCCACAGCCAAATCATTAAGCCAATGGCAGAAGTGCTTTAGATCCGTATATGGACGGATAGTGCAAGCATATGTTCCCCACTCAATCCTGGTCCTCATCGGAAGCTTGTTTACTAAGTCGGTCAGCAACACGGGATTATTTGAATGCTGTTCCGCTTTAACTGACTCCAAATAAATAACCAAATTTTCCAGCTTGGATGCAAACGATACAATTTAATCCAGACGATTTTCATTTATGTACGGTATTTCGGATACTTTTTCCAGTTGACTTCTTATAAGTAGCTCAGGTCGACCATATACCAACTGCAATCGTTTCCCAACATTAGCTCGATAAATTCCCTTCAACCTGTTCTCTAGCCTCTCCTTTTAATCAATTTCGAACTGCTGCAGTAGTTTGCAAAAAGTACCGGCCAGTCTTCTGCCCGGCCATTAAAGGTGGGTAGATAAATCATTTTACTGCTTAAATTATTTGAATCATTTCTGCTTACTTTATGAAATGCATCACGACCCCAATGCCCCATGGCACCAGAAACAGAATCACCCTGCACAGTTTTATTTTTATGGTGTTCATCTTGAGCCAATCAAGAAACACTGCATCCATATGGTGACGGACCCTTTGTGTCATGTATGCGTCTTTCTGTACCAAAGTCTCCTTATGAAGCTGCAAACGTTGTTGGACCGCTCTCGGCGGCCCCAGGTAGCATCTGGCGTTCTGGACCAGATACGCCGTTCTATGACCCTCCATATGAGACTGCAGAAGTTGTTTGACGGTCCTCGGCGGCTCCAGGTAGAACTTGTCGTTGTGGAGCAAGTGCATTATTCTTCCATGAGCCTCTACATGAGGCTGCAGACACTGTTGGACCACCCTCGGTGGCTCCAGGTAGGATCTGGCGTTTTGGAGCAAATAAGCTATTCTATAAGCTCCATGAGCTCTTTCGAACACCTAAGTCAGACAATCCAGATATGCCGCATCTATATCGCCGCATTCACCATTAACACCCTTGCCTCCCAGCAAGCATTTTGGATCACAAGCGAGTCTTTTTCGAGTCGTCAATCTGATTAAAATGAATATCTATGAGCTCTTTTTTTGATCAAAAATTATACTCTCTTCGGGAGAAAACAGTTCCCGAACGCGACTCTTCTTGAGGGGTCGCTTGTGACCGCAGTTTCGATTAATTTTCGAGTCGTATTTAGGATGAAAAGCGAGTCTTCTTCGAGTCGTATTTTTTGAAAGCTGGCTAAAAAATTTTATTTTGCTGTTTTTACTATTTTTACCCTTTATGTATTATAATTGTTTTAATGTTAATGTTAACAATTTTTACCTACCTTTGTTTTAACCCAACGAGGGTTTGAACCGGGGACTTTCGTTTTTTGCGGCGTCTTAGGCAGCTCGACCATCAGGTGTCATTAACTAGCATGGTCTAATTGCCCATAAGTTATATTTATGATAGTTTAGGTTAGGTTAGAGCGGTAGTGAGAGATTTGAAGAGCCTCCCACTCACATAGGCCATGTATTGGTCCGTTGTGGTGCCGCGTTTTGGACTTTATCCAAAACCGTCTACCCAGACACAGAGTGTGTCACACCACTTTTGAGGGCGTGGTCCCAGCCCGAGGCTTGAATAAAAGACAGGATATTTTTCGGGTTAATATCCGCCAGTTGAGTGAGGTCCGATAAAAGGAATTCTGCAGAAATCGTTAGAAGGGGCTAGAAGTCTCGCTGCGTGAGTTCCCACTAGCCAGTGCCCCGTAATTGCTCTTATTACGGAAGCACAGCCAAATCTGGTTAGTTGGATTAGGCCTGAAGAGCGCTTCTTGCAGCGCGTTGGCCAGGTTTGCCTAGCAATCCTACCTGTGGCGGTGGTAAGCTGCCATCTCTTGTTAGCTTCGAGTTCAAAGTGCGATCGAACTCTTAGCTTACAGCTGACCATGAGAATAGCCAAGCCCCCCGTTTATGCGAGGAGAGGCATGGTAGTACCAAGCCTTGCCAGCTCGACTGCTTTACAGTTGACCTCGATGCCTTTATGTCCGGCCACCAAAATGAGGTATATTTCAAACTGCTCTGCCATCCCCTGTAGAGATCTGGGGCAGTTTGTGACAGATATCGAATTTGATGATATCGCCTTTAGTGATTTGATAGCCGCCTGGCTATCAGAAAATATGCAGAAAATATGCGGAAATGCATGTGAATGCCTCCTGTATTGCAGCGATCTCGGCTTGAAACACACTTTTTCGCAAAAGACACCGCCCCCTAGCCGATCGTCTAGCTTAGAGCCATTGTTGTAAATTTTTACTGAGTCTGTCGGCCCTAGCGTGCCTGAGCACCAATCTTCCCTTGAGGGGATTAGTGTATGGGAAAGGGTTTTGAGGAATTCCTAAGGACAACAAAAGTCCGTGTTTGAGGGGATAAGCAAGTTACCCACTAGAATATTGGAGTGTCCGAACTTCTGCTCGGACCACTGCTTGGTTTCCCTCATGCGTAGGGCAGAGAGAGTTGCTACTTATTTCCCCATTTGGTCTATTGGTAGGAGATTTAGTATATTGTCAAGAGACTCAGTTGGGGTCGTTCTGAGTGCTCCTGTTTTGGTCAGTCCGACGGCACGCTGTACTTTACCAAGCTTAAGGACAGATGGGTTCTCAGACAAAGTTGGCGACCATACTGACACTCCATACATTAAGATGCGCCGAACGATGGCTGTGTACAGCCACAGCCTGATGTGTGGTGCCATTCAGAGAACTGCAACGAGTGTCAAATTTTTGATCACACTCGAGTGTGAACTCGAACTCGTTTGTGATTAAACCGCTTCGAGTAGTGAGCGTTTGACACTCGCTTAAAACATGAGAATCGAATCGAACAATTGTTTTGATTACGTCAACCGAACTCAAAATGAGTAAAGTAACTCGTAAATGTGTGAACGAGTTCGAGTTCGCTCATGACAATGACTAGCAAGTGTGACGTGTACATAAACTACTGTTTATACGTGCTAGTGATGGCAAAATATCGATGCTTAAGTTAACATAGCGGACTTCTTTAACAAGAGAATGAACTGACGAATGATGAACCCAAATTCAAAAAGTAAACCCAAATTCAATAAAATATTTTTTTGTTCAAGAAAACGTGCTAAAGCAATAATACAGTTACAAACACACCAAGCTGCCAGCGTTTTAATATGACTTTTAATATATCGTGCTATCTGTTCCAAAATTCAATATTGTATAAACGAGTGTCGAACTCGATTGAAAAAATTTTCGACTAGATTGTTCGAACGAACTCGAACACACTCGTTGCAGTTCTCTGGTGCCATTCCCCATTTCAGTCCAATGGACTTCTTGCATGTATTTAGTGCGACTGAGGCCTTCTTAACTCGTGCTTCTGTGTTAAGATTGCCGTCTAGTTTACTATCGAGAGTGAGCCCTAAGTATTTGGCGGATTTACTGAAGACAAGTTCCATCCCATTCAGGGTTGGTGGTCTGAGGGGAGGGATCTTATACTTCTTAGTGAAGAGGACTAAATCAGTTTTAGCTGGGTTTAGTCCAAGTCCCTTTGCTGTAGCCCATGAGGACAGGGTTCGAAGTGCAGTGGTCATAAGCTCGCACAAACTTTGGGGGTGCTTACCCGAGAAGGCTATGGTAACGTCGTCCACGTAAGCGATAACTCGACAGCCCCCTCCCTCTATGGAGCGCAGCAAGCTGTTAACAGCCACATTCAAGAGGAGAGGGGAGAGAACACCTCCTTGCAGGGAACCTGTATTTACTGACGATCCTGCACTTGAGCAGTTGATCAATCAGACCCACAATCCGGTGCCCCACTCCCAGCTCCGACAATGCTTCGGTAATCGCTCCCGCTGCGACGATATTGAAAGCGCCCTCGATGTCCAGAAAGGCTATAAGGCAGTACTCCTTGTGGTGTAGTGCCGTTTTCACTGTGGAGATGACAGCATGAAGCGCTGTCTCAGTAGATTTTCCTTTTTGATAAGCATGTTGTGCTTGGGAGAAGTGATCAGTCTTGTTCGAGTCTCTGATATGTAGGCCCAGTACCCTTTCTAGTGTCTTGAGTAGAAAGGACGTTAGGCTTATGGGACGAAAGTCCTTTGGGGTCGTGTGTGAGGCTTTGCCAGCCTTGGAGATGAAGACAACTTTGGATTCGAGCCATGGCTTGAGATTAAACCTGTCGTTAAGATATCTAGTTTATGGCAGTATGCCCTGCATACTGCAGTTGGGCTGGGATAATTCCGTCCGGCCCAGGGGATTTTAAGGGCGAGAAGCTTCAAATGGCCCATGAGATGATATCTTTGGAGAAAAGGTCAGTGAAGTCATACTCCTGACATTCTCTGTAGATAAGGAATTGTAATCCTACGACTGAGCATCCGGGAAAGTCGGTTTCAACTAAAAGTTCCAGAGACTCTAGACTGGTCGTTGTCCACGAGTCATCGGGTTTTTTGAGGAAGCCCACGGGTGCTCGAGTGCTGGAGAGAACTTTCCTGAGCCTAGCTTCTGTAGTATTCTCGATTGTGGAGCAGAAATTTCGCGAAGTGGAGCGCTTAGCTTGTCTAAGTTTCTTTTTATATGAGGTTAGGCTGGCTTTATAGAGACTCCATGATTTGGTCGTCTCCCCTGAACCTTGCTTTTTTAAAGAGCTTTCGCGAAGTTTTGCGAAGCTCACCTAGCTGTGGGAACCACCACGGTGGTTTGGTTTTCCCTCTTGGTTTGCTCTGGGAGCAGACCTTGTTTATGGCGAACTTGCATACCTCCGTGAGCTTGTTGGTGAGTACTTAGTGTACTCGGGTGAAGGGAGTCCCACGCGGGCGCAGTGGGCGAAATGGCCTCCTGAATCCATAAATTGGGTAAAAAGGGTATAATGGTTTTGTGCAAAAGTATGTAACAGGCAGAAGGAAGCATCTTCGACCCCATCAAGTATATATAGTCTTGATCAGCATCAACAGCCGAGTCGATATAGCCATGTCCGTGTGTCCGTCCGTCTGACCGTCTGTATGGTCGCGTCGATCTCAGAGACTACAAGAGCTAGAAACTTCAGAGTTTGAATATAAGTTCTCCTATACCATAAGCAGAACAAGTTTGTTTCAAATTATCGATAACTATTCTTGTTTCCGATATACACATGGAATTGATTACAAAAGAAATATCGAATTAGGAAAATATAAAAATTGGGTGTTAAAATAATGGGTAACGATAGAACTTTTCTGAAAATTTCGTCTTAATCGGTTAAGAAACACCGGAGATATCGAATTTTATCGATTTAAGTTAAGTCAGTATACCAAAGTCTTATATAAATTTAATTTATTTATTGCAGCTGGGTTCAGGGTATCTTCTAGTCGGGCTCTCCCAAGTAGAGCCTTCTTACTTGTTTTGTCTCTTGAAGGTAGGAAGGAAGGTAAAAAAAAGATTAAAAGAATTTGTTATCTTTAAATTTAAAAACAAGACTACACGACTTTTTTAAGGTTTTAATAAAAAAAAGTGAAAAATAAATATAAAAATTTTAAACAAATAATTTTTTTGTACAAAACTTCAAAAAGATTGCCTAAGTTTTTAATATAGCTTGCATATAATAGAAACTATTCGTAATTTGAACTATTCGAATTCTCCAAATCGTCGTTGCACAAATCAGTTTCCAGTCGTTTATTGACAGGTAAGCTTGCAATATCGAGATCAAGCCAAATATTTTTTGCAGAGGACATTGAAGCACTCTGGGAGTTTGATGTTATAAAAGGATTTTTTCCACTTTATAACAAGCCTATTAGTGAAATTTCGATAGTTCTCCACAGCAAACAAAAATTTTGTGGGGATATGCTCGTTGTGCCATACTGAAAACAGTAAAGTCCAACAAATGCAAGGGTAGCACATATTAGCAGGTGATCTTTGAAAATGTTAAGCAACAACGCCTCACACTGACAAAAATTGTTAATGGCGACTTTTTGTGAACATTTTTAGTTTTGCTCTACGAAAGACAGATGTAGGCTACTAAGGGCAGGTTGTTAATACGCGCTACTTTCACTTCTTCTTACAAGTAATACATATATGGACGGGTCACTAACATTGATTTTTTGCTTAATAGCTCACAGCTGTTCAGTTACATATCGGAATGTTTTGCGATAAACTTTTATAAGCTAGTCAAAGTATCGGTATCGGGCTGAAGGCTTGCTAGCCACATCCAAACGGTAGACACGGATCACTATCGGCTTGAAGCCGTAGTGGGTCGCTCCATTGGAAGCGGATAGGGCCTTGGCTGACTCGTCATTGATGATGAGGATCACCTTTCGGCTATTGCCTTCCAGCTCCTCGACCTTAGCGATCCTCCAATCTTGAGTAACCAAGTCAGGGTTACTAAGCCTCGGGCTTGACGGAAACCCAAGCTCTAGCTCGGGGTCTGCTGGGCACGTCATTCCAGTCGACCACCTCTAGCTTTGCGCTGGGACACAACAAAGCATATTTCAATCGGTGGCATTCTAAATTTTTGATTGCTTCAAATTTTCGGCGATTCATAACATTTAAGGCATACATGCGAGTCGTTTTCGAGTCGCGCTTTAAACGCACAAGCGATTATTCGTTTTTAAAGCATCAAAATGACTCGAATAAGACTCGTAAAGGGGTTTATGATTAAAACAATCGTCCAATTGCTTGCTGGGCTCGGTCGGAAGCACTTGGAACATCTGCGCCACCCATGATTTTTTTGTTACGTCTTTGTGGTGTAGCCTTTTATATACGACACCGCCTTCTCTTGCAGCACTTGACTCATGAGTGCCATCTTTGTCTTTCTGCATTTCAGAAATTTGGTTTTGTAGTTGTTTGATCTGGCTAGTCATTTCGCTCACTGATTGCTGTACTATCGCTTTTATTTCATCCATAAAATCCAACATTGAGCTTGAATCCCTTTATTACACTAGGGTATTCTCCTCATCGCTTTAGATCTCGTCTGACTCTTCATGAGAATTGGCCATTTTCTTTTTTGTATCAATTGGTGTCGATGCTTGTATGTTCTTTTTGTGGTCTTGCACATTTTTTTTAATGCTCAGTTGCATTTAAACTTATTTTACTGCGTAGTAGCTTTATCATAGCATTTTGTCATGAGAATAAGCGAGACAACACTAATACACACGGCTTCTCAATTAAAATTTTTTGCCTGCCGGCGTCACTTTTCAATTTGCGAATACATATTAATAAAATGTTGCGGCCCTTAGAGGCCTATGTAAAATACCATTAACGGAACCGTTATTATAAGAACAAACTGCTATTTTGAATAACAAATAATGATTTGAGTTGGTTTATTAATATGGTATTTTTGCCGTGCCGGTTCACCTTACTCCATCGCGTCTTCTTCGCGACTGACGCATGGCACAAAATAGATCGGTAAATATGAATATCGATTACAATGTGAATATCTTTTACTAAGATTAGTAGTAGTGAGCAGTAGTAGGGGTACTTATACAAAAAGACATGACTTTACGTTTTGAACAATTTAAATTGAGTAAGCTAAAACGACACCAGGCCGACAGCGCACAAAAATCCGACTGTAGTAAGTTACACAGAGAAGCATCATTGTAGGTGAAACATCATCAGCAAACATATATACAAAAGAGTTAGTAATAACAGCTGGAAGATCGCTAATAAACAAATTAAATAGCAAAGGTCCAAGGTGACTAACCTGGGGAACACCAGAAGCAACTAAAATAGGTTTAGATACTGACGATTTAAAAACTACTTTTTGTGTTCGACCACACAAGTACTCCGAAAGTCATGTTAAAGTTATGCACACTGTTTACTTGCGATAGGCCTAACTCCAGTAGGCCATCTATAAAATTATCAGAGGTGACTGGTAATACCGCCGAAGTTGTGTCATTCACAGACCATTCAACATGTGGCAGATTAAAATCACCAACCACTATCAGATTATCCATATCTGTCAACAATGACGAAACAATTTGCAGGGTAGTTGAGTAAATATTAATATCACAATGAGGATGAATATAAGAACAAGTAACATAAAGTGAACGGCCGCTTAGTAATATTTCAACACATAAAAACTCTATGTCCGGAAGATCATTAGAATGAATCTGTTCAGAGGAAATACAAGAGTCAACAGCAATAAGAACACCACACCCCTTGCGCGAAGTGCGATCGCATGTATACAAGTTATATTTTGAAGGAATAACGGAATAATCAGAAATATCGGGTTTAACCAGGATTCTGTAAGTGCAACTTATCGCTGATGTTTTTCTGTTTATCATCTCAATCGATCCGTGCTTTTCACGAAAGCTAAATTGGTGTGATGGGATTGTGTTATGAAGATTCAGGAATGCAATTATCAAGGACAGCAAACATTTTGCCAAAAAGTTTTGATAGACACGATAGTAAGCTGATAGGTCTATAAGACGTGGGAACTGTGTGATCTTTTCCAGGCTTTGGTATCATAATGATGATTGACTTTTTCCATCTGTCTGAATAGTGGCCAAGTTTGGCGATGATATTGAAGAGCTGGGCAATAATGGAGACCGCACAGTAAGGAAGCTCCATAATCATCTTTGGGGATTGGGTCACAGCCTGGCGATTTCTTTCAATTGTTCAATTGCTCTTAAATTTTTCTTGCTCATGTGGAAGCTGAGCGTCGTTTGATACAGTCGGTAGTGCAAACGTTTTTGTTGCAGGATTAAGTTGAAGCACTTTTTGAAGGAGTAGAAAATGTGCTAGCTCTTTCTTCATCGCTGGGGGCCCGTCTGCGATGTTTCTTGTAGGCATTACGGTTTCTGCTGTTGAGCTTAGAGTTTGAGCTCTCCACAAAGAGTTTTTCGTACTGTTGGTTGATAATTGCTCGATGTAACGACGTTGAGCGTGTTTTCCTCGTTTTTTAACGCTTTGGTGAGTTTACGTTTTGCGTCTTTTAGTTTTTGCTTTGCCGATGGCGATCTGTTCGATTGCCAGTCACGCCGTAAGTGTCGCTTTTCAAGAACGAGCTATTAAATTTGTAGTTTTGTTGTCTTTTGGTTGTGTATTGTTTTTGGTGTTTGAGGAGTTGCGGTGTGAGCTGCAGCGACGAAGACGGGCTCCAGAGTGTTAGCAAAACTGTCATTTTCAGCTTCATCTTCGAGACGCGGCTTTAGCTCAATGTGTGATCTCATATAATTTTTGTATCTGAGCCAGTTAGTTTTAGTTCGACTTATTAGAATAGGCGAATGGTTGGATGATAGATCCGAAAGGCACACGGCGCTTATCAGGCTGGAGTCAATAAAATCGGTTAGATTTTTTGGGATCTGTCTTCCAGGAGAAACGTGGCCGAGCTTGTTTGATTTTATATTTGCATTATAGAGCTGCTTTCCTTTTGGAGTCACGTGACGAGATGTGTGAGTGTGCTTGGTATTATAGTCTTCTGTTGCTATAAGCGTTCTCCTAGTGAGTTAATAAATTCCATAAACTGGTCTTCAGATATGGTATAACTACTTATGTTAAAGTTATATTTGTTTGTAAGGTGTGTTTCGGAAAGTAGCATTACGTTGATGTTCTTGTCGAGTAGGAATTGAGCCGTGAGACGCCATTAGCGTGTTGCTGCTCCTGTGAAGCGTTTCTGCTCACTTGTTTTGGTTGTAAATACGGTGTGTGAAAGGCAAGAAGAGCCAGTCCTGATCTTAAGGCGCTTGCATAAGTTGTGTTTTTGGTTGAGAATTCGGTGCTAAGTGAGAATCTAGCTGCAGACGAAAAGAAGACGTCTGGGTTGTGTTTCGATGGAGTGAAGGTAATCGGTGCGTGTTGCAAGCGTACAGTGGAAACGCGCTGACGGATTCGGCTTTTAATTTTCTTGTAAACATGGCAGCCTCTGTAGTTGGCTGTGTGCTTGCCTTCGCAGTTGTTTGTTACTCTTGGCAGTTCATACATTATACCGGACCGTTATGCTTGTACGGTTCTTCTACGGTGGTGCAGTAAAAACTGTATATTGGGCAAACCCCGGTATTTTTAAGCATCTTCGTTTCTGGCTCAAGTTCTTTTTTAATAAGTGGTTGCGGCATCCTGTTCCTGTTTAAGATTTTAATGACTGTTTTTGCTCGAAATAATTTCTCCTGCAGTGCCAGTTTTATTTCTGCTTGTGTTATACCACGTTCTATGCCGTTTATTACGACCTGCAGGCCCTTGCAGCTTTTTAGTTGATTCGTATAATAATTCATTTTTTTTTTTGTCGTTTATGTGCTTAATCAGAACTTTGTAATTATCTTCCGACTTTGTCTGGACTTTAATTTTTTGAATTATACCGTGTACGAGAGGAATTATGTAGAAATTATCTTTGCCTATGAGCTCGATAACTTTGTTAACAAAAGCACTGGAGATTTTCTCACGTATATATATTGGGGTGGTTTTGGCTTTTTCGTGTCAACCCCAACGCATTCAGAAGGCAGATCATCAGTGTTTTCTGCCAAGATGTGAAATTTATTGCTTTTGTTTGTAGTTTCATTCGAATGTGCATTTAAATTGCTATGGGTAATTTTTGGTTTATTCGTATAATTTTACGGACTGAGCTTTATTTTGATATACATAAAGCGATCCATACTATTCTGCGTAGTGTAACAGTTGTTCAGTAAGCAGTGGAACTGAGCTGCCGGTCTTCTTAATACAGCCTCGCCTGGGAAAGAGAATCGGGTGTGTGCACTATGCTACGCTCTGTGGATTGCTCGCCGGATGGGGTCGGGGTTTTCCTATCCCTTATATTCCTATGACACACTTACGACACAAAAATAAAGTTTAAGTGCACGGAGACTGATACTACTATATACGACGCAGTATTTATATGAACATGATGCTGGTGTCCGTAAGCTCTCTATACCCTCCCTACCTTGGCAATTTGTGAGCTAAAATAAAAAAAAATTGCCCTTAATTTGATCACACTCGATGTTCCTTAGTTATGATGTACTAATGACAATACATAGATTTATTTAGAATTCATTTTTAAACAAAAATTGTTATCAAAAGCAAAAAAAAAATATAATACGATATTTACGTTTCATTAAGTTAATTCAATATTTCACTTAGTTTCCATAACTGTAGATATTTTTAGAAAAGGTTCTTAAATGAAAAGTTTTGATCGAATCGAATTTTATAAGAGAAAACCTATTAATTATTTTAAGGTAGCCATACGAAATATAAAAATAATCTGATATTATAGAACTTACATAACGATACTTGTACTCACAATACAAATCCATCGCTGAGTCCGTTGGTACCAAAGAACTGATGCGCTGTTAGATTAAATGATTTATTTATGCATGGATATAAATCGTGTGGTCTACTAATTCAAAAGGGTTCCTGACAATTTAGATTCGATTAACAAATATTCACATGCATAACTTAACACTAAAATATAATTTCAAGATATTTGATTTTGATAATTAACCAAATTTTTATCAAAAGTGAATGCGCATGGAGGCGATACAAGCCTCCAATACAAAAACGAAAAGAAATCACATTAGCGAAGGTAATGCAATTAATGTGGTGTTTACACTGGCACTGCTTATTTGAGTTATTGCGTTAAGGGCAACAAGCAGCTTTTTTCCCATACAAAAAGTAGTGGTGACAAAAAGTTGAGTTATGTTTGGATGCAGTTGCTTTTACTCGATATACATTCGGTTTACTCAAAAGTGCTGCCCATTTAAGTATATAATCGGTTATATTCTTGAACTGTCACCACTGGTGCTAATGTAAACACCATATACAACTACACAACTAAAATATATAAATTATCAAATTATTTAATTATGTCTCAAAAAAATGGTAGGTAAGTGCTGTAATTACTGCTATAATATATTTTGAACTCATTACAACCAAATTATAGGCTCGGATAGGAGATTTGTGTGGTCAACTGCTGCCACACACACGTTAATTGAATTATGGCAAGAAAATATTGACGGATTTCGTGGAGCACGCAAAAACTCACACATATATAAGGAAATCGCGGAAAAAATGAAGGAATTTGGAACGTCTCACTTTGAGATTAAAAACAAATTAGAGAACCTTATGAAAAAGTACAGGTCAGTTTGAATAAACGAAGTATCCTCCCAAAAACTCATTTATATAATTATTAATATGTATTTATAGATCTGAACGTGCTAAAGTGGGAGCATCTGGTGGCACTTGCTCAACCTGGGAGTATTATGATAATTTGGCGAGTGTGCTCCACACTTCGAGCGCTTTGGAATGCAGTCCAATTGATAGCACAGGTGATACATTGCATTAAAACAATATTAAGTATTTGTATTAATAATCAAAATTTTGCAGACTTCTCCCACCTAATCGAAGAGGACCACGGCAGCTCACTTGAAACGGACACCTCAATAACAGAGACGCCTTCTCATAAAAAGCGACGACGGGTGGACAAAATTGACAAGCTCATTGAAATAGAGGAGCGCAAGTTGGCGGTCATGGAGCGTATGGCAGAACGAGCTGAAAATGTTCAAAAAGAAATGATAGAAATAATGAGGGCCAATAACAAATAAAAATAAATGACATTTTTTTATGAATTGAATTTATTTATTTAAATGGAATTATTGCTGAGGAAATTTATAGCTAGGGCTTGCCTAATTGTTTCAGCACTTGGATTCGTATTGCCAAGCCAAACCTCAAACTCTGGCTGATCATTTTGGTGCGCATTTTGTGCTTCACGTTGCCAGTTGTCGCTCACTGTGCTATTATGCATATTGCAAAAATTATGCAAAATGCAGCAACAAGCAATGATTTGAGAAGTTGTATCAATCCTGTTGTCTAATCCTTTCCCGATCCTTCGGAAACGAGCCTTTAGATGTCCAAACGCATTCTCCACCACACGCCTGGTTTTGGACAAATTATAATTAAATATTCGTTCCTGTGGTGTAGCTTCCACGGAGAATGGATAGGGCTTCATAACTTTTGTTGAAAACTTAAAAGCCGAATCTCCAAGCAGTAAAACTGAAACTAATTATTTTTGCATTTTTTTGAAGCAAGTCCGTTTCAAATAATTTTCTCTTAAGGGTTGAGCTTTCAAATATCTTTGAATCGTGGCATCGCCCAGGACTGCCAACGCTGATGTTAGTGAATCTATAACTGTTCACAAAAACAATTCTTGTAATATTTCAGATTTTAAAAACGAAATAAATATAATCTTACCGGTAGTCTACTAAGGCGAATAGCACGGTGGAATACCAGCCCTTGTAGTTGCGGTAGTCCACGGCATGCTCAGACTTCGGTCGCACTTTAATGTGGCAGCCATCTATGGGCGATATTCAATTAATTTTTTTTATAATAACATTTACAAATATCTTACCCATTGCCCCAAAGCACTGTGGAAATCCGTGGGCTTCAAACCCTTTAACGGACCCTTCAATCTTATCCTGTGTTAAGAAATTTGCCGGCAGATAGTCATCTGCAAGTTTGCCAATTACTTCACGGCAGAACTCGAAAAGGTTAACGCATACAAATGCTTTGGACACACTAAAGAGTCTTCCTACTGTGCGATACTCTGCTGATGAGCCTAGTGTATACAGCGCTATTGCAATCCTCTTTTCTACAGGGACTGCAGCACGCAAAGAAGTATAATTTTTCCTCATACCCGAGAGCCGTCTAACGAGGATATTAAAAGCTTCCCTTTCAAAGCGGAAGCTTTCTTTGAAAAAGGCGTCTGAATTATTTGGCACATCACTCTCCCAAAAACATCCATACCGTGGCTTGAATAATATCATTAAAATAATAATGTAGTTAACAATGCTTAGGATAAATCAACTGTTTTTGTCTTACAAGTGTCCAAATGTCTCGACTGCATGCATTCCTCAGCAAATCTAATATTGCCGAAGAGGTCCCTGCCATATTCTTTACTCTCATCATCATAGCGTTGTAATTTCTTATTTTCCATTTCTTTTTAAATTTGTTGAATTAAATTTTTTGACTTATACAAACTCTGTTGACGCTTAACGCAATAACTCACTTGTGAGCCAATGTAAACACCAATTCTGAGTTATTGCGTCGATGACGATATCGATAGCAAACTCACTGTAGTGTAAACATGGCATAAGAGTGAGGGCAGTTCACGTAACTTTTGTTTTCAGTTCACTCTCACTGGTTTATGTCAAAGCTTCATTCAGCCAACACTGTTAAGCTGTGCACAGTGGGACGACTGACGACTCCTGGTCGAAATTATTTTTGGGGGTTATGTCTCAACATGTATGTACATGGATTATATACATGCAAAAGAGTTTCGCAATCCTGTCTTCTGGAGCAAATTCGCTGTCTATACTCTGTCTAAATCAGGTGGTCTTCTAACACATCATGGAACATTGAGTAGGGCTCTTGTGCGTGTGGTGATACCAAGGTAAATTTGCAGTGGTCGACGGCTATGTGGATGTGCACCTGAACGGAACGCGCACAGCGCGTTTAGCGCTAGCCGTCGACTCTTGAACTTTGTCTCAAACTAAAAAAATTAACACAAAAGCTTTAGATCGATGCACTTGCTAAATTTTAGTAATATATCACCTTGCGTTATAATTCCGCAAAATTAATAACCAATTAAACCGGTGACTTTTTTCCTTTTAGACACTTCGCTGACATAATCTTTATGTGTTTGCGCTAGGTCAGCTTCCTGTCTAGGTATGTATTAAGGTAGCGAAAGTGGTTCTCCTGTGGTATTACCACGTTAAGTTGAATTTTTGGGTAACTCTCTTTCTTGAGTGTAAATGTGCAGTGCTGAGATTTGTTGACACAAATGTTCCACCTGTTAGCCCAAGTACTTAAATTATTAAGAAATTCGGAGTAAGAGTCGCTGCAGGGGGCTAAGGCTTTGTTAGTGAAGCGTGTGTGCCTGCCGCCGCGCCAAGCTGACTCAGCCAGTGGGAGTTGGCAGTCACATGCCGACTACTGAAGACCGACCATACGTGGTGAAGAGCCACATCCTGCTCGATGTGCCCCTGCTCTAGACGAAATATGGCGGATCTAGAGAGGACAACTCGAAAAAACCCGTAGTCCCCGGTGTTACCATACCGTGCCCCTGTGATGAATGGCACTACGTTTGTGTGTCTTTTAACGGTGGCTTCTGGATACCTGGCACCTTCGGTCGTATAAGTGCCCGATCCGGGGTATGAGGCTCTGCCCCGGGGGTACTTCCTTCCTCACTACTCGTGGGACCAACTTATGGAACTTAATAACGAAAATACCCTCCATGAAGCAGGGTGCTCAAGCAGCCCCAAATCGAGTAACATCGAACCTATCCGGGAACCCAAAGAAGCTATTGACATCTGTTCACAAAGCTCTGGCACCGACACCATCACCAAGGAAGAGGAAGAAACTCTTCTCGCCTCTCCAAAGGCTGAAAAACCAAAGAGGATCGCGCTATCTGGCGCCGCAAGGAAGAGGTTGCGCAGACACCTTGCTAACGGCATACCCATGGATTAGGCCAAAAGGCTCGCTCAGAAGCCTATGGACCCTCCTAGGGCAGTGCCCAGCATGAGTGGCGCTACCAACAAGCTAGGTAGATCAGCCAACATGACCCCAGAAGAGGTGTCGACTAAGAGGGCCATGATAAAAACCGTGGCACCTAGTGCCCTGACGAAGAGTGTTCCTGCAAACGTATTGCTTGCCACGGGGGCTCCAGCAGCCTCCATAGCCGCAGCTGCGGCTGGGCAAGCAACACAGGAGCAGTCACCCCAAGTCGGTGTCATGGCCTCTTAAAGGGACGTTGCAGCTCGGCGAAGATGGCGATACTCCCTGCTGACTACCCCAGAAAGCTTCTCACGACGAAGCAGCTCAACAGCATCCAGTTCGCCATCCTGTCGAGGGTCATGGCTCTGAGACACGGCTCTGTGAAGCCGCTGTTCTCTGGCTGCACTTTCCGACCAGGGTGGGTGGCCATAGCGTGCGGGAATGCGGAGACAGTCGAGTGGCTGAGCACAGAGGTGCCCAAGCTCCAGCTGTGGAAGGACGCCCACATCAAGGTAGTCCCTGAGGCAGAGGCTCCACGTGCCGCCGTCTTAATTGGCTACTTTTCGCTTCCTAATGCGGATCTGAAAATGGATGAGATTTTGAATCTCGTCGAGGGCCAGAACAGCGGCCTGCGCGTGGGAGACTGGCGTGTTTTTCACCACGAGATGAGACAGAGTATGGCCATCATAACGATAGCGCTGGACCCAGTCTCAGCCAACCGGCTAAAGTCGCTAGGGTACCAGTTTAATTTTGGGTGGGGCACGGCTACACTCAAGCCAAAGGCCAGCACGCAGCCGAAGGAACAGGTGGTGGCTCTTGCTCTCGCAGCGGAGAAGCCCACCTGCTCCAAGGCCATCATACCGGACACGGCTGTAACAACGCCACAGGGTGCCGCTGACGAGACTCATGCAACCACTGGGCTGCCTGCGGCCAACAGCAAAATCCGGACAGCGGAAATGAGGCTAGTGGTACCGCAGCTGCCCAAGAGCCCGCAGCACCGCGGAAAATCCTGCGCCCTCCCCTCCACGGACGCATCACGCGCGGAACCGGGCGCGTGAACAAGGGTGTGAGGCGCACACCTGAAGAAGAGGTCCTTCTGCGCACCAACCGAGGCCGGAAGATGGCGGCCAGGGGCCGCAAATGGGCGGACTAATGTCCTGTCCCCCTCCCCCCACTCTCACCAACACCCGGGGACACCACAGATGTCTCTAAGCAAACCTCCATCATGCAAAGGCCGCATCTGACGTCCTTTGCGAGAGGTTTGCTACAATGGACATGGCATTTATCCAGGAGCCGTGGATAAATGCCGGACGTGTCCTAAGCACCACATCCGGTAAACTGCTATATGCAAACGACCAACCTCGCCCTTGAGCGGCGTTGTTAATTAACAAAAATGTAACACATGTTCCCCTATCACAGTTCATCACTGAGGACCTGGTGGGTTAAAATACCCACTGCCCATGGCGAGCAGGAGGTAGTGCTGGCCTCCGCCTATCTGCCCGGCGACTCAGACGTTGTGCCTACGGCGGCTACCTGTGCCTTGATAGAGCACTGAATGAGGAACCGGCTCCGGTGGATAATCGCTTGCGATGCCAATGCGCATCACACGGTCTGGGGGAGCAGTGACATCAACAAAAGAGGTGAGTACCTTCTTGAGTACATTATTAGTAATAACATAGGCTTACTAAATCGAGGCAGCGAGCCTACATTTATCAATGCAATTAGAGAGGAAGTCCTCGACTTAAATCTCTGTAGTGTAAACATGTTTTCCGTTGTCTCAAACTGGCATGTTGCGAATGAGATCACTATGTCAGATCACCAGCCCGTTAGATTTAATATAGGATGCGCCTTGCAATGTAGTCTATTTACTAGAAATCCCAAAAACACCAACTGGGATCTTTTCTGTTTTGAACTTGAGCAATCCAGAGACTGCTCCACCCGTCCGATAATATCCATAGACGAGTTAGAGCGTGATGCTACTGTGCTTCATACGAACATTGAATCGGCATATCACGTTAGCTGCGAACAAAAAGTTCGTGAGATCAGAAGGGCTGTTCCCTGGTGGAATAAGAGCCTTGACGATCTTCAAAAGGCGCGAAGGCTCTTCAATAAAGTGAAGAGTGGGAAGGCCACATGGGATTCCTACAAATCTGCTTTAACGCTCTACAATAAAGAGCTGAGAAGGTCAAAACGGGCTACGTGGCGCCAACACTGCGGGCAGATTTCCATTCTCCCGGAAGCTGTCAGGTTACAAAAAGCCCTCTCCAAGGACCACTCAAACGGCATCTGTACGTTGAAAAAGCCAGATGGAACACACACAAACAGCCCAAAGGAAACGAGCAGCCTAGTCCTGGCTACTCATTTTCCTGGGTGTGTGGCTATGGAGCAGCCCATCTCAGAGAGTGAGGCATCAACCTACCTCTCTGGGATTGGAGAGTGCCCACACCTGCGCGTGGCTATGGTGACAGACTCCAATGGGGCTGAGGGAAGGGAACCCCCCTATCGCTCAGAACGTGTTGGAAACATGCCCTATAGACTGTTTCATCAAAATAGCGTACAATGGGCTATACAGAATTTCAGCCCATACAAATCCCCTGGACCAGATGGAATTTATCCGTGCTTGTTGCAGCGGGAACTGCACCAACTCGCAATCCCCCTGGTCCGTTTATTCCGAGCTAGTCTCTTGTTACATACCAAGCAAATGGGCTAAAGTCAAAGTTGTGTTTATTCCTAAGGTAGGGAAGAAAGATTCCCAATTGCCTAAGTCCTATAGACCGATTAGTCTTAGCTTCTTCTTCCTTAAAACTATGGAGAAGATAATTGACCAGCACATCAGGGAGGTGAATCTCAAGCATCTTCCCTTACATAAGTACCAATCTGCGTACCAAGCTGGTAAGTCAACTGAGACTGCCATTCACTGCCTTACAACAACCATTGAAAAGGCCATTGGCGCTCAACAAATAGCACTATGTGCCTTTTTAGACATCTCAGGAGCTTTTGACAACACGTCATATGAGGCTATCCGTGCCTCTCGTGTACAAAAAAATGTCTCCACACCCATTATTAGGTGGATTCTGGAAATGCTTAAATCCAGAATCATAACTGTAGACCTTGGAGGAACCATGACCTCAATCACAGCAACAAGGGGGTGCCCTCAAGGGGGAGTACTCTCTCCTCTCTTGTGGACTCTGGTCATCGATGAGCTACTCTATAAGCTCAACAACTAAGGGTTCTCCACTCAAGGTAACGCTGATGATCTAGTCACCTATATAGTGGGCTGGCATGAGCAAACAATCTCGGACCGCATGCAGCAAGCCCTTAATATAGCCAGCAGATGGTGTCAGGATAAAGGATTGTCCATAAACCCGTCTAAAACTGTTTTGGTTCCATTTACAAGGACAAGGTCTCTTTCTCTAACAAGACCATGAAAAACGAACACAATTTTGCCCTTCGTTGATGTTCGTTGCAGCGGCAACAAAACGAACGAATGAAAACCAACTTATACATTTTTCAACTTACAATATAACTTACTGCTTATGAAATATGTTTGGCAACAGCGCAATGGCTTAAGCATCTGCTTAGTGAACGAGAGTTCCAGGTTCGAATCCCGTCGCAGACCATCATATTTCATAATCGGTAAGTTTAATCTAAATTATTTGTATTCTATTTCTTCTAACACTTACATAATTTGAATTTAAATTATAGGTAATATTTATAAAATTACTTTTTTAACGTTTATATGATGGGCTTCTTGGGCATCTGTTTACCACAGATTCTTTTAATACTAGTCCATTTGGTCTGTTTTTTTACAAGTCCACATGGCCTGTTTTGTAGACTAGACCACATGGTCTGTTTTATAGACTAGCCCACGTGGCTGCAGAGGCGGCCAATACGTCCATTCCAATGACATCCCCGTGTTAAATGGAATAGGAGAAATACATTGAAATGGCATAGGCGTGGGCTAGTAGTAGCCCATGTGGGCTAGTCTAATCACTATCTTGGCCTAGTAAACGTGACTGCAGGGGAGTTACACTCGACTCCAAGCTCAACTGGAATGTACACCTTGAAAAGACCATAAATAAGGCCACTCGAACATACTTCGCTTGCAACAGGCTTTTCGGTAGAACATGGGGCCTTAGTCCCAAAATGATCTACTGGTCTTTCAACACTGTGGTAAAACCGATCCTAACCTATGCATCTCTTGCTTGGTGGACGAAATCTACCAAGAAGACAGCTGCGGCTGCACTTACCAAATTACAACGACTGGTCTGCATAGGCATGACTGGAGCCATCCGGACATGTCCCACTGCAGCACTTGGAGTCATAACTGGCATACCCCCTCTACCCATCACCCTGAAAAAGCAGGCCTGCCTGGGGGCACTTCGCCTTCAAAACATCACCAATATAAAAAGTGGTGATCTTACCGGGCATCTTCGGGTTTTCGAACCCCTAATAAACGAGCCCATTCTGCGCGTAACTGACGAACAGAAACCAAAACTTGTCTTCCACAGAAACTTCTCTGTAGTCTTGCACACCAGACATGATTGGAAAACAAAATCAATATCTCTGCCCAGTGGATCACAAACGTGGTACACTGACGGGTCGAAACTGGAAAACGGCGACACCAAGCAGAGATATACGCCATAGAAATCTGTGCTCGTGAATGCCTTCGCAGGAAAATGCAAGGTGCACGGATTTACATCTTCTCTGACAGTCAGGCGGCGCTCATAGCGCTGAGATCCTTCACGATCTCCTCCAGACTTGTAGAGAACTGTTTCCAGCAGCTGAACGCCCTTGCCTCCAAAAACATCTTAACGGTGGGCTGAGTGCCGGGGCATGAAGGCCATATAGGTAACGAGGTGGCACACTCCCTAGCTAAACGCCAGACGATGACACCACTAATCGGCCCTGAACCATTCTGTGGACTCTCGAAAGGACACAAAAGAGAACTGGTCAGGAAATGGGAGGAAACGGAGATAAGTCGCCACTGGACCGACAGTGCAGGGCTGAGACAAGCCAAACAATTTCTGGTCCCCCAGATGACGCGATCAAAACGCATCATCAATTTAAAAAAGAGCGAAATTCGCACTCTAAGAGGCTACCTAACGGGCCACTGCAACCTAAGGTATCACCTTAAGAAATTAAAACTTCCAGAAATCGACACATGCAGATTCTGTGAGCTGGAGCTAGAAACATCAGAACATGTTCTATGTGTATGCTCCTCGCTAAGCAGACGTCGACTTCTACAACTAGGAGGAGAACTTATCCCCCCCCACAGGATTTGGGAACATATAGACCCTACCAAAGTGCTCTTTTTTATTAGAAGCCTCGGTTTACAGGCTCTACCCTAATCCTACAGGCCGGCACAAAAGACCTAACATCTGGTCGCAGTGCAACAAGGCCTTCGTAATAATAATAATAATAACCCCGTTAAAGAAAAATGTCTTATGCACCTCTTTGATACTAAAACTAAATTTTTTCTGCACCCAAGTTTGTCAAGCTTTGATGGTATTATCGGTCTTGACCTACTAAATAAGGTAAACGCCACCTTAAATTTCAAAAATAAAATATTAAAAACAGATTTAGGATCTGAAATGATCCAGTTTCAAAAATGCGCAAACGTTAATTTCACAGAGGTAGGAAACATTCAAGTTCCACATGAAATCGAAATGAAATTTCAAAAAATGCTAAGAGAAAAAATAAGCGTATTTGCTGACCCCAATGAAGCTCTCCCATATAAAGGCCTCTACGCAGATGCTAGTACATCGCCCGTACCGTAGAAACTTCATATAAAAAAAACAGTTTCGTACATCACCCGTACCGTATTACGAAACTCTGGTATGCAGCTCTGTTAGTCACTAGCAGTAGCTTAGTGTTGAACAATGAAAATGTTAAATAAAAGCTGTGCTGTTGTTACTGTTGGAATCAATGTTCAGCAATTGTTTACGGGCCTTAAAAGTGAAACAAGATGTCGGCAAACAAAAGTAGATTCGAAAATTTTAATAGCGATTCGGAGAAAATTGCTCTAATAAAGGCTATGGAACGTCGGCCAGTCTTGTGGGACATTAAGATTGGCAGTGCTGGTGGCTGTTCGCTGAGTGTTCCACATATTGGGGATTCTTTTGAGTGGTTTCAGTTATGTTTAGCATAATCTTTGGTAATCTCAGCTCTGCCCATCAAATATGGGTTCACTAAAATGCTTTTTGGTTTTGCAGCCTGCCTTTTTTTTAACAGCCGCCAGCAGCAGAGCGTTAGTTGTACTCAAACACAACAGTAGCGCGCTTTGGTCATGAATCATTATTTTGAATTTAAGTATACAAAACACAGCTGCATTTCCGATTTATTAAAAGAAAGTTATCAACCAACCGCCACAATATGTGAATTTTTTAACACTGCTCGTTAAGGTCCGTAAAACTCATGTATACGGTACGGGAGTTGTACGGGGTTCATGCGTACAGGCCTTTACACAATTATTATAGCTACAATTCGTACAGAAAACAATGATCTGATTTACTCGAAACTTTACCCATACCCATTAGGGGTGTCCGATTTTGTTAATAAAGAAACAATGAGCATGCTAAAAGACAATATTATCAGACCATATAGATCACCATATAATAATCCCGTATGGGTAGTCGATAAGAAAGGTGTCGACGAACAAGGAAATAAAAAGAAACGCCTTGTTATTGACTTTAGAAAATTAAATTCAAAAACCATTGATGACAAATACCCTAAACCAAACATCGTAGCTATTTTCTCAAATCTTGGGAAAGCAAGATACTTTACAACACTCGATTTAAAATCAGGATTTCACCAAATACTCCTTGCAGAAAAAGATAGGGAAAAAACTGCATTTTCTGTAGGAAACGGGAAGTATGAATTCGGCAGGCTTCCCTTTGGCTTACAAAACGCCCCCAGCATATTTCAGCGTGCAATAGATGACGTGCTTCGAGAACAAATTGGAAAATCATGCTTTGTTTACTTAGATGATGTAATCATATTTTCAGAGAGTATGGAAAGTCACGTAGACCATATTGCATGGGTATTAGAGAAGTTATATAATGCAAACATGAGAGTATCACGAGAAAAGTCTAACTTTTTTAAAGAAAAAGTTGAGTATCTTGGCTTTGTGGTATCTCGTGGCGGTATTGCAACAAACCCCAGTCAAGTAGAGGCAATTGGCAAGTTCGAACAGCCCACAACATTGTTCCATGTTAGATCATTTCTCGGCATAGCTAACTACTATAGGTGCTTTATAAAAGATGTTGCATCTATAGCCAAACCATTAACAGACATACTGAAGGGTGATAACGGCAAAGTAAGCGCTGGACAATCAAAAAAAATACCCGTGAGCCTTACCCAAGAGCAACGTTTGGCATTCGATAAACTAAATAATGTTTTAGTATCGGAAGACGTATTGCTCTTATACCCCGACTATCAGAAGTCATTCGACTTGACAACGGACGCGTCGTCCTCTGGTCTAGGTGCGGTTTTGTCGCAAGACAAGAAACCAAATACCATGATCTCCAGGGCTTTAAAGGACAATGAGTTAAAATTTGCAACAAATGAACGTGAGCTGCTTGCAATAGTTTGGGCCTTAAAAACCTTAAGAAACTTTTTGTACGGTGTAAAGAATTTGAATATTTATACTGACCATCATCCACTTACATTTGCAGTCTCGGAAAAAATGCACTAATGCGCAAATAAAAAGGTGGAAAGCTTATATTGATGAGCATAATGCTCAAATTTTCTATAAGCCAGGGAAGGAAAACTTTGTCGCTGATGCCTTGTCAAGACAAAACCTTCACGCCTTAGAAGAAAATACTCCATCCGACCTGGCCTCGATACATAGCGAGTTGTCATTAATGTACACTATCGAGTCTACTGACAAACCAATAAATTGTTTTTGAAATCAAATCATTGTCGAGGAGGGCTTAGTAGCTTCAAATAGTATAATAATTATGTTTGGGCAAAAAACAAGACATATTATACGTTTTTCGGATAGAAAAAATCTATTAGAAACAGTGTGTGATGCGGTTAAGAAAGATGTAGTAAACGCAATAAAATGCGACTTACCAACTTTAGCATTTCTTCAAAACAAATTTATTGAAACTTTTCCAACAACTAAATTTTGGCATTCTAACAAGCTGGTCATCGACGTTGACGATAAAAACGAGCAAAAAGAAATTGTAGTTGCAGAACATAACAGGGCTCATAGAGCAGCTCAGGAGACTATTTTTTTCCGAAAATGCAAACTGTAAGATTTGTTATAAAGCCAAATACGATCGGCATCCACAAAAACAATGCATAGGCGAAACGCCCGTCCCTAACCAAGTAGGAGAGATTCTTCACATTGACATTTTTTCCACTGATAAAAAATATTTCTTAACTTGCATCGATAAATTCTCTAAATTTGCCATTGTTCAGCCCATAGCTCCTAGAACCATAGTGGACATTGAGCCACCTATTTTACAACTCATGAACTTCTTCCCTAATACGAGAACTATATACTGTGACAATGAACCATCGTTAAACTCAGGCACAATTCAGTCACTTTTAAAAATTTTTTTTAATGTTGAAATCGTAAATTCCCCTCCGCTTCATAGTACATCAAATGGACAGGTAGAGAGATTTCACAGCACCCTCACAGAAATTGCTAGATGCTTAAAGTTAGAAAAACATTTAAATGACACAGTTGAACTTATACTCCAGGCAACAATAGAATATAACAGAATGATCCATTCCGCCATAGATAAAAAACCAATCGAGATAATACATTCATCCCCACCAGAGCTAGAAGCAAACATTAGAGACAAAATTAACAAGGCACAAGAACTTTTACTACGGAGACATAACGTGGACAGAAGAAATAGAACTTTCCCAGTAGGCGAAAAGGTACTTATGAAATTGAATAAACGACTTGGTAACAAACTTACGCCATTATTCGAAGAAGCTGTCGTAGAAGCTGACTTGGGATCAACAGTTTTAATAAAGGGGAGGGAAGTCCATAAAGAGTTCAAATTTTTGATGCAGATCTTTGTGGCATGTCAATTGCTATCTACATACCAAATTTGGTGACTCTAGCTCAAAGTTTGTAAGAGTAGAGAAATGGGGGGCTGGGGCGGTGTTGGTGGGCGTGGCATCCAAATTTTGCTGCGGATCTATGTGGGATGTCAATTGCTATCTTCAAAATAAATTTGGTGACTCTAGCTCGAAGCTTGGAGCTAAAAAGTGGGGCGGAATGGGTGGACGTGGCTCCAAAACTTTGATGCAGATTTTTGGGGGTCGTTGCACGCATTCCCGTTTTTGACGAAGCGTTGGTGCGGATGGGGGCAGCTAGGCTAGTATTGGTGGGCGTGACATCCAAACTTTTGATGCAGTTTTGGGGGGTCATCATCACCTATCGTGGCACCAAATTTGGTGGCTATAACTCAAAAACTGTGGGAGACATAGGCTTTTTGACTTTAAAATGCGGGGGCTGGGGGCGGAATGGGTGGGCGTGGCTCCAAAATTTTTGATGCAGTTTTTTGGAGGTTGCTAGTAGCTGTCTTCTCACCAAATTTGGTAGTTCTAGCTGTAAGGATGTGCGAAATATGTGGACTTATCGTTTTTGAGTTATCGAATTTATCGATTTGCCAGCCCCTCAGTTATCGTAGAACCCCCATCTTGACACTTTAATTTACTATCCCATAGATAAAGAGACTTGGAAAGTTTCAAGTCTCTAGCTTGAAGGGTGTGGAAAAAAGTTGCGTTCATACAGACGGACGGACACCATGACGGACATTGCACAAACTCAATATACTCTTGACCTTCGGTAACGAGTATAAAAATTCATTGAATGAGCACTCTACAGATATAACTATTACTCATTTAGGCCCAATATCTCAATGTCCGGTTAAATTTTCGTTTAGCTAACTGCCGCATTATTTTGCTGGTCGAGTTAAAACAATTTGGTTTTCTCAAAGCCAAAATAACCTTGCATCGATAAGTAACTATCGCCTTAACAGCGTTGCCACATATATACACAGCGTTGCCATTTATAGCGAGCGGCTCAGCTGTTTTTTGTTTTTGTTTTGGTTGGTGACTGGCAAATTTTGCATATTTTAAATATATAAAATATAAAATTAAAATGAACACGCCTGAATGCAAACGGTTCCGTGGGAAAAACTTTTCGCTTTCTGAGGAGCATTTGTTGGTGGAACTAGTGGAGTCGCATCAGCATATTTTAGAGTGCAAGAAGAGCGACGCCGTTACGTGGAAGCAGAAGGATTAAGCCTGGCAGAAACTTGCTGCTCAGTTCACTGCGCAAACTGGTGTTAGTCGTTCTTGGAAAGCCTTGAAGGACAAATATGAAAATTTAAAAAAAAAATCACGCAAAGAGTACGCGGACCAAAGCGCGAAACTTATAGCACTGGCGGCGGCATAGCCAGCAATCACGCAGTTTCGTCGGTGTCCCAAAAAATTGGTGCGATGATTCAAGTTTCTGCCACTGGATTGGAAAATTTGGTTGATGATGATGGTACGTATTTATTTAAAATGTAATCTTGAAAAGTATTAAAATAATTTCTTAAATTTTAGCAATATTTATTGAAAAAATATCAGATGCAAGCATGCTTGAAGTTATTGATGTTGATGTCGATGGGGCTAATGTCGTTCATGAAGCAGGATTGCAGTTCAGATCGACAAACGGAGGTCGGCAGCCCAGCATCATTTGCGTTCTGGAATCCAGCAAAGCTTAAAGAAAAGAAGTCGGCGAAGCTAACTGTTTGCGGACAAAAGAAATCTCGAGTTATTTACTCTTGGCTCTGTTTCGTCAAATTGCGTCTCCGTTGCATGGATGTAAAAAACTCTGTTATGCGATGCTATTTTGCTTTAATAACATATACAATTCAAGGGAAAGCTGTTTGCTTTATCGATGATTCTTATCGATATATCGTGACTTCAACGCGCTTTAAATTTTAACCGAGACCCAGCCTTCCGGTTAGTTTGTTTCTCATATACTCCTAACCGAACATTGAGAGACTCAAATTCGACTAAACTTAGAATAAGTTGACTAACCGGACATTGAGATATTGGGCCTTAATGAAATAGCCCATATCAAAGTCCTGTTAGATGATAATTTTTTAAATTTTGTAATTTGATGATTTCCCAAACCTAGATTAGTTTGTAAAAAGGTCACTCTGTTTCCTGTCCCACACAACGGAACCGTAATAAACTTTGAGGGATATAACAACGTTGCGGATTGCGACAATAACATCCTGGCTATTGGAAACTGCAGTGCTACGCTTACATCAACCTTCCGCAAAGAACTAGCCTTCACAACACGTACAACAACTACACGCTGGCACCACCGCACTATGCACCACTCGTCCTAGCCATCTCGAACCAATAGAAGTTGTAGACGACGGAGTCATTATAATCAATGAAGAGGCTGCTACGGTTACCATGTCCAGTGGCATGGAAGAGACGATCCACGGCACGTTTATGCTGACATTTAAGGATGAAGTAAAAATAAATGGTTCTTTGTTCCGGAACTCGAAGGCCACAGTCCAACGATTCCCTGGATCAGCGTCTTCGGCTCTCGTAAATATCACTGGCCATCAAGAGGTTCTCAGTCTGCCATACCTTCGAAGACTGAGCATTGAAAACCTGCGGTACATTAACAACGTCAAAAAGGATCTTTTGATCCTTCTTTGGCAACTACATCCGGGCCACGTCAAAGCCAGGAAATCAGCTTCTCTTCGGGTCGCCATCGACAACTTTAAGAAGTCCGGGGACGGCCTAAATCTTAACGAGGGAGGAGTTAGCACGTAACGGGTCAACACCCTTAATATTGTGCAGCGTCGAGTTGACACATAACGGGTTAACGCTCCAAGACATCGTGCAACGTCAGCCGAATATCGCTCTCACGGAAAACGAAAGTTCTTGGAACTGACGCTGGGGCCACATCGTGGAAAACGCTAGGTCTGCAGTTATCATGACAGAGCTAGCGTATTTATAAGACTAATTTGAAATTAGCACTTTAGTTTGATTTCTTGAATAACCGAAGCCACAAGTGGCCACTCGAATAAAATACAAAAAGACTCTTTTAAGAAAGACTAATCTTTTAATAATTTACACACAAAATAAATTATAAAAGAATTGAATTAAGGGCTGTTTACTCTTGACTTAACTTAACTTAACTTAACGTAAGAGTCAGCTGACTCAATCTGCCTTATGGCTGTCAATGCTAGCGTTTACTCTCAACTTAACGTAACTTAACTGAATTCTAAACCTGCTGGTTGCAGATTCTTACGTTAAGTTCTTAAGTTAAACTGTGTTGATTAATGTGAAAATCAAAAAGCTGATCAAAAACTGTGACGAAAATCGTTAAATGCTCTTTACAAAATGTTTACAAAATCAAATATTCAAATGGATGAACATAAGCTAGATATTTTAGTAGAAAATCATTCTTTGTTGTATGATAAAAAGTCAAAAGACTTTAAAAATAACATTTAAAAAAGAGAAGTTTGGACTGCAGTTGAAAAAGAACTTGGTTGCAACGTTGTATTCAATATGCGCCAACGAGCGGTCAATATATTTTTCTGTTTTTAACAGCGCTGCTAACATAATTCAACAGCACTGACACACTGATTTCTTAAGTTAAGTTGAGAGTAAACGCATACATTCCTTAAGTTAAGTTAAGTTAAGTCAAGAGTAAACAGCCCTTAAACAGCCCTATAGTTGCCTTGCACTGCACACCAACAAGACAGCAGTGCAAAACAACAACAAAGCATATAAAACATGGCGGCATGTGTATTGTAAACAAAGAAGCAATAATCAAAACAAGCACAGCTGTTTGTCTTGGAAGAACCGACTTTTTTACTCGTTACTTCTGTCCGCTTCGAGCTTGCAGAAAAGTCCAAAGCATGTTAACATCAACAATTCTGTAAACATGTCTTTATGTAAACTGGTCGCTCTGTCGTTCCATGATAGTGTCCTATTAAATGTTATACCAAGGTTATCTGCTTTATCAACATATCTTATTCAACGTTATCAATACTGAGCTTTGGAAAACTGTCAAGATTCAGGTACTTTTTATAAATCACT
This sequence comes from Scaptomyza montana, assembly GCA_018904305.1. Taxonomy (NCBI): domain Eukaryota; kingdom Metazoa; phylum Arthropoda; class Insecta; order Diptera; family Drosophilidae; genus Scaptomyza; species Scaptomyza montana. The sequence continues at coordinate 283,786 of JAEIGR010000095.1, read as the reverse complement.
ATACACTTAGACTTTACGGGATTAATACTCAGACCATTACGATAAGCCCATTTACTAACACATAACAAATCATCATTACATTTGTGGATGCATTAATTTATTAATAATCAGCATATAAGTGATCATTAGAGTTTGACAAAAAACTTTAACAAGTTAAGCTCTTTTTGTATAACGTACTCACAGGTGAGGAGTCATGGTATGATCCCGAGACAAAGTGAAAACGATGCTTATTGTCTGTTTTGATATCAAAGGCATCGTCCACCATGAACGCTTTCGCAGCCGCCCTACAGCCCAGATGTGGCCCCCGGACTTTTTTTGTTTCCTCGCCTGTCAAACGCATTCCTCTCTTTAAAAAAGCGCCCAAATTGTTTGCGAAATTTGCATTATTTTAATGATGATAAAAAGTAAACATTTCAATTGTTTATTTCTCAGAATGACCCGTCTACAATTCCTTAGGCGACAATGTCTGAAATTTGATTCTTGTAGAACTCAAAAAAATAATACGAAAATATAATATACCAATTTATCGATAGCTCGCTTGGTTATAGAGATATAGTTTTTAAAAAATCGAAAAAATATCGTAAAATTAAATTTTTTGTTTTGAAGTTTAATAGATTTCCGAAAGAAATATGAAAATACTTAACACAATTTATCGATATTTTTCGAGCTATCGATAAAAATGTAACAAAATTTTTTTTGTATGATGAAGTTTAATAGATTTCTAAAAAAAATAAGACGAAAATATTAAATACAATTTATCGATATCTCATTTAGTTATAGATCAGCGTTGTCCAAAGTTTGAAAAGGCAGCCACGCGTGGTTGGCAAGAAAAATTCTGCCGGCGTAGCAGCCGACACATGTATAGGGAGAGAGAATATGTGTGTTCTATAAATAGAACGCTCGGCAGCTTGTTCTCTTACGATGCGCGTGTTCGGCTGCATTTGCTCTCTCGACTCATGTGTTCGGCTGAAGCTCAAAGTCAAACGCGCAGTCATTCGCTATGCTGCATTGCAAAAAAAATGTTTCACGTTGCCTTCGTGTTTCGCTGCTTCGCACACAAGCGCAACTCTTTCATTGTGTGAGTTTGGACATCACTGTTATAGATATATAGATACTTAAAAGTCGTTAAATTAACGAAAATATATATTTATTTTTAACATGTTATTTAAAAAACTTTAGAATCATCATTTTCGTCATCATTAAATGATGCGTTTTCGATACAAAAATCATTATTATCATTTTCCTCTTCAAGTAGAGACAAAATAGATTTTGGCTCATCGATTTCCTTTAAACTTAGTTCTTTTTGAAGTTCACCGCAAAGTGTTGTAATCGACATATTTTCAATAAACGGCGACAATTCCTTTTTTGATTTGTTATTCACTTTAAAAAGAATGCCTGTCTTATCTTCCTTGCAATATAAACCAAGAACAGTTATTGTCATTTGTTCCGTTATACATCCACGATTATATTTACATTTAGTTAAAAACGTTTCATCGATTTGGACTGTTTTATCTTTTCCACCAAGAATCAAATCACTGTGTGAAGCTATTACTTCAGCTATTTCACGACAATAACTGAAGTAGTCAACTACTGTACCCCAGCTTAAAGAGCAATCACCTCCACTTAGACGCCACTGGTGCAAGTGATCATAAACATCCAAAATCTTAATTTTGATGACAAAAAAAATTACAATTGTCAGAACTTGTCTTATAGAAATATGGCAGAAATAACCATCAAATAAATAAAGTTTGAAAAAACTAAAATAAACGCTTTTTAAAAACATTGAACTAAAAATTTAAAAAATAATTTCTAATGTAAGCTTAAAAAATCTAAAAATTCTTGAATTATTGTGAAAAAGCGTCTGGCGCTCGATACACGAAAAATATATCACAAAGCGCCCACGCTTTTTTGACAATAATTCAAGAATTTTTTGAGTTTTTGAAGCTTACATAAGAAATTATTTCTTAAATTTTTAGTTCAATGTTTTTAAAAATCGTATTTTTTAGTTTTTTCAAACTATGCATATCTATTTTTAAATTTTTAGTTCAATGTTTTTAAAAGCGTATTTTAGTTTTTCTAAACATATTTATTAAAACTATAATTAGTAATAAATATAAACAATAAAATAATAAAAAAAGTTATTAAAAAATTAAAAATTGACCTAAAAACTAAAAAATAAATTTTTCTACATGGGAATTGGAACCCGATACTCCCGTTTTGAGTCGGGTATCCTAACCACTAGGCCATGTGAGCGTGATGCTTAGTGTGCCTTTAAAGCCTAGATTATACCTTTTTCTTTGAGTTACTCATCATCAAGTGGAGTTAATAAAAATCAATGTAAACAAAACTAAATTTGGCTAAAAGATTATAACATCCATATGCCCATACTGGGAATTGAACCCGGACCTCCCGGGTAAAAAAAAAATAAAAAATTGGCTAAAACATTAAAAGCATTCTTATGCTCATACTTTGATTTGAACCCGGAATCCCCGGGTGATAGTCTGGCACCCTTACCACTAGACTACGAGAGTGTACCCGAAGTGCCTTTGAAACCCAATTTATACATTTTTATTGAGTTACTCAACCTCAAGTGAAGTTAATAAAAAGCTATTAAAAAGTGTGCGAGCTAGAGTTTATAGTTTTTCTGCAGGATTTAGAACCCTTTTTTCTTGATCCAGTAGAGGAACATCTCCAATTCCAGTGAAATTTAGTGTGTGAGTGAGATTCCACTTGCATTGGCAGCCCAGAACATAGTGGAGTTGATTCACGCGACGGAATCAAACCTATTTCCTCTAAAAACGAAACAGCCTTTTCCTCAGTTCCAACTTATTCATTTAAAGAACTAGTAATATTAAAATGTTTTAATTTGGAATGCAAATTTGGATGATGTTCTGCCATTTATGTCACTAGGTAGTGGCTTGGATTCCAAGAATTTGTATGTAGATATGAGCGCGCGAAAGAATTAGAAGTGGTAAAATAAGAGCGCCGCAGGCAACAAATTTGTTGTATAATTTTTTTCATTTGTTTGTCTCAAGTACGCATACATAAAAATGTTAATATGTCGTTTTTTAAGTATCTATATACCGATAACTAAGTGAGATATCGATATATTATATTAAATATTTTCGTCTTATAGCTGTTACGCTCAGTTATTCCAGTTACCCATTGTAAAGCTTCAGTTGCGTGTACCTCCATAAGCAAATACCGTAATGTCAGTAAATAATAAAAATAAGGCATCGACTACAGCTTTTCGAGAGTACAGCTGACGTAACATTTAAGGTCTAACAGTTCTGTTAAAAAGCCAAAACAGCTGAGTAAAGCAAAGGTAAGCGCAAAATTTATATTTATTTAAAAATTATTTAAAACAATTAGATTTTTAGATGGATTAAAAAAATATGTAAATGGGAGTAACACACACAGCTGTTCGAGCTGCTAATTTACGGTTGGGGGGTTAACGGAACTCGCATACATATTCGAGGATGGCGGAGCTAAAGGAGGCCGGCTTGGATAGGCCATTTTTCGCGTCTACAAAATAGAAAATTTAACGAAAAAATAAAGTAATGATTAAAACACATATATATAATTCAATAAGCTTTTTTTTTGACAAGAGTAAAGCCATAGCTTATTGCCCCATTTAAGTGGGCATGGTCAAAGCTGCACAAGCCAAATACCATGAATAAAGGGAATAATATTTATTATTTAATAAGATACAATGTTTAAATAACATTATTAACTGGATTGTACTGCCACTCATCTATGGCAGGGCTCATACAGACCGTTAGTTTGAAGCAGGGCGTCTAGCCATGAAATTCTCCAAAAAAACTCGTCACTTTTTTCAAATCAGTCCCAGACGCCTTGGCTGAAAATTACATTTTATTATTTTTTGATAATAGCTTGTAATTGTATATATACTTACAAATGACACACAATTGCATTTCCGATTTAATTTACGCACCGTATTAAAACATTTATTGCCTTCAAACACGCCACAATATGCATTAAATAACTTTTAAACATTCAATTGATCATTTTCAGCACTTTTAATAACCTCAAATAAAGCTATTTATTTACTGTACGGGAGTAACTGAACATGGAAAGGGGCAATACCGATAAATACGTAACAACAGGAAAGACCCTATTATGTTTTAAAAATCTATTAAACTTCATCATACAAAAAAATTTTGTTACATTTTTATCGATAGCTCAAAAATATCGATAAATTCTGTTAAGTATTATCGTATTTTGTTCGGAAATCCATTAAACTTAAAAAAAAATAAAATTTTTCGATACTTTTTCGATTTTTTAATAACTATATCTCGATAGCCAAGCGAGCTATCGATAAATTGATACATAATATTTTCGTCTTATTTTTTCGAGTTCTACAAGAATCAATCTTCAGACCTTGTCGCCTAAGGAATCGTAGAATCCCCCAGTGCTTCAACGGCGGCGTGGATTTATCTGCAGAACGAACGTTGCTTCAAGCATCCCAGCCAAGTTCACAAATCTCATCATCATTGCGGTGTTTTGCTGCATAGCAGGTAATAACACTACACATAAGTAAAATAGCTCTTAACGCAATAACTCAACTTTCTGCGTTTTTGCGTCGATGACAATATCGATAGCAAACTTACTGTGGTGTAGAAAACTTGTTCTACATCAACCGATTCATGAACTAAATCGTTTTAGTTCATATGATGCCCTTAATTTCATTTTGTTCCGTCTTCAAAGAATGACAGAAGCATATAGTCGGGATTTGTACAAGAAAAAATAAAATTCTTTCTTTTAAACAGATCGCGTCTTAAAATTAAAATAATTCAATTGTGTTACCCATGAGTGCTTCATTGTATTAAAATATTCCAGAAACAAAGTCAATATGTCTGAGCTTCAATCATCATTGCTATTAAAAAAACAATTGTCAGGTACGTTACACATGTCTTGCTTTGAATATACACATTTTCGTATGCATGTACATACATATGCATATACTGAATAGCTACATATGTATGTATAAATGTTTGTAAGAGGGTATTTCAGGAACTGTAGCGCCATTTGTTGTCATTTCTACATACTGTCGGGCACATATGTATATATACGTTAATGTGTGTATGTATACTGACTCAAAAGCCGCCTCACTACGTGTGTACATTTATGCAGTATGTATTTGGTTGACCCACACTTTTACCATTATTGGAAAATATGCATATGTATTTACATACGATTTATATAAGTCGTAGGCATTTATGAATATGTACATATATACCCCTATAAAAAGTTTTTAATTTATTGTGAAACGTGTAACACAAGCCCAGTGTACTTACAGATGTATATATGTATGTATGAGTGTACTTACATATATCCATCTGTCTGGTTCCATGTGAATTTTTGAGTTTTGAAATTTAACTATGTACATGTATATCTTATCTTTTATTCATATATTTGAGCTCGGAATATTGTATCAAATAATACCATAAAGAACTATTTCTGTCTATATACATACTGTGTATGTTTCTAAATTGTATTATTATTTTTCGTTTTAGCTTGAAACATTAATAACCGTGTCAAAATAATTGTCCGTTGTAAGATGTAAGATCAGTTCTTGGAAAAAATAGATTTTTTACATATTTGCAATTATTTTTCGACCAAGCTTACCACTTTGTCAAAAACATAGTAAAGTCGAATCACTGCAACCGGTTAATAATCAGGTTCAGTATACGTTTTCGTGTTCCTTTACCCTGAACCTTGATGAAATAATTAAAAGGTGTTCTCGTCATTAGTACGATAAACTGAATAGATAAATTTTAGTAAGAGAGCGTCGAGAGCACCTTATAGTCATTTCACGATGTCCTGAATTGTAGATTGGTTACAATATAACTAACACGTGAAGATCTACATCGAAACTTAGATACAGACTTTTCATGTCAGAAACCGTCACGAGAGTATAGCCTGGTTTCTGTTAAAAAAAAATCTTATTGTTATGAACAGTAATCCAATAAACTAGTAAACTTCGTTGATTCAACGAACACTGTTGCTCCATTTATACCATAAACCAATGAAATAGGTCCGTCCGTCCGTATAAAATAGTCGACCGCGGAGACTATAAAAGCAAAACATTCATGATTTGGAACATAATTTCTCGTAAACCCTGCGCAGCACAAATTTGTTTAAAATCATCGATAGCTCTTCCCCTTCCCTATGTACACATGCAATCGATAACAATTATAACTTGATTACTGATCATTATAAAATTATTACCTGATTATTGATCGTTATAAAATTGCATTAAAAACTTTAACTTAATATGTACTTATACATAGATGTTGATTGTCATTGATTTTATGTAAACATGTGTCTGTGTGTACGCTAAAACAGAAAATGCATGGAATACTGACTTAACTTTAATTTTCTCCGGTGATTCTTTACCAAATTCGATAAAACGGTTTTTTTTTTTAATTTTGCTGATCTTATTTATTAAATCACTTCTTGTGATTAGAAAACTAACAATATACAAACTTATTTTATATAACTTAGTTAACAGTTCTTTTTTGGACCCTAAAATTCATCGCTGGGTTGGTAAGTCGTTATGACGAAGCCGGGATCGGCTACGCAGCTTTGTAAAAACTCTCACGAGATGATTAGGGTGCGATGAGAGCTTGCTTAAGTATTTTACTTTTTGTTCCGCTACTACATCCTTTACTGTCTTTATGAATGTTTTCGTTTCGAACATACCACGGTGCCCCGGTGATGGTTCTCAAGATCTTCGACTGGGATATCTGGACAATGTCGATGTTGCTGTTGCAAGCGTTCCCCCATAACTGGAAACCATAGGTCCAGACTGGTTTAAAAACACAGTTGTTGAGCAGGACCTTGTAGTCCAAACCAAGGGAAAAAACGAGCATTAATAAGCCAATGGACGCTATTGGCTTTCAGTTTGACGTGTGTTGTTTAAGCATCAATTTGTCGGCGCTATGTAAGTCTTCTGCCTAGGTGTACGCACAGTAACGATACTTAGTTTGCTTTCGGAAGTGTGGTGTTGCTCAACGTGAGCGGTGGACAATCTTGACTGCTAAGGGTGAAAGTTACTTGCTTACATTTTTGTTCGTTTACCTTAATTCTCCAGTTGGATAACCATTTTTCATCGTTGACCAGATGATGGTCTAGTTGCGCTGTTGCTTGTATTGGGCAGCTGGAGAGGATGAGAATAGCTTTATCATCAGCAAAGGTTGAAGTTGTTAATCGGGATATCTGCTGTGAACAGAACGTATTGGTCCAAGTACGCTGCCTTGTGGGTCACCAGCTTACGCGTTTCGTATTTCTGATGTTATACGATTGACCTGCTCAATTGTTTGTTTCTATCACGAAAGCCAAATTGTTGCGATGGGATTATTATATTGGACGTAGATGTACTAACGAACAGTACAGTCAAGTGGCCCAACAATACCAAGCACCGGCTTGTTAACGCGCGGACCCCCGCACAAAGCGACCCACCTCCCGCCCATCCGACCGAGGGCCGCTCCGCTTATCGTGCGGTTACGATGATCGCGAACATGTAGACAAATGACACAAAACTAACTTTTTAATAGAGCAAGTAGGAGTGGCACTGTGTATTAAGTGGGAAAGATCGTTATAAATAGAACACAGAATACGAAAAGGGTTATGAAGAGCATAATTAGAATTACAAGTTTGAAGAGATATAGGTACAAAATTTCTAGTATTTCTAATAGGAACAGCAAAGTTAATTTGGTTAATTAATTCAGAAGAATCAATTTCACCATTAATTAATTTGTGAAAAAAGGAAAATGATAGCATTATTCTACGATCACTCAGAAAAGGAAGATCTATTAGTAAAAGTTATGTAAAGAAGATTCAGAAATGGATTAAACCGGGACAGCCAACATTTTTCAAAAAGTTTTGATTGACACAACTATAAACTTATATGTAGGTCTGTATGAGAAGGGATACCGGCTTTGGTATCATTATGATGATTGACGTTTTCCATCTGTCTGGAAAGTGGCCAAGTTTGGCGATGATATTGAAGAGCTGGGCAATAATGCAGACCGCACAGTAAGGAAGCTCCATAATCATCTTTGGGGATTGGGTCACAGCCTGGCGATTTCTTTCAATTGTTCAATTGCTCTTTAATGATTCTTGCGATTTCACTCGGGCGAAACTTGATTGGCTCATGTCGAAGCTGATCGTCGTTTGATACAGTCGGTAGTGCAAACGTTTTTGTTGCAGGATTAAGTTGAAGCACTTTTTGAAGGTGAGTAGCAAATGTGCTAGCTCTTTCTTCATCGCTGGGGGCCCAGCCGCCTGCGATGTTTCTTGTAGGCATTACGGTTTCTGTTGTTGAGCTTAGAGTTTGGTAAGCTCTCCACAATGAGTTTTTCGTACTTTTGGTTGATAATTGCTCGATGTAACGACGTTGAGCGTGTTTTTCCTCGTTTTTTAACGCTTTGGTGAGTTTACGTTTTGCGTCTTTTAGTTTTTGCTTTGCCGATGGCGATCTGTTCGATTGCCATTCATGTCGTAAGTGTCGCTTTTCAAGAACGAGCTGTTATATTTGTAATTTTGTTGTCTTTTGGTTGTGTATTGTTTTTGGTGTTTGAGGAGTTGCGGTGCGAGCTGCGGCGACGAATACGGACTCCAGAGTGTTAGCAAAACTGTCGATTTAAGTCCAGACTTATAGTTGCCACTGCAATAAAGGCATATTTACTGAATTAAAAAACGTTATCGTATGCTTCGCAACGTATATCGGAGCGTTATCCTGTTAAAATATCCAGTCCTCATCATGGAACTTCTCCCTAAATGATATAAGTTCACCCTCAAGGAGTTCCCTATACATTTGGACATTCATCCGTTCCGGCAAACTGCTTTCCAATAGAGCTAAAGCTGCTAATACGATCAGAGACCCACAGCCAAGGTTCCGCTTATGCCAAGTCTGCCGGGGAGGTCGTGGGTGGTTTTTAGTGACGAAAATAAGTTCAATTTAGACGGCCCAGACGGTAACCAGAAGTACTGGCGGCAGTTGCAGTGGCAACTATAAGTTTGGACTTAAATCGAATTGAGGACTATTAGGGCATCCTAACAGCAAAAGTGTATGAGGGCGGAGGGCATTTTGGGTCCTTAAAGGACTTAAAAATGGTCTATTTCTAGAAATGGGCAATGGTCGACTAGAAAATCTTACAAAACCTAGTAAATTCGATGCCCCGCCGATCGGAATTGGTTGAAAAAATGCAAAGGAGGTTGCATTTCATGCTTATTAATTTATCAAAGTAAATTTAATAAGTTTATTTCCCTAAATTTACGGTCTTTTCAAAAATGCACTATCAAAATGCAATATCAATTTTTTATGAAGGTGTTTTTTCAATAAAATAATTTCTATAAAAATAAACAATATTTGAAAAATCATTGTGCGTGTTAAGTTTAAGTATCATTTACCTATTTAAAAAAAAATATAAGTAAAAAATCGGCTGAGTAAAAGTTTCGAAAAAATATAAGAAAACATAGTGCACAAATATCAATTTTGCTGAGGTAGATCCGAAAGGCACACGGCGCTTATCAGACTGGAGTCAATAAAATCGGTTAGATTTTTTGGGATCTGTCTTCCAGGAAAAACGTGGCCGAGCTTGTTTGATTTTATAATTGCATTATAGGGCTGCTTTCCTTTTGGAGTCACGTGACGAGATGTGTGAGTGTGCTTGGTATTATGGTCTTCTGCTGCTATAAAGCGTTCTCCTAGTGAATTAATAAATTCCATAAATTGGTCTTCAAATATGGTATAAAGCGGGAGGCAGTATACAGCGGCTAGAGTAAGTTGGTTACCACTGTCCAGATGTAGTTTTAGAGATGTCTCCTGCAGATAGTTTGCTTGAGCCGGCGTCTAGATTGTATAATATGTAGTTAATTTAATTTTCGCATGTTCTTAAAATTTTTTCCAAAGAACAAAATTAAAAAAAAAATTTCAACTATCGCATTTATTTATACTCTGCGTTTAGGGGAAGCTCTAAGCATTATTAAAACAAGTAAGAAGGCTCTAGTCGGGAGACTAACTCCAATCGATTAAATTCGATATCTTTGGTGTTTCTTAATCGATTTGAACGAAATTTTCAGAAAAGTTCTATCGTTACCCATTATTTCAACCCTCATTTTTACATTTTCCAAATTCGATATTTTTTTGTTATCGATTCCATGTTTATATCGGAAACCAGAATAGTTATCGGTAATCTGCTCATGGTATAGGAGAACTTATATACAAATCTGAAGTCTCTAGCTCTTGTAGTCTCTGAGATCCACGCGTTCATACAGACGGACAGACGGACATGGCTATATCGTCTCGGCTGTTGATGCTGATCAAGAATATATGTACTTTATGGGGTCGGAGATGCTTCCTTCTGCCTGTTACATACTTTTGCACAAAACCATTATACCCTTATTTACCTATATTATGGGTTAAGGGTATAAAAATAATCACTTGAAAAAATTGCAAAACTAAATATTTGTTTTTTAGACTTAAAAAAAAAAAACTTACTAAGGATGTTATTTTCATTTCCGCAGTTGTATATCTATTTATTAAAAAATACCGAAAGAAATAATAGCATCATAGAAAATGTTAAGTTGTTTAGAAAAATAGATTTGTTATCTAACTTAAGGCCTTTTTACTCTTAACTTAACTTAACTTAACTTAACGTAACTTAACTTAAGGAATGTATGCGTTTACTCTCAACTTAACTTAACGTAAGAAATCAGTGTGTCAGTGCTGTAGAATTATGTTAGCAGTGCAGTTAAACAAAAAATTAAACAGCTGTTATCACATATTTAGAACATCTGCATTCAACCGTTGTTGCGTTGGCTCATTTGGAAGAAATTAATAATGGATAAAGTTGGTGTAGCATTTGGTATTTACCTAAACATCTAAGCATTATTTAAAAAGCAGGAAGAGCAGATAAAAAGGAAGCGGCGTTGGGCAGTACGTCCAATAAATCGGAACTGGCACACGAGTGGGTACTTCACCAAGACTTTCTCAGTTATGAGAGATTTGGATGATGAACAGTTTTTTTTTCATACCCGAATGCCTAAAAAGTTGTTCCACTTATTATTGAGTTTGTTGCGAGACAAACTCAAGAAGCTGCGACCGCACGGTGGCACATTTTGAATACAACGTTGGAGTTCATGCCAGATAATTGTGAAAAGATTGTTCTGACGTGCGTCGTATTACATAATTTTATTATGTTAAACGATTTGGGTCGTTGCTATTGTCCTCCTACGTTTGTTGACCAAGATGCGCCTGAAAACAGCATTATATTGGGTGGCTGGCGAACTGAAATGCAGTCCTGCAATAGCGTTCGTGAGTACATGTCACATAGCCGCAGGAGCGCCAACTATGCCATGACGCTGAGAAACAAATTGCGTAGCTATTTAATGAATGAAGGAGCAGTTTCGTTTCAACCAAAATAAAATGTTTAACTTTATGGGATTATTAAAATAAAACAATGATAATTTAATTTTGTTTCAATTTATTGATTGTCGGACAATAATTGCAAGATTTTCGTTCCTACATTAAGTTTTTTGTTGGGAGACATTGCCGACAACGATTTTTTAACAATATTGGCAAAACTTGCTGCCACCTCATCCTCAGCTTCTTTCTGCTTCATGGACTCGCAAAAATCCTTGAACGCTGCTGTTGCCTCTGACAAATTATCGTCCGCGGTGGTGTTTGTCTTGTGTTTCTTCGACGGATGTAGCGATGCCACAGGTACAAGTTCAGGTGCAAGTGCAGGTGCATTATCTAAAAATGGTGGTGGAGATTCCATTATAGTATCATAAATATTTGGGGTTGAGGAGAACACGTCATCATTTTCAAAACATATTGGCAGCGACTCAGACGTCTTGAAATTTGACCTTTGCCTAAACAATAAAAGTACTGTACTGTACAAAAAAAATAAAAACAAATTTGTAATAAGTAATTACTGGCGTCTCTGCAAATGGGTTTTTAAAAACTGCAAACTTTGGAAATGCAGCCATTCCGACGACGACCCAACTCCACTACCTGAGGGTTCCACTATCCTCAACTCCTTCGCAAATCGCTCTCTCAGGGTAGTCCAACGCCTTTCACAGATATCAACTTTGACAAGCAAACATATCAATTCAAAACCAAATTCAACAAGTGGAAACGTTGCAGTCGGACGCAACCGACTGCGGTATACTCGATACCAGTATTAAAACCGGTAAAAAGAGGCCTCATTGCAAAGGGGTACGGATGAAGCAGGGGTGTACGCTGCCTTTGAGATTCTCCGATGCAGATGGGGATGCCACCAGCTATATTCCTTCCAAATTTGGTGACTCTAGCTCAAAGTTTGTAAAATGTGGGGAAGGGGGGGGGGCTGGGGCGGTATGGGTGGGCGTGGCATCCCAATTTTTGATGCAGATCTTTGTGAAATGTCAATTGCTATCTTCATACCAAATTTGGTGACTATAGCTGGAAATTTGTAAATAGTGGGGATAGAGGGGCTGGGGGCGGTATGGGTGGGCGTGGCATCCCAATTTTTGATGCAGATCTTTGTGAAATGTCAATTGCTATCTTCATACCAAATTTGGTAACTCTAGCTCGAAGTTTGTAAAAAGTGGGGAAAGGGGGGCTGGGGGCGGTATGGGTGGGCGTGGCATCCCAATTTTGGATGCAGATCTTTGTGAAATGTCAATTGCTATCTTCATACCAAATTTGGTGACTCTAGCTCAAAGTTTGTAAATGGTGGGGAAAGGAGGGCGGAATGGGTGGGCTTGGCTCCAAAACTTTGATGCAGATTTTTGGGGGTCGTTGCCAGCTATCTTCCCACCAAATTTGGAGGCTCTAGCTCCACAACTCTGGAAGATACACGCATTCCCGTTTTTGACGAAGCGTTGGGGTGGATGGGGACGGCTAGGGCAGTATCGGTGGGCGTGTCATCCAAACTTTTGATGCAGTTTTTGGGGGACCATCATCACCTAATTTGGCACCAAATTTGGTGGCTATAGCTCAAAAACTGAGGGAGATATAAATAAGGCTTTTTTGACTTTAAAATGCGGGGCCTGGGTGGATGGGGACGGCTAGGGGGCGTGTCATCCAAATTTTGGGCAGTTTTGGGGCCATCATCACCTAATTTGACTGGCTCCAAAATATTTGATGCAGTTTTTTGGGGGTTAAAAGCTAGTAGCTGGGGAATGGGCTTGGCTTACCAAATTTTTGGGGTTGCTGTAGCTTCTTAGCATTTGGTAGTTAGGATGTGCGAAATATGTGGATTTATCGGTTTTGAGCTATCGAATTTATCGATTTGCCAGCCCCCCAGTTATCGTAGAGCCCCCATCTTGACACTTTAATTTACTATCCCATAGATAAAGAGAATTGGAAAGTTTCAAGTCTCTAGCTTGAAGGGTGTGGAAAAAACTTGCAACCATACGGACGGACAGACGGACAGACACCATGACGGACATTGCACAAAACCAATATACTCTTTACCTTCGGTATCGAGTATAACAATTTTTATATATACTAACCATTGCAACCAAGTTCTTTGGCAATTGCAGCCCAAACTTCTCTTTTTTTAAATATATATTTTTTAAGTCTTTTGACTTTTTATCATACAATAAAGCATGATTTTGTACTAAAATAATAAGTTTATGTTCATCCATTTGAATATTTGATTTTGTAAACATTTTGTAAAGAGCGTTAAACGTTTTTCATCACAGTTTTTGATCAGCTGTTTGATTTTCACGTTAATCAACACTGTTTAACTTAAGAACTTAACGTAAGAATCTGCAACCTGCAGGTTCATAATTAAGTTAAGTTACGTTAAGTTGAGAGTAAACGCTTGCATTGACAGCCATAAGGCAGATTGAGTCAGCTGACTCTTACGTTAAGTTAAGTTAATTTAAGTGAAGAGTAAACAGGCCTTTAGCCCTTTAAAGGGCATGAAAACGGGTTTTGATGCGGTTTTTTTTATTGGATAGATATTTATAAATAAAAAATACACTTTATTTTCGTTTTGCCAGATTTTGAATTTTAACAGTTTATTAAGGATATTAGGTATGTTGCACATATGCAACAAATATGCTTTGGGGGAAAATTAAACTTATTGTATACTGAAAATTCAAACTTTATTAAATTCGGAATTGTGATGTTTCAAGATAGTTTAACAAAATGTAATTTTTGGGATTCGTTTATTAAAGTCATAAGTTAATATGATATGAAATGAAAAAAAAAACAATAACAATTCATATGAAATGAAAATGATTTTAATACGTATATAATGATAAGAGCTTAATCTAAATGAAAATCTTTAAAACAATTGTTTTATTTTGTTGAAGCATAGATCAACTATACATATGTTGCACATAACTTGCGTAAATCCAACACAGTTTGGTTTCTTGGTCTGTTCCTGCCGTACCAATTGGTTTGGAACGCGCTGCGTTGGACCTCTCAGCTTTTTATACTCGTTACCGAAGGTAAAGAGTATATTGGTTTTGTGCAATGTCCGTCATGGTGTCTGTCCGTCCGTATGTGTGCATGTTTTTTCCACACCCTTCAAGCTAGAGACTTGAAACTTTCCAATTCTTTTTATAACATTTTACAGGAATATTCGTTTGCTTTTTTGACCCTTTTATACAGCAGCCAAGCGTTGCTGACATTCAAGTCAGAGAACTGCAACGAGTATGATTAAGTCTGATCAAACACTCGTGCCAAAAATACAATCAAATCAATTCAAGTCACCTGACCCAACATGTTCAATCGATTCAAGTATTGTCCAGCGTCAACTGATTTGATACAACATGAACCGACTCGGGTTTGACAATCACGACCGAGTAACGGTATGGGCGGCTTCGGTTACAATCAAACCGTGTCAGCTTATCGTTTCGGGACGCGTCACGACGATTCATTGAAACGAACCTAATGTAAGCTACTAAACATGCCAAATTTACTCGAGTAATGTTCGATTGATTTAAATCATCTCAGGCATACTCGAGTAATAATGTATGATTTTGGGTATGAAGCGTATGTTAGAAGGGTTTGAAGCGTGCACACAATGCGTTCAAGACATCTGTGACAGAATATATTTGAAACAGATATAAAAAAGCTTAAAGAAAACATATTAATTTGAAATAATAATTTATATTAAATAATGAAAATTAAATAAAAATAAATCAAAAAATACATATTTTTTATTTGATTGCTTTTAAATTTGTCTAACATGTAGTATATTAAGTGTCATTATTTTTATAAATTGAATTCAGAAAAATTAAACTATCAACTGAGCCTGGTGCAAGCCGGTTGCGTTTATCTGTAATTACATTTCCCGCTAACGAGAATGATCTCTCAGCTGCTGCACTACTGGCTGGTATCGAGTGAATTTGCATAGCAACTTCGTACAAATTTGGATATTTTATTTTATTAAACTTGTTATCGTCTGCGTAGTGGAATGTGACACCCAAAAAGTTACGCTGGACGTAATGGTCTGTCCACAAATCAATTGTCGCTGATCCTCCTCCATTGCGTACAATTTTGGAAATCTCTTCATGCATGTCCCTTTTTTTTTCCCCGCGGCCTTTTGGACATTCCTCGACACTGTTGTAGGATCCGGAATTAGGTCATCCACATCTACATCCTCGCCGTATAATGATCCGAGCTTTAAAAAAATTTCACCATTTTTATAAAGCCAGCACCTTTTAATTAATCAATTAATTAATATTATTAATATTATTTAATTTAATTGAATAACTTCACCTTTAACTGCAGAAAACGGTCGGCAATCTTCCGTTACCCAATTTGCGCAAACTTTGGTTGCCTCGTTCTTATCCTCAGCAGACACTTTTTTAAGGCAATTGTCTTATTTATTGCCTTGCAACATTTATGCCTGTGCAAATTAGACGTCTGTCCGTTTTTGTACTTTAATACAGCCGCGCATGAGCGACAATAAACGAACCCAGGCACAATTTCATCACATTCATTCTTGACTTCGGCCAAAATATTCCACAGAGAACTGCGCCCTTTGCGTTGGCCACTTAGCGTATAAGCACCGCACTGAATTTTTTCTATGATAATTTTATTGCTTTCATCCATTTTTTATACACGACCGTTTGTTAAAAATCACCTTAATATCACTTGTCAGCAATACAATGACGTTGCGAGAACTTGTGTATGGCAAGTACACGAGTAAATCATTGTTCGGGTATGATGTGCAACTCGAACACTATCTAACAATTCAATCATACTAATATAAGTGTGATTCATTTTCGGTTACTGCTTGTGACAGGGAACGTTCGTTAGCAAATCATGTATGAGCTTAATGCTAGTGATTCAAACTTGATCTTCGACGATGAGTTGAAGACGAACGGTTCGATACATGTACATGAATCAAACTGACAGAATCAGAAAAAGTACACGTCAGTACTCGAGTATGAACAAAAATGTTTGACTCGTTGCAGTTCTCTGATTCAAGTCCAGTAAATGGTAAAAAAAAGTCTGACATGCCAACGTCTGCTTCTCAATAAAATTTTGTGTCTGCCGATTATACTATCGATCAGATCAACGCCTCCCATATAGCTGTTGTATTGCCGTTCTGCGAATGGGCGATCAATTTCAACATATTCTTTTTTGGATTTGTTGTATCGGCGCGCAAAATCCTTGGGAACTATACCAGCAAAGTTGGATGACAATGTATTAATTTTGTTATCAACTCATGTTGTTACTGATACATCCACTCCAGAGAAGTCAGCAACATATTCTGTAGAAGTACCACGAGGATTTTTCTTAAGGCTCATGTTGTCGGTGATTTTAAAATTGGGAATTCTGTTTCTCCTTATGGTACCCAGAGCTAGGATTCCGCTGTCGGCCAAATACTTTGAAAGCGGCAATGAGTTGAAATACAGTCGAACTTCATTAAACAAATCTGAAGGGGACAAGAAAAAACTTCGTTATATAGAATAAATTCTATAACTCAAAAACGATAAATCCGCATATTTCGCACATCCTTACAGCTAGAACTACCAAATTTAGTAAGAAGATAGCTACTAGCAATCCCCAAAAAACTGCATCAACCCATTCCGCCCTCAGCCCCCCCTCATTTTGAAATCAGAAAAGCCTATATCTCCCACAGTTTTTGAGCTATAGCCATCAAATTTGGTACCAAGATTGGTGATGATGACCCCCCAAAAACTGCATCAATGCCACGCCCACAAATTCTGCTCTAGCCGCCCACATCCACCCCAACGCTTCATCAAAAATGGGAATGTGTGTATCTTCCAGAGTTATGGAGCTAGAGCCACCAAATTTGGTAGGAAGATAGCTGGCAATGACCCCCAAAAGTCTGCATCAAAGTTTTTGAACCACGCCCACCCATTTCGCCCCCTTTCCTCACTTTTTACAAACTTTGAGCTAGAGTCACCAAATTTGGTATGTAGATAGCAATTGACATTCCACAAAGATCTGCATCAAAAAATTTGGATGCCACACCACCCATATCGCCCCAGCCCCCCCCCTCCCTTTCCCCACTTTTACAAACTTTGAGCTAGAGTCACCAACTTTGGTATGAAGATAGCAATTGACATTCCACAAAGATCTGCAGCAAAAATTTGGATGCCACACCCACCCAATCCGCCCCCAGCCCCCCTTTCCCGAGCTTTTACATACTTTGAGCTAGAGTCACCAAATTTGGAAGGAAGATAGCTGGTGGCTTCCCCATCTGCATCGAAGAATCTTTAAGGCAGCGTACACCCCTGCCGCATCCGTACCCCTTTGCAATCAGGCCTCTTTTTACCGGTTTTAATACTGGTAACGAGTATACCGCAGTCGGTTGCGTCCGACTGCAACGTTCCCACTTGTTTTTACATGCTTTTATTTAATTTGTCTGTCTGTTTGTTTGTACCGGATTCTTGTAATCAAATTTTCACCAAGTTCCCGACTAGCTAGAGCTCTGAAATTTTCACCAAAGATGTGTTTCAGATGACAATACATGTTTTTGTTCTTGGCACGATAAAATATGTAATATCACGTAAAAACTGCGATAAACAGTTTTCCTTTTGCTTAACTTACTAATTTGACTGTCAAATATGACAAGCTTTAGTGGCATGAAGGGAAGCCTGCCGCTTCACAGTCCGAAGATCGTGGGTTCGAACTCCGACCGAGACATACGTTTTTTTATTTATTATTTAAACTTTTTATCTTTTTTTTAAATAACAAAAACATGTTTGATATTTAGGTATTGCATGGATGATGGTAAAAAATCGATTACAAATGTATGCAAGAAAGCGTATAAAAGCATGTCTTCAAAATTTTTTTTGATTTACTTGTTTTGTAATTCATTTTCAATGACGAAACTTCGTTTGCCCAATTTATATTTAGTTTCTAGTTTAGTCAGTTCTTCTGCGATGTTAAGTTGAATGATCCTAACATTTTACAGGAATATTCGTTTGCTTTTTTGACCCTTTTATACAGCAGCCAAGCGTTGCTGACATTCAAGTCCAGTAAATGGTAAAAAAAAGTCTGACATGCCAACGTCTGCTTCTCAATAAAATTTTGTGTCTGCCGATTATACTATCGATCAGATCAACGCCTCCCATATAGCTGTTGTATTGCCGTTCTGCGAATGGGCGATCAATTTCAACATATTCTTTTTTGGATTTGTTGTATCGGCGCGCAAAATCCTTGGGAACTATACCAGCAAAGTTGGATGACAATGTATTAATTTTGTTGTCAACTCATGTTGTTACTGATACATCCACTCCAGAGAAGTCAGCAACATATTCTGTAGAAGTACCACGAGGATTTTTCTTAAGGCTCATGTCGGTGATTTTAAAATTGGGAATTCTGTTTCTCCTTATGGTACCCAGAGCTAGGATTCCGCTGTCGGCCAAGTACTTTGAAAGCGGCAATGAGTTGAAATACATACATAGTTGTCAAAGTAAATATGAAAATTCTGATATCTCCCTTAACCAATCTGATAACAGAATTTGATGCTGCACTTTAATCTGGCTCGTGAGGCAGTACAACGTTTTCTTTACCAGAGTCTATTTCAAACTTGTAGCAGAAACTTTTATCTAGAACATTTATCTTAAATCCCCATTTATAAGGCTTCTTGGGATTGTACCGCTTCAAGTGGCTTCGAGCTTTTGTTGAACAAATCTATTCATCGACACATAGAAACTGTTCCTTCGGTACTTTCGAAAAACTATTATTTAATTCATTAACAAGTGGTCGAATTTTGAAAAGGCGATCGTGATGCGGATCAGAAGACGGAAGATTATTATCGTTGTTGTTGTTGAAATGAATGGAGCGTTTGATTGTTGTGAAAGATTTGTGAAACATAATGTTTTGTACGACTGGTATACCAATATTTGTGGATGTGTATTTTTTATGATTTTTTGAAAAAATTGCTAAAGATGGCAATTTTGCCCACTTTTCATACAAAATAGTCATTTTTAGTAATTTTTAGCAATTTTCAAAAAATCATAAAAAATACATGAGAAGAGATTTTTGAAAATTTTCTTTTTCAAACACTATTAGAATTGTTTGAAGTAACTTTTTGCATCAAACATTTTTTGTTTAAGTCAGGGCAAAAAAGTTCAATAAGTAGACTTTTCCAAGAATTGAAAACTTTCAATGTGTACTTAATGGGTTGAGAACAGTACTGTATCATTCAAACGGAAATTTAATGACCTTTCCATTGATTCCATACTTTGACCATACAGTCCATAAAACATTGCGCATACCTTAAAAAACATGTCGTACGAATTAATAGTGGTCTGGGCTCGTATATGTTTGTTCGACTGTGTTAACCCTTTTCTTGACATTTTTCCTAAGTAAGGGATACCTTTGTTGAAATACATACATATGTGATATCCATAGTTGAACACAAAACACAGACGACAATAAACAAAAAATACGTTCAAGACGGCACGCGAAATAAAAAAAACATGAAAACAACGGTTTGTTGCACAACTGCATCAAAATTTTAGAAGAAAAATTTTACTCAGATATGTATTTTGATGCATATCTGCAACACACCAATGTTCACAATTCACAAGTAAAATACAATGAGAAACATAAGAAATCAATATAAAATTAAAAATAGATCAAATTACCTTTCGAATAGTCTTGTTTTTTTAGTCAAATAACCTTCACTGTAATATACAATTTTAATTTCAAAATATGCAATAAAGTAAATTTCGCTTTTCACAAAATTGGCGAGACAAAAGAACATATGTTTTGTACAACATACAGAAGAGAGTGACCAGACCACAAAATGGAAAAAATTCATATTGAAGATCTACGTCAAACAAAGACTTATCACATACAAGGTCTGTTTGATAGTAGAAAGTGCAGGGTAGTGCAGGGCAGAACAGAACACGAAAAATACAACTCTGAAAATTTTAAGTGTAAAAAAGTGTAGAACTGCTATCGAACAAAAAAGGTGTAAGTTAGGGCAATTGAAGCAAACAACAGCTGACTGACAACTTCGAGCCGTGAAGCAAGCATACATCGTTTGGTTGGGCCTTAACATGAGTTTTAATAAAAATGAAAATTTCACTTTAAGTGAGTTAATTGATGAAGACAGCGATGCTGAAACTATTGCAACATTATTTTAATAAAAATTAAATGAATTTTTCGTAAACTTTTTATCAATAAAATAATCCATATAATAATCATCCTCATTTGACATTTTTAAACAACTTGCAATGTTAAACTGATTGTCCCAAAACGATAACTGACTCAAAACAGCTGTTTTGTTGTTTTACACTTTTCTGCTATTATTTTGGTGTAAAAAGTCAGAAAGTCAGGGCACACTAAAAAACACAGGGCAGAACAGTTTAGTGTAAAAAAGGGCAGCTATCGAACACTTTTTTGTGAACTAGTGTACACTAGGGTACACTAGTGCAGCTATCGAACAGACCTACAGTGTTTATATTAAAATCGCGGCATCGCGGTCCGTTAAAGGGTTAGTATTAATCATTTTAATTGCCAATTGAAATTTTTTTTTGCGAAATTGCAACAATATGGTTCGTGGAAAACACTGCACTGAGGATAAGCGACAATTAATCGAAAAACCTGCTCCTGAATGGGAAATCTTCCAGAGAATTTTGTCATAAAATAGTCCTTAACACAAAAATTTTTCAATATAATACTGAACATGCAAACGAAAACGAATTCTGATCAGGCGTCACGTCCAAAGGCTAGTCCGGGCAGCTCTATGTACCCTTTTAGGTCTGCGCTGGATCTTAAAATGTCTTTAATTAACTTGCAAATGTGAAAAGATCTAGCATACGTCTCAGGGAGAATAATTTAAATGGTTGTAGACCAAGAAGTGTACCCTTACTGAAATCTAAACATATTACCAAGCGCATGCAGTTCGCACGGTCATACCAATTTTTGCCGATCGACAACTGGAGGAATATTATACGATCAGATGAGAGCAAAGAATGGTTCAGCAACAATTCGGTAAGCGTCATGGAGTTGCCTGCGCAGTCCCCAGAGGGTTGAGGTCAAAAAATGAGACGCTGTGCGGCTGTGATTGCTAATAAAGGCCACGCAACTAAGTATTAAATTCATATAATAAATTTTTTTAACAAACAATAGCTGTTAGCAAATATATATTTTCTCATATTGATAAAAAAAAAGCACTTATGAAAGGTGATGCTTTTATTCCTTTCAAATATATCAACACGAATTTCGGGACAAACCGATACTTTTCGTTTAGGGCAACCATATTCAGCTAACTATAAAAAATAAACATTTGAAAATATTCGTACACTAGATGTTTGTTATTTGGCCGGTAAGCAAAAGTAGCTTGGTGGTGCTATTATTTTGCTGCTGTATCTTTATGTATGTAAATTAAATACAGTCGTGTCTGTATATAGTGAACACCTCGAAATAGTGAACACCCAAAAATTTACATGGAGTACTCTTAATAGTGAACAAACGAAAAACTCGAAATAGTGAACAAAGATTTTTTAATAAATTTTAAGCAGAAAAAGATAGAAATAACATACAAAAGGTAATGCTTACACTTACACTACTAAACATTCTTTGTTTTGCTACACTGCGACACCACAGGAAAATCGCAGAAACCAATGAATTAAAAAGTAACGGAGTTAAAAAAATGTCTAAAGCGTGGGACAAGGAAACAAATTTCACATTGTTTTTTAATAGTACATAGTTCATGAATTATCTCATAGATATTGTTATTTATTTCAACTACAAATACCTAAATAAAACATTCCATGTCCTAATTCAATTACAAATTACAGTCGTGTCTGGATATAGTGAACACCCTAAATAGTGAACACCTCGAAATAGTGAACAAGCTGTCCAAAAATTAATTTCTGGACGCAAAAAGCACACATTAATTCGCGGTTTTTTTTCAATAACGATACATATTTACTTTAATTTGTTCACAAATTTATTTAATTGATTTCAAGTCTAGCATTTCCATACACAAATGTGTATTTTGAGCAAAAAATATGAGTCTCGAAATAGTGAACAACCTCGGAATAGTGAACAGGCCTTGCAAAAATTAGTTCACTATATCCAGACACGCCTGTATTTACACTTTTTTTGTGTCTTTGGCTGCAACCGCTCACTGCGCACTTCATTGTGGTGTTTTTATATCGTTACCGAAGGTCAAGAGTATATTGAGTTTGTGCAATGTCCGTCATGGTGTCTGTCCGTCTGTATGTTCGCAACTTTTTCCACACCCTTCAAGCTAGAGACTTGAAACTTTCCAATTCTCTGTATCTATGGGATTGTAAACTAAAGTGTCAAGATTGGGGTTCTACGATAACTGGCAAATCGACAAATTCGATAACTACAAACCGATAAATCCACATATTTCGCATATCCTTACTGCTAGAACTACCAAATTTGGTAAGCAGATAGCAATCTCCAAAAAACTTAATCAAAAATTTTGGCACCACGCCCACCCATTCCACCCCCAGCCCACCCGCATTTAAAGACAAAAAAGCTTATATCTCCTACAGTTTTTGAGCTAGAGCCACCAAATTTGGTGCCAAGATAGGCGATGATGACCACCCAAAAACTGCACTCCACCAAATTTGGAAAGAAGACAGGTGGTGGCATCCCCATCTGCATCGGAGAATCTTTAAGGCAGCGTACACCCCTGCCGCATCCGTACCCCTTTGCAATCAGGCCTTTTTTTTCTACCGGTTTTAAAACTAGTAACGAGTATACTGCAGTCGGTTGCGTCCGACTGCAACATTTCTACTTGTTTTTAAGATTCGGATGATGAAGACCAAGGGGAATTGCAGATGGGAAATACTATTAAAGCTTCCGAAGCTATAGACAGTTTTGACAAGGCTATCGCATGGGCTGAGGCCAATACTAATGACTTTTCTGCGATTCTAAAAATGCGCACTCTACTTGAATAAGCTGTCCAAAAATTTATTTCTGGACGCAAAAAGCAAACATTAATTCGCGATTTTTTTCAATAAAGATACATATTTACTTTAATTTGTTTACAAATTTATTTAATTGATTTTAAATCTAGCATTTCCATACACAAATGTGTATTTTGAGCAAAAAATATGAGTCTCGAAATAGTGAGCAACCTTGGAATAGTGAACCGGCCTTGCAAAAATTAGTTCACTATATCCAGACACGACTGTAATACTATTTAAATTATAAATAAATAAAAAAGTTTAAAAAAGCTAAAAAAAAAAAAAAAACACGCTTTTAAGAACATCGAACTAAAAATTTAAAAAATAATTTTTTAAAATAAGCTTAAAACAATATTGATCGAAAAATGCTAGTTATTTTTAAGAAATAAATATAGTTTAAAAAAAACTAACAAACACGCTTTTTAGAGCATATCAAACTAAAAAGTTAAAAATAATTTTTCAAATAAGTTTAAAACAATAATAAATGATAAATACTAGCATTATTGTAAAAAAAAGCGTTGGGCGCTCGATGTACGAGAAATATGGACAAAGCGCCCCACGCTTTTTTTTTACAATAATGCTAGTATTTATCATTTATTATTGTTTTAAACTTATTTGAAAAATTATTTTTAACTTTTTAGTTTGATATGCTCTAAAAGCGTGTTTTTTAGTTTTTTTAAACTATATTTATTATTAACTTTTTAGTTTGATATGCTCTAAAAGCGTGTTTGTTAGTTTTTTTAAACTATATTTATTTTTCACTTTTTAGTTCGATGTATTATAAAAGCGTGTTTTTTAGTTTTTTTAATTTTAGTTCTATTAATTATTAAAAAAAAAAATGGAAGTTCTAGAGAACATGAACATGGTGCAGATTTTTAAAAAAAAAACAATTTTTTTTTCGGCCGTGGACGGGATTAGAACCCGCGATTGGTGAATCCGGGAGCGAAGACCCGCGCCTTAGACCGCTCGGCCAACGAACGAACTTGAGGTAGTGGGATATACTGACAGTAATAAGCCACTTGCTTTTAGTCCAAAGGAGAGTTACATACATACATACAAAAAAAAAAAAAAAATTGGAAGTTCTAGAGAACATGAACATGGTGCAGATTTAAAAAAAAAAAAAAACAATTTTTTTTTCGGCCGTGGACGGGATTAGAACCCACGATCGGTGAGTCCGGGAGCGAAGACCCGCGCCTTAGACAGCTTGGTCAACGAACGAACTTGAGGTAGTGGGATATACTGACAGAAATAAGCCACTTGCTTTTAGTCCAAAGGAGAGTTACATACATACAAACATACAAGTGAAGCTAATATAAGCGTGTTAAAAAAGCGTGGGCGCTTTGTGATATATTTTTTTATACCCTTAACCCATAAAATGGGTAAATAAGGGTATAATGGTTTTGTGCAAAAGTATGTAACAGGCAGAAGGAAGCGCCTCCGACCCCATAAAGTATATATATTCTTGATCAGCATCAACAGCCGAGACGATATAGCCATGTCCGTCTGTATGAACGCGTGGATCTCAGAGACTACAAGAGTTAGAGACTTCAGATTTTAAATATAAGTTCTCCTATACCATGAGCAGAACAAGTTTGCTTCAAATTATCGATAACTATTCTGGTTTCTGATATACACATGGAATCGATAACAAAAAAAATATCGAATTTGGAAAATGTAAAAATGAGGGTTGAAATAATAGGTAACGATAGAACTTTTCTGAAAATTTCGTTCAAATCGGTTAAGAAACATCCGAGATATCGAATTTTATCGATTGAAGTTAAGTCAGTATACCAAAGTCTTATATAAATTTAAGTTATTTATTGCAAATGGGTTCAGGGTATCTTCTAGTCGGGCTCTCCCGACTAGAGCCTTCTTACTTGTTGTATATCGAGAGCCCGACGCTTTTTTGGGGAGGATTTAAAAAAACTTTAATTTATACAATCTATACAAACATTATGTAATTGTAATCAAATAGGCTCTTGAAATTCGATCACAAATCCAGCAAACCTTATGCCGTATACGAATTTTAAATTTTGTAATGTGTTCTTTATTCATACAAAAAGCACCACAGCACGGCGAGGTCGGGGTCCACTAGTTGTGTAAGAAAATTCAATAGCATTGAAGCTCCTTTTGTTGGTGCAATTGTTTTTGTACTTTTAGTTAAATTTTTGTTGTGTCAGTTCAGGGAAGATTTACGTAGATTTCGAAAAGAAAATTTTTTTTAAGTGCTCTCAAATATGTAAAGCAGTGGAGGGGCGTCTCTCATTTTACTAAACACTCGTAGAAATGGCAGGAAATTCTGCCGCAGCGTAGTTTTCGAAGCACAGTGTGCGAATAGCGCCAATCTAGGAGAATGCATGAGCAACTTAAGCCGGATTTAGTGAACCCAACCAAACGTTTGAGTGTGTCAGTAATGCCCATCACTCATTAAAAAACCAGAAAACAAGACTTTAAGATTATGTTGTTAAAATCGTTAATAACAACTAGTCACCAAATTTGGTAAAAGGATATGAAGGCGTGTCAAAAGGGAGATATTTTCATTTGTTGGAGAACTATGAGCCGAAACTAATATATCTTTGCTGCAAATGTGGGCAATATAGTAATATTTATAAATAAAAAACCCACTTTGCACATAAAACCATTTTCTGCGTTGAAAATCCTTATTTAAGCATATAAAGTATGGAATGCTTGTTCTGATGATCCTTCCACATATGTAAAATAAAACAATTATAGACACTAACATTAAAAAAGGGCTTGGTTTTAAGCTTTTTTTCTTAGGTTCATATCCATTTACGTATGGCGACTTTATCATCGACTTCCTCGTTGACAGCAAATGAGAGCCGGAAGTAGGATGCTTTGAACGATTGGTGCTTGCTTAAGTATTTAATAGACCGTTTGCTTGTGTCCACATGATATGGCAATGCAAATTTTTTAGCTTTCGTAAAAACTGTTCAATAATTAAGTCGTTACGCGCTTAACCTTTTCGAATACGAGCCACAAATTATATTATTCGAAAATGGTTTGGGCTTTCACAAAATTCCAGATTTACTTACTATTCCTGTTTTTTATATACTATAAATGTTATCAGTTGTAAAAAAAGATGCAAAAATAAATCAACATATATTTTAACATAACAAAACTCTTACTATTCCTTTATTTCAGAACTAAATAAGAACCCAGTAGAAGGTTTCTCAGCTGGATTAATTGATGAAAATGATATATTCCGTTGGGAAGTCCTTATAATTGGACCACCAGATACACTTTAGTATGTTTATAATATATTATTATAATATTTATGATTCTTTCATTTTAATAAAAACATGTTATCTTCAAGGGTGAGCGTTAATTTGGCTCGCTCTGTCTCAAATTTCTTAGGGTACCGTATTTCTGCTCTAGGAACACTTTAAAAAATTATAACACTTGGCTTAACTTAAAATATTAACATTATAGTTAAAACAAATAACCCTTAAACCCAACCCTTTCTTTTCTTAGAGGAGCAAAACTGGAAATATATTAGTTTATGTTTGAGTCACACAATGTGTCATTGTTTATTCGCTTAGCAAACCGACAAACTAGAGTTTTTAAAACTGGCGACAAGATAGCTGACAACTTCCCCCAAAAATCGGCACAAGAAACTTTGATCCTATTTTAATCCCCAAGCCCCTTTTATGAGACCTTGAACCCATGTAATGAAAAACGGTGTAATGGTTATGCGCAAATGACCGTTTGTCTATCCGTCTATATGAGCGCATCGGTCTCAGAGACTATGAGAGTTAAGTACTTGAGGAGGATTCAGGATTTTAGTTCGTATATATCACGCACAGGTCAAGTATGTTTCAAATTATTAATAACTCTTCCGGTTTTCGATGTACACATGCAATCGATAAAAGATATTTAAATTTTGAACTTAATGCCAAAACTATAGACAAGTAAATGCTTATCTGTGAAAATTATTAGAGATATTAAACATTGAAGTTAAGTCAGACATTCATGCATGCACTTAGTCGAGCTCCTCGACTAGAGCTTCATAACTTGTATTTAATCTGAAATACCTACATATATCTTCCACAGTTTTAAAGCTATTGATCAAATTTGGTGCAAAGAAAGCTAGATCTCTCTTCAAATCTGTATAAAATATTGGGATTGCCACAAATTACCCCGCCTTGCCTTTTAATCATCTTAAAAATAAAATGTGCGGCCACGTCCACTTCGAAAATTGGAAAACTCCATATACCATATTTAAAAGCTAAATTACTAAATAACTTATTTAAAGATAGAACCACACCCACCTTCTACCGCCCACATTGGTATAAGAGAATTCCGACTTCGTCATACTTCTAATTCGGAATAAAATAAATTATTTTATTGTTATTCTTTATCAGAATCAACAGTAGAGATGGGCATGGGCCGTGTTTTCATTGCGACACGACGTGGCACGTTCGTGCAACAAAATCAGTTTTCCTTTCTTCACATGACAACAGTGCACGTTTGAATACTTAGTGGTTTTCCAGATACCGTAATTTTTGAGTGTGCAAACAAAGTGAATCCTACTGTGCTTTTAGTAGATATGACAAAACTTTAAAGTAGTAACTTAGATAAGATTTTACTTCTCTTCAAATCATGTATAGTTCTATCATTACAAAATAAAAATAAAATTAAATAATGCATTACCATTATTTTGAATATAAATTTATTGAACAAACCTTGGCATATCTACTTGTTTTAAAGACCATAACCTTCAAACAAATTGCTAATTGTTAATTTGATACACCGCAATGCTTGTCCGCATAGTAGTTTTGAACAAGTAGCTTAAAGACCAACTTGTCTACTTTTATACCCTCAACCCATAAAATGGATAAAAAGGGTATAATGGTTTTGTGCAAAAGTATGTAACAGGCAGAAGGAAGCATCTCCGACCCCATAAAGTATATATATTCTTGATCAGCATCAACAGCCGAGACGATATAGCCATGTCCGTCTTTCCATCCTTCTGTATGAACGCGTGGATCTCAGAGACTACAAGAGCTAGAGACTTCAGATTTTGAATATAAGTTCTCCTATACCATAAGCAGAACAAGTTTGCTTCAAATTATCGATAACTATTCTGGTTTCCGATATACACATGATATCGGTAACAAAAAAGATCGAATTTGGAAAATGTAAAAATGGGGGTTGAAATAATGGGTAACGATAGAACTTTTCTGAAAATTTCGTCCAAATCGGTTAAGAAGCACCGGAGATATCGAATTTAATCGATTGAAGTTAAGTCAGTATACCAAAGTCTTATATAAATTTAATATATTTATTGCAACTGGGTTCAGGGTATCTTCTTGTCGGGCTCTCCCGAATAGAGCCTTCTTACTTGTTTGTTTCGAGTTAGTCCGTGCTCATAAACTTTTTCGTGCTAGTGCTTGGCTTAAGGCAAGAGCCTATCTCTAATCAACAGCATATTCAATGTAGACATGACCGTCCTTTTAAGTGCTTAAGCAAGAGTTTAATGGATTCTGTTAATCCATCAGTAATCTGCTACGACTTACGTAATTCTTATAAAATTGTTTATTTAGAACTGAAAAACTTGATCTAGCAATAAAGTAGGAGGAAGTAGTTTTTCTGATACTCTTGTAAGTTTTAGTTTGTCATTTCTCTGCACAGGTTTTTTGATCAATTTGGCTAACCAACAGGGTCACATAAATCAGTTTTACTAAATCCGTTTTCCGAAATTAACGAACTTACCAGGGTATGTAAATCGATCAACACCCTCTAAAGTTAGGTGTTATGAATCTTCAGGAAAAGATAAAGGTTTGGGTCGAGACACTTATAAAAAAAACCCTAAGCGAAAACCAGATGAAGTATTTCTTGCAAAAAATTAGTTTTTTTTTGCAAATAATCAATTGACATCCAAATAAGCTATGAGCGACAAGAAACTTGAGTCGGGACAAGAAATTCATAAAGGGTTTAGTAGTTTTAAAATCAGCAACAATTACAATTAAGTCAGCAGCATCAAGTCGAATGCAGCGTTGTGGAGCCATGATATAACCTGCTTTACTCGGGTGCATTCCTAATGATGCTGTCACCCAACAATTTAAGTTCATTCACTAACCTAACTTATCTTTTAAGCAAAAGCTGTTTGCTTTGTTGTGTTTCATGCTCCTAACATTTATATTTGTTTTTCTTTTTTAATAGCGTTTTATTAGCTTCACTTGAGGCGGAGTAAGTAACTCAAAAATAAAGTATAAATTGGGTTTCAAAGGCACTTCGGGTACACTCTCATGTAGTCTAGTGGCCAGACTCTCATCCGGGGGATCCGGGTTCAAATCCCAGTATGAGCAAATTAATGATTTGAATGTTTTAGCCAATTTTTTAGTTTTTTTTTTACCCGGGAGGTCCGGGTTCAATTCCCAGTATGGGCATATAGATGTTTTAATCTTTTAGCCAAATTTAGTTTTGTTTACATTGATTTTTATTTTTAATAGCTTTTTTTATTAACTTCACTTAATGATGAGTAACTCGAAAAAAAGGTATAATGTCGGCTTTAAGGGCACACTGAGTATCACACTCATATGGCCTAGTGGTTAGGAAACCCGACTCATAGCTGGGAGGTTCCGGTTCGAATCCCCATGTAGAAAAATTTATATTTTTGTTTTTAAGTCCATTTTTAATTTTTTAATAACTTATTTTTTATTATTTTATTGTTAATATGTATTAACAATTATAGTTATAATAAATATGTTTAGAAAAAAACTAAAAATACGCTTTTAAAAACATTGAACTAAAAATTTAAAAATAAATATAGTTTGAAAAAACTAAAAAATACGCTTTTTAAAAACATTGAACTAAAAATTTAAAAAATAATTTCTAATGTAAGCTTAAAAAATTTAAAAATTTTTGAATTATTGTGAAAAGCGTCTGGCGCTCGATACATGAAAAATATATCACAAAGCGCCCACGCTTTTTTGACAATAATTCAAGAATCTTTCGATGCTTTAAGCTAACATTAGAAATTATTTTTTAAATTTTTAGTTCAATGTTTTTAAAAAGCGTATTTTTTATTTTTATCAAGTTATGTATATTTATTTTTGTAATATTTTAATCAGAGCTGCAAACCCCTGAAAAAACGGCAAGGGTTCGGTTCGGGTTCCGAACCCTAGGTTGAAAATTCGCAGAGGTTCCAAAACCGGGTTCTGAATATTTTGGAACCTCGGTTTCGGTTCCAAACCCGGGTTCGTCGATTAAAAAAAATGAAAATACATTTGTTGACTATTAATGAAAACATTTTCATTAAATTATTATTATTTTTATTAATTTTATTATTATTATTAAATTATACGCAAATAAAGATCAATAATGAGCACACACTTATTCCATGTTGTATACATATACATACATAATTTTAATTTACTGCATGACGTTTTTCTTATATAAATTTGAGCCATACAAATGATACACAAAACAAGTAAATTTTACGATTTTTGGCAACCATAAAAAGAACACACGCTTTGCACATTTTTTAAATGCCGTTGCTTTTTAATTTTCAACCGATAGAACAACGCGAACGGTGTCGTCGCTGGTGTCGCCGTAGTAGATGACCAATTTTGTGGCGCCTTAATGCCGACTTATGCATCGACTGCGAGCAAACCACAACAACATATACATAAGTATAAGATCAAAACGCATTGGAAAAGTGTGCATAAATATATGTACATTCATATGTATGTATGTGATACATTCAATGTATGCACTCATAGCTAACTCAGTTCTGTACAGCGTGCCGGGTTTATTTTTTGTGGCGACAGGCTGACGCACAAGCTGAAACAGATCGTCACATTTGGTAGCAAATGTACATGCATAACCTTTTTCCACGAAATTGTGGGCGAGCTTCGGGCTCCATGCCGGGCGCGCACAGCCTGTATGCAAAATGCATGTATGTACATACATACTTTGTATTTGGAACCGTTGGACAAAAATGGAACCGGTTCGGTTCACGGCTCCAATACATTGCTTGGGTTCGGTTCAGGGTTCGGTTCCACATCCCAAAGAACCCCTAGAGAACCGGTTCCACAGGGTTCGGTTCCGGACCGGTTTGCAGCTCTGATTTTAATAAAACAATAAGAAATTTAAGTCGAACTTCCATATAACGAATAGAATGGGTTTTTAATTGAACAAAATTTTTGAGTACTGGAAATGAAATCGTTATATAGAAAATCTTGTTATCGAGAAGATCGTTATATGGAAGTGAGACTGTAGAAATGATTTCCAACAGAATTGCTCTCAACTTTAAAACATTTTTTACTTGTTTCTCAGTTGGCTCTGTTGTCTGAAAGTCCGCTACTCCTGAAATAGGTTCAAAATAATGATAAATTTAAAAATTAATCAACTACTTTTTTTTAAGTTTTTATTTTCAACTGTTGGTTAAATCAAAACTTTAATACTTACGGATGAGGCGTTTTTAAGATATTGCGTCCACCGACGTCTTAAAAGTCATTTCTACTAAATATAGTTTAAAAAAAAACTAAAAATACGCTTTTTAAATACATTGAACTAAAAATTTAAAAAATAATTTTTAAAATAAGCTTAAAACAATAATGATCGAAAAATGCTTATATTATTGTGAAAAAAGCGTGTGCGCTTTGTGCTATATTTTCGTAGACGATTTTACACAAAAATACCAGCATTTTTATTTTAAAATTTATTTTTTAAATTTTTAGTTCAATGTTATTAAAAAGTTTTTTTTTTATCATTGATAAAACATTAAAAATATTAATAAAAAAATTATTTTTCTTTTAATCAACAGCGAAGGAGGTTTCTTCAAAGCGCATTTATACTTTCCGAAAGAGTACCCACTGCGCCCACCACGAATGAAGTTTGTTACGGAAATCTGGCATCCAAATATTGAAAAAAACGGTGATGTCTGTATTTCTATTTTGCACGAGCCTGGAGATGACAAATGGGGTTACGAAAAAGCATCAGAACGTTGGTTACCGGTGCACACAGTTGAAACTATTTTGATATCCGTGATATCAATGTTGGCGGATCCAAATGACGAGTCACCAGCCAATGTTGATGCTGCCAAGGAATGGAGAGAATCATACACTGATTTCAAGCGAAAAGTAGCACGCTGTGTCAGAAAAAGCCAAGAGGAGTGTTCGTAGATACCGGATTTGCTCTATATTTGTATATTTATATTAAAAATTTGATACATTAAAATGAATAACTGAATTAATAGACATATGAAATTAACACTTTATATTGCTTGAGTTCGATTACTTTCTAGAATCAAATATTCACTTCGATCTTTTGTTTTTACTTTTGAATAATCACTTGATTTTTTCATTATGATACCAAGAACACAACATCATGTTAATGTGTCGAGCCACCAACGTGAAATTGTTTAAGCGGCAATTTTCTGTCCTCAAGAATTTTTACATTAGACGAATTTAAATGTATCTGAAATTCTTGGCCTGAAGCTCTTGATTTCGGGAGACTGAAATACACAACATGGGCTGCAGCTATGAACACTAATCGGGGGCTACCCTTGCGGATTGCATAATAGATTCCCATCTTCAAGAGCTTGCTACAGGAGGTCCTACTCATTTCCCATACCGTAATCATATGCCTACTCCAATCGACTTGACTGTATATGCGGGAATTCTATAATTTTTTCTTAGTATATCAGAGCTGATAGAACTTAGTTTCTGATCACGTTCCATTAATTTTCAAATTCAGAGTGGCTGCCAACTTAACAACTACCCAGAAACGTCTACTGCACAAAGCACACATAGCCCGATTCCGTCAAAGATTAGAGAAACATGTCAACTTTAACATGGAACTTAATTCTCCTGCTGATATTGATGATGCTGTGGAATTATTTCTACGTAATATTAAGTCGGCTGCTGAATACTGAGTGCTTGGTCAACAACATTGCCCTCCCACAGCCTACCTCAACCTCTTTTAAAACGTTAATTAAATTAGGTAGGACTTAAAAGAGCTTATCGTCGCCGTTACATGCGCTCATAAAGTCCATCGATCTTTGGAATTTCCGATTGGCTGCTGCAGAACTAAGACAACTACTATTTTACTTTCAGAACCAATATTTTTAGGACATTCTACAAAGTGCTGATCATGGTGGAAAGCAGCGAGTGGTATCAAACGACAGCTACTTAGGCCGATCCCTATTAAACGGTCTGATAATGCATGAGGTCGATAAGATGCAGAAATTTAATTAGTTTTTGCAAATAAACCATTGGCACACCAGAACGAGCTCATCGGGTGATAGAACATGTCCTTGCAAAATAAGCAGTACTTACTTATAGTTCTGGGGTGTTGGATGCTCCCAAGGATTTTAATTGTGTTTGTCATAATGGTCTACTAATTAAAGTTAAATCTCTTGCCATCTGCAAAGTATTTGCTTCTTAGGTCTTACCTTACTGTCCGCTTAATCGTGGTTGAGGTTAGGGGAGAAATATCTAGTTTCTGCCCAATTATAATACAATGCCGATTTTCCGACTCTAATGGAAGGAAACACATAACTTGCCACAAACGCAGATGTCACTGTGTTTCTTGCGAACTTATCTAGCGCTAGTACTGCAGCGACTCTTATTATTATTATTATTACGAAGGCCTTGTTGCACTGCGACCAGATGTTAGGTCTTTTGTGCCGGCCTGTAGGATTAGGGTAGAGCCTCTATACCGAGGCTTCTAATAAAAGAGAGCACTTTGGGAGGGTCTATATGTTCCCAAATCCTGTAGGGGTTGATAAGTTCTCCTCCTAGTTGTAGAAGTCGACGTCTGCTTAGCGAGGAGCATACACATAGAACATGTTCTGATGTTTCTAGCTCCAGCTCACAGAATCTGCATGTGTCGATTTCTGAAAGTTTTAATTTCTTAAGGTGATACCTTAGGTTGCAGTGACCCGTTAGGTAGCCTGTTAGAGTGCGAATTTCGCTCTTTTTTAAATTGATGATGCGTTTTGATCGCGTCATCTGGGGGACGAGAAATTGTTTGGCTTGTCTCAGCCCTGCACTGTCGGTCCAGTGGCGACTTATCTCCGTTTCCTCCCATTTCCTGACCAGTTCTCTTTTGTGTCCTTTCGAAAGTCCACAGAATGGTTCAGGGCCGATTAGTAGTGTCATCGCCTTGCGTTTAGCTAGGGAGTGTGCCACCTCGTTACCTATATGGCCTTCATGCCCCGGCACCCAGCCCACCGTTAAGATGTTTTTGGAGGCAAGGGCGTTCAGCTGCTGGAAACAGTTCTCTACAAGTCTGGAGGAGATCGTGAAGGATCTCAGCGCTATGAGCGCCGCCTGACTGTCAGAGAAGATGTAAATCCGTGCACCTTGCATTTTCCTGCGAAGGCATTCACGAGCACAGATTTCTATGGCGTATATCTCTGCTTGGTGTCGCCGTTTTCCAGTTTCGACCCGTCAGTGTACCACGTTTGTGATCCACTGGGCAGAGATATTGATTTTGTTTTCCATTCATGTCTGGTGTGCAAGACTACAGAGAAGTTTCTGTGGAAGACAAGTTTTGGTTTCTGTTCGTCAGTTACGCGCAGAATGGGCTCGTTTATTAGGGGTTCGAAAACCCGAAGATGCCCGGTAAGATCACCACTTTTTATATTGGTGATGTTTTGAAGGCGAAGTGCCCCCAGGCAGGCCTGCTTTTTCAGGGTGATGGGTAGAGGGGGTATGCCAGTTATGACTCGAAGTGCTGCAGTGGGACATGTCCGGATGGCTCCAGTGATGCCTATGCAGGCAAGTCGTTGTAATTTGGTAAGTGCAGCCACAGCTGTCTTCTTGGTAGATTTCGTCCACCAAGCAAGAGATGCATAGGTTAGGATCGGTTTTACCACAGTGTTGAAAGACCAGT
Source organism: Scaptomyza montana (assembly GCA_018904305.1). Taxonomy (NCBI): domain Eukaryota; kingdom Metazoa; phylum Arthropoda; class Insecta; order Diptera; family Drosophilidae; genus Scaptomyza; species Scaptomyza montana. The sequence goes on along the minus strand of JAEIGR010000095.1, from coordinate 248,503 downwards.
AGATCATTTTGGGACTTAGGCCCCATGTTCTACCGAAAAGCCTGTTGCAAGCGAAGTATGCTCGAGTGGCCTTATTTATGGTCTTTTCAAGGTGTACATTCCAGTTGAGCTTGGAGTCGAGTGTAACTCCTAAGTAGTTGGCTTCAACCGAAAAGTCAATGGTGGATTCATTAAGGGATGGTCTTGTTAGAAAAAGAGACCTTTTCCTTGTAAATGGAACCAAAACAGTTTTAGACGGGTTTATGGACAATCCTTTATCCTGACACCATCTGCTGGCTATATTAAGGGCTTGCTGCATGCGGTCCGAGATTGTTTGCTCATGCCAGCCCACTATATAGGTGACTAGATCATCAGCGTTACCTTGAGTGGAGAACCCTTAGTTGTTGAGCTTATAGAGTAGCTCATCGATGACCAGAGTCCACAAGAGAGGAGAGAGTACTCCCCCTTGAGGGCACCCCCCTGTGGCTGTGATTGAGGTCATGGTTCCTCCAAGGTCTACAGTTATGATTCTGGATTTAAGTATTTCCAGAACCCATCTAATAATGCGTGTGGAGACATTTTTTTGTACAAGAGAGGCACGGATTGCCTCATATGACGTGTTGTCAAAAGCACCTGAGATGTCTAATACCCCGATTCCACTACAGCAAGATGCAAGTATGTAATTGGAACTCGAAGATGCCGCATCTTTTTGTATTAGATTCCCATTTGTACAATGGGAATCTTATTCAAATTTTCCCCGTTGGTTGGCTGCATTCCCAGTTGGTTCGAAACCGACCAACTGTAAGAAGTTAACATTACAGAGCACTGAACAGAACTTTAACATAGTCGATAGTATGAAATTTGTAATCGATACTTGGTTTAAACAGTGCTGATTTGAGTAGTAAAACAGCTTGTCATCAAGTGCATGTCTAAACAAACTGGGATATTCTTTAAACCATGTTTGCATTTTGCGTACAAATTAAAGCAATAATGTTTGCTTTTTTGGCTTCACTGATTTTATTTGTGTTCGAGCTCATATTTGCTTCCAATTAAATATAAACGTATAATACACAAACAGCTGTCAGCTATCACTTAACATACCCTGTTAAACCAAGATGCAACTATGCAATTGGATATATAGTGGAATCACCTACATCTTCGACTCGCTGTTAATGAAAGATGCAGCCTAATGGAATCGGGGTATAAAAAGGCACATAGTGCTATTTGTTGAGCGCCAATGGCCTTTTCAGCTTGGTACGCAGATTGGTACTTATGTAAGGGAAGATGCTTGAGATTCACCTCCCTGATGTGCTGGTCAATTATCTTCTCGATAGTTTTAAGGAAGAAGAAGCTAAGTCTAATCGGTCTATAGGACTTAGGCAATTGGGAATCTTTCTTCCCTACCTTAGGAATAAACACAACTTTGACTTTAGCCCATTTGCTTGGTATGTGTCCAAACAAGAGACTAGCTCGGAATAAACGGACCAGGGGGATTGCGAGTTGGTGCAGTCCCCGCTGCAACAAGCACGGATAAATTCCATCTGGTCCAGGGGATTTGTATGGGCTGAAATTCTGTATAGCACATTGTACGCTATTTTGATGAAACAGTCTATAGGGCATGTTTCCAACACGTTCTGAGCGATAGGGGGGCGCAGGTGTGGGCACTCTCCAATCCCAGAGAGGTAGGTTGTTGCCTCACTCTCTGAGATGGGCTGCTCCATAGCCACGCACCCAGGAAAATGAGTAGCCAGTAGTAGGCTGCTCGTTTCCTTTGGGTTGTTTGTGTGTGTTCCATCTGGCTTTTTCAACGTACAGATGCCGTTTGAGTGGTCCTTGGAGAGGGCTTTTTGTAGCCTGACAGCTTCCGGGAGAGTTGAAATCTGCCCGCAGTGTTGGCGCCACGTAGCCCGTTTTGACCTTCTCAGCTCTTTATTGTAGAGCGTTAAAGCAGATTTGTAGGAATCCCATGTGGCCTTCCCACTCTTCACGTTATTGAAGAGCCTTCGCGCAGCCTTTTGAAGATCATCAAGGCTCTTATTCCACCAGGGAACAGCCCTTCTGATCTCACGAACTTTTTGTTCGCAGCTAACGTGATATGCCGATTCAATGTTCGTATGAAGCACAGTAGCCTCACGCTCTAGCTCGTCTATGGATATTATCGGACGGGTGGAGCAGTCTCTGGATTGCTCAAGTTCAAAACAGAAAAGATCCCAGTTGGTGTTTTTGGGATTTCTAGTAACTAGACTACATTCTGACATAGTGATCTCATTCGCAACGTGCCAGTTTGAGACAACGGACAACATGTTTAGACTACAGAGAGTTAAGTCGAGGACTTCCTCTAACACGGTTAAAGCCATGAAGTGACTTGACAATAAATGTTTCTTCTACGCTAGTAACGTTTTTTAATTCTGGAAGTGGTTTTATATAATTTTTTGATGCGCCCGTATCTAAGAGCAATCTGATCGTTTTACCTGCTATCGTTCGTTCTACAAACGGTAACAGGGAGCTATTTCTAAAAAATTAATTTCTTCGAGCTGGTTTTCATCGTCAATGTTCGCTGCTTCAGCCTCTGCGGTAGCCTGATATTCTTGATATTCTTGGCTTTCCTGATTTCCCTCCTGCGAGAGGTGGTTAACTCTTTGTTGTTTCGGACCCGTGTACCTAGCTGTACCACTGTTTGCTCTTTTTTGAACCTGATTTTTGAATGGGACTTGGGGCGAACTACCTTGATTTTGATTTTGGGTCGGTTGTCTGAACCTGGATGAGCTGTCAACGACCATCGGTTGGGGTGGTTCTTGTTTTATGTTTTGATTGTAATATTGTGGGTTTTCCTTGCTGAAAAATGTGCTTTTGCCTTGTAGTGGGGTATTTTTCTCGGTAGTCATGAACTTTAGTTGTTTTTGTTCATTACGCAGAGCTTTTTCCTCAACGTTCTTTGCAAAATTATTCGCAAAGTGGAAACGTTCGTTATTGGACTCGACCTCTTGAGCTAGAGCCAAAGCTGAAGGCAAATCCCTAGGTCGTGCCGAAAAAAGGATATCACTAAGGCTTTTCTTTGTTCCCGAAATAAAAACTCTCAATGCATCTGCTCTATACTTTTCGTTAATAGAGGCAGCTAGAGTGGAATCATATGTCATGATTGTTTTATTTATAAGAAGCGTCAATTTCTTCTCGATTTCCTCATAATATTGAATTATGGTCGAATTTCTTTGACGCACAAAAGATAATTCTTGTTCTATAAGGTAAATTGGTCGCTTGTCGGCATACGTAAAATCGAGCCTATCGACAATTGCCTTAAAGTTCAAAGGTGTATCGTAAGAAGATAACACCATATCGCGGGGCCTTTAATTTTATTTCTTATTATACCCAATACCTGATAGTGTCTTGAACTTCCAGAATGCTTTTAAAAAATTTTACATGCTGAATGGGCGGCTCTCCGGCATGAGACGTATATCTCAATTTTTCCCTCAAAGTCTGGGACTGATTTTACATGGTCTAATGACTCATCACATTTTATTGTAGGGTCTATTTCCGCATCTTTAAATATTTCCACCTCGGGTACGGACACTGTTGCTTGGTTTAATTTATTTTCCATATACTTAAATTTCTTATCGAACCGTTTTGCTTGTGTTTCGAGTGCAGCATTAACCGCATACTCGATTAGAGCTTTCATATCGGACTGATTAAACGACATTTTAGTAAAGGTTTCAGATGGTTTTAGTGTTTTCTCAATGTTTGCTATTAACTCTTCTAACTCAGTGTCGCTCAAAAGACTTTTGCTAGTATTATTTTGTTATGTAAGTAGGTAATGTATCGCAAAAATGAATTTGTAAACATTTGCTATACAGGTTTTATTACAAAATTCTTGATTTGTTTATTTATCTTTATTTTTTTCTACTTAAGCACTCTACTTACATTTTTTATTTTATGTAGTTTTATCCTAGGTGCTGTTGTTGTTTTTTGCTTCTACTGCTGTCGTTGCTATATTTGCTGCTTTTCGTCTCTCCTGCTGCTGTTGCCGCTTCTGGTTTGTTGTTACTGCTGCTGCTGTTACAGTTGTTGATGTTATTATATTATATAAGTTGTTTTTCGTCGCTGTTGTTCGTCGTTTTAGTTTTTGTTTTTTTTGCGTAAGTCCAATGATGTCTATCGACTATCTTGTTTTTTTACACTTTAACTTCACTTTTTGGCTTTAACTTTGACTATTACTTTTTTTTTTTTTATTTTTAACTCCTTATTTTCCAGGAGTGAGTTTGAACCACTTGTTGAGCGCCAATTATTAAAAGATTAGTTTTTCTTAAAAGAGTCTTTTTGTATTTTATTCGAGTGGCCACTTGTGGCTTCGTTTATTCTAGAAATCAAACTAAAGTGCTAATTTCAAATTAGTCTTATAAATACGCTAGCCCTGTCATGATAACTGCAGACCTAGCGTTTCCCACGATGTGGCCCCAGCGTCAGTTCCAAAAACTTTCATTTTCCGTGAAAGCGATATTCGGCTTACGTTGCACGATGTCTTGGAGCGTTGACCCGTTATGTGTCAACTCGACGCTGCACAATATTAAGGGTGTTGACCCGTTATGTGCTAACTTGTATGCATGTGCGTGTGCCATTCGAGAATTGGCAAAACGCAACAACAAAACGAGCTGGCTCGTTGTAGACACGCATACATACATTTGAACGTGCTTCATACATATATTTTTATATAAATTTGCGTTTTCATATATTTGTAGTTTTGGTGGGCCTGGGTTTGTAATGATTTTTGATATTTTGCTTGGGCTATATCTACATGTGAATATTTAGATGTATGAGAAGCATTTGCCTTGGCATTCATTAACCTATCTCTACTATTATGTATTTCGGCAAACCCTAAGCAGCCAATATTTAGATTAAATTTGGTGCATAGTATATTGCCTACAAGACAAAAAATACTTCCAAGGAAGTCAAATTTCATTCTTGGTGCTGGTCGATAAGTTGCAGGAACAGGCGAACAAGAAAATAGGCAGGCAAATATCAGTTTTGCATTGCTGGTCATACATAATCTTTCATGTTTTTAGCTCTATGACACTTTCCAACAATTTTGCCATCGCAACTACCATACAGCTATGCAGCGATGCCTACAAATTGCGAAAGTGTATTCACACGTGCATTTGCCTGAGTCATTTGCCAACTTTAACAAGCAAAAGCGAAATAAGAAAACGGCCGCGCACTGCACGCAAAAATCGAAATATTGCACACTTTGCAAATATCTCTACTCCATTAATAAGTATAGGCATTGCAAGCGCCTTCGCTATCATGGACCTAATCTCAACAGTTAAATATTGTTGGGTTAAGGACACTTGTCTAAGAACACCGTAGCATTTACCCACAGCTTTATTTATATGGTGGTTCCATAGGCGAATAATGTAACAAGACAGGAAAACAGAGATGGTATGTTATGTTAGTTTACATTCTGCGTGATGCAAGCGGACAACTGGGTAAACGGCAAAAAGCCAGTATTGCTTATCACTTGTTTACCTACTTCACTCGCTACAATGTCAGCTGGTGCGAAGTCGGCCATCATTGTTTGTGACTGCAAAGTGTGCGAGGCGCAAGGCATAATTAGTCGTTGCCGCACTTCAGTTCTCTTGTTGTTGTCACAAAATTTGAAATCGGCAATTTCAGACTGTTGCTGCTGCTCAACAAGAAAGGGTGGTGTAGACTTTATATGAACTTTGTGTAATTCAATAGCTAAACGTGAGATACTTAAATATATTGTCTGGTTTATATGCTTATTTATATGTTGGCAATAAGTTTGGGTATTCACAACTTATAAAACAAATTGTATATAAATAAATTAACTAGCACTAAAATAAACGTATTTTGTATTCATATCAGAGCTGCAAACCCCTGAAAAAACGGCAAGGGTTTGGTTCGGGTTCCGAAACCTAGGTTGAAAATTCGCAGAGGTTCCAAAACCGGGTTCTGAATATTTTGGAACCTCGGTTTCGGTTCCAAACCCAGGTTCGTCATCTGGCATGTCGGCCAATTAATTGAACGCTACAGTTTTTACACTGGCTTACTTTGGTCTGAGCGTTATACTCAAAAAACTCTTGTATTGAAGTCATTGTCAAACAACGTTAGATTCTCTAATGCCAAAAATAATACAAAACAGATCGCGACTTGCGCATGCCGTTCCGTTACAACGTCACGGGTGCCTTTCGAATGACGTTTGACGTTTTTCTTATATAAATTTGAGCCATACAAATGATACACAAAACAAGTAAATTTTACGATTTTTGGCAACCATAAAAAGAACACACGCTTTGCACATTTTTTAAATGCCGTTGCTTTTTAATTTTCAACCAATAGAACAACGCGAACGGTGTCGTCGCTGGTGTCGCCGCAGTAGATGACTATTTTGCCCTTAAGCCGACTTATGCATCGACTGCAAATAAATAAATAAATAAATAAATAAGATCAAAACGCATTGGAAAAGTGTGCATAAATATATGTACATTCATATGTATGCATGTGATACATTGCAATGTATGCACTCATAGCTAAAGGCCTATTTACTCTTGACTTAACTTAACTTAACTTAACGTAACTTAACTTAAGGAATGTATGCGTTTACTCCAGTGGTGTCCAAACTCACACAATGAAAGCGTTGCGCTTGTGTGCGAAGCAGCGAAACACGAAGGCAACGTGACGTTTTACTGCTTTACACTGAAAAAATAAAATGCGTGCGATCCAAGCATAAAAAAAATTATAACATCAATGGCAAAGCGACATGCATCGTAATGTCATATTCTCAATGAAAAATAATTCATTTTCCCAATTGACATCAAACATTTTTTTGCAATGCAGCATAGCGAATGACTGCGCGTTTGACTTTTGAGCTTCGAGCTTTGAGTCGAGAGAGCAAATGCAGCCGAACACGCGCATCGTAAGAGAACAAGCCGCCGAGCGTTCTATTCATAGAATACACATATTCTCTCTCTCTATACATGTGTCGGCTGCAACGCCGGCAGAATTTTTCTTGCCAACCACGCGTGGCTGCCTTTTCAAATTTTTGACATCACTGGTTTACTCTCAACCATAGCTCAAGAAATAACAGTGTGTCAGCGTTGTAAAATTGCGTTAGCAGTGCTGTCAAACACAGAAAAATTTCTTGACCGCTCATTTGCGAAATTTGAATACAACTCGCAAGCAAGTTCTTTGGCAATTGCAATCGACTTTTTTCAATTATATTTTTAAAGTCTTTTGACTCTTTATCATATAATAAAGCATGATTTTGTACTAAAATCATAAGTTTATCTTCATCCATTTGAATATTTGATTTTGTTAAACATTTTGTAAAGTGCGTTAAACGTATTTGCCCTTTTGAGCGTTTGAAATGAAGCAAAACGTTGTTAAGCGAGTGATGCATATTAATTTGCGACGCAAAAACATTTTGTGTATATTATCACTCAAATGAATACGAAGATCTCTTTGACTCCTCATTATCTTCAAATTCCTTAAACGTATCCTCAACTGGATAGACTTCTCTGTTTTCGGCCTATATGGATGGAGTTAAGACAGTGTCAGAAAGCAAGGAAGAGCCTTGTTTCTGCAAAACTTGTTAAGATTTTGGTGACATTGAAAACTTCGACATACATGTATGGTTCGCTTGCCAATAAATTCTAACATATTAGATATTTTTAATGATGTGAACAAAACTTAAACAGCCACATTTGACTGCGATTGCACAGGTTGTTACTGGCTACTACCGGCAACCCAAGGTTTCCGTGGAGCGCGCATTTTCAGCCCTACATTTTATATCCTAAGTGAACGTCGAAGTTCTATAAGCGCAGACAATTTAAATTTCATTATGGTACTAAATTAAAGTGTAACCATAAGGTCTACAAAATTGGAAATAAATATTCTTTATAAAAAATATTCATTTTTTTGTCAACAGAGAACAAATTAATGGTAGAAGAGTGTTTCAAAGAGTTTTTGCAGTAACTTATTCTGTCATTTACTCCCTTACTGAGTCTCAACTCACAAACGACAATTTTATTGATTCCGAGAAGAGAATCGTTTAAAAGAGATCAACACAAAAAACTCAACAACAACTACTCCAAGCGAAAGCCGATGCAAAATAGAAAAATAGACTCTAACAAAAAATGCTCAGAGTGGAGCCACGATTTCCCCTTGAGCCATTTTCGCTTTTCGCTCGATTCATAAATTGCGCATAAAGAAAATGACATCCCAAAGCTCATAATTGTTATTTGCGACGCTCATGCTCCCAACTTAACTTAACTTAAGAAATCAGTGTGTCAGTGCTGTAGAATTATGTTAGCAGTGCTGTTAAACACTGAAAAATATATTGACCGCTCATTGGCGCATTTTGAATACAACGTTGCAACCAAGTTCTTTGGCAATTGCAGCCCAAACTTCTCTTTTTTTAATTATATTTTTTAAAGTCTTTTGACTTTTTATCATATAATAAAGCATGATTTTGTACTAAAATAATAAGTTTATCTTCATCCATTTGAATATTTGATTTTGTAAACATTTTGTAAAGAGCGTTAAACGTTTTGCATCACAGTTTTTGATCAGCTGTTTGATTTTCATGTTAATCAACACTGTTCAACTTAAGAACTTAACGTAAGAATCTGCAACCTGCAGGTTCAAAACATGATGGAATAAGTACTTATTTCATCATGGTTTAGAATTAAGTTAAGTTACGTTAAGTTGAGAGTAAACGCTAGCATTGACAGCCATAAGGCAGATTGAGTCAGCTGACTCTTACGTTAAGTTAAGTTAAGTTAAGTCAAGAGTAAATAGGCCTTAACTCAGTTCTGTACAGCGTGCCGGGTTTATTTTTTGTGGCGACAGGCTGACGCACAAGCTGAAACAGATCGTCACATTTGGTAACAAATATACATGCATAACCATTTTCCACGAAATTGTGGGCGAGCGTCGGGATCCATGCCGGGCGCGCACAGCCTGTATGCAAAATGCATGTACTTTGTATTTGGAACCGGTTGACAAAAATGGAACCGGTTCGGTTCACGGTTCCAATACATTGCTTGGGTTCGGTTCAGGGTTTGGTTCCACATACCAAAGAACCCGCAGAGAACCGGTTCCACAGGGTTCGGTTCCGGACCGGTTTGCAGCTCTGGTATTTACTGCTCGTAACATTTTAACATAACATTTTAACATTTTCATTGTTCAACATTACCGTACCACCAGTAGCCAAAAGAACTACAGACCGAAAATGTAAGTACGGTACAGACGCTGTACGAGACCATTTTTATATTCGATACCGAAGGTAAAGAGTATATTGAGTTTGTGCAATGTCCGTCATGGTGTCCGTCGGTCTGTCCGTCTGTATGTTCACAACTTTTTTCCACAACCTTCAAGCTAGAGACTTGAAACTTTCCAATTCTCTTTATCTATGGGATAGTAAATTAAAGTGTCAAGATGGGGGTTCTACGATAACTGGGGGCTGGCAAATCGATAAATTCGATAACTCAAAACCGATAAATCCACATATTTCGCACATCCTTACAGCTAGAACTACCAAATTTGGTAAGAAGATAGCTACTAGCAACCCCCAAGAAACTGCATCAAAAACTTTGGAGCCACGCCCCCCATTCCGCCCCCAGCCCCACCGCATTTTAAAGTCAAAAAAGCCTATATCTCCCACAGTTTTTGAGCTAGAGCCACCAAATTTGGTGCCAATATAGGTGATGATGACCCCCCTAAAACTGCATCAAAAGTTTGGATGCCACGCCCACCAATACGCCCAGCCGCCCCCCGCCCCAACGCTTCGCAAAACGGATGCGGATCTTCCAGAGTTGTGGAGCTAGAGCCCCAAATTTGTAGGAAGATAGCGGCAACGACCCCAAAAATCGCATCAAAGTTTGGAGCCACGCCCACCCCTTCCGCCCACCTTTCCCCACCTTTACAAATTTCGAGCTAGAGTCACCAAATTTGGAGAAATACAAGACATTTCACAAAGATCTGCATCAAAATTTGGATGCCACGCCCACCCATACCGCCCCTAGCCCCCCTTTCCCCACTTATTACAAATTTCGAGCTAGAGTCAACAAATTTGGTATGAAGATAGCAATTGACATTTCACAAAGATCTGTATCAAAAATTTTGATGCCACAACTACCCATACCGCCCCCAGCCCCCCCTCCCCTCCCTTTCCCCACTTTTTACAAACTTTGAGCTAGAGTCACCAAATTTGGAAGGAAGATAGCTGGTGGCATCCCCATCTGCATTGGAGGATCTTTAAGGCAGCGTACACCCCTGCCGCATCCGTACTCCTTTGCAATCAGGCCTCTTTTTACCGGTTTTAATACTGGTATCGAGTATGCCGCAGTCGGTTGCGTCCGACTGCAACGTTTCCACTTGTTCTTATATTTTTTACAGTACGGGAGCTGTACAGGCTTCTGCGTACAGGCCTTAAGCTCAGAATTTATTTCAATTCCTATAAAGACATTCATAAAACCTTAACCGAACAGCACTGACGTGCTTATTGTGATTGTTTAGCTAAGTGGTGCATACAATACATTTAGAACACAGTTGGATGAAGGCAGGATGCCCTCACTTATAATTAAACCAAAAGAACGAACATTTTTAGAATTTCTACAGGCTAGGGCAGTGTTGGTGGGCGTGGCATCCAAAATTTAGATGCAGTTTTCGGGGGGGTCATCATCACCTATCTTGGCACCAAATTTGGTGGCTCTAGCTTAAAACTTTGGGTTGGTGTGGTTCCAATATTTTTGATGCAGTTTTTTGGGGGTTGTTAGTAGCTATATTCTTATCAAATTTGCTATTTTACTATGCCAAATATAAAGAAAATTGAATTCTAGCTTGAAGGTTGTGGAAAAAAGTTGCGTTCATACAGACTGACAGACACCATGACGGACATTGCACAAACCCAATATACTCTTTACCTTCGTTAATATAGGTGCCAACTTTAAACAAATAAAATTAATATTCAAATAGGTACACAAAATAAATATAGTTTGAAAAAACTAAAAAATACGCTTTTTAAAAACATTGAACTAAAGATTTAAAAATAAATTCTAACGTAAGCTTAAAAAATTTAAAAATTTTTGAATTATTGTCAAAAAAGCGTGGGCGCTTTGTGATATATTTTTCGTGTATCGAGCGCCAGACGCTTTATCACAATAATTCAAAAATTTTTAAAAATTTTTAATCTTACATTAGAATTTATTTTTTAAATTTTTAGTTCAATGTTTTTAAAAAGCGTATTTTTTAGTTTTTTCAAACTATATTTATTTTTAAATTTTTAGTTCAATGTTTTTAAAAAGCGTATATTTTAGTTTTTTTCTAAATATATTTATTATAATTATAATTATTACTGAATATTAACTATTAAAAAATACAAAAAATCTTATTAATAAAACATAATTGTTTAAGAGTCTGTCAACCTTGCCACTAGACTATATGAGAGAGTTCCCAAAGTGCCTTTAAAACCTAATTTATACTTTATTTTTGAGTTACTCACTCACTCCGCCTCAAGTGAAGCTAATAAAAACTTAAATATCATTTTTTCTACTTGGGGATTCGAACCCGAACCTCCCGGCTATGAGTCGGGTATCCTAACCACTAGGCCGTATGAGTGTGATTCTTAATAAAAAGCTATTAAAAAGAAAATCAGGCATACCAAATGAACATATGAAGAATACAAACGCTCAAATGCATAATGTAACAGGCAATCAGCATACGCAACTAATTCCCCGATTCTACTACAAGCAGAATGCAAGAATGTAATGGGAATGTTATTGCATCCTTTTAAATGTGATTCACATTTGCATTATGATAATCTCCCGCCAGTATTGGCAACTAGTTCAGTACTAGTTTAGAACTAGTTGCACAGTGGAAATGACTGGTTCTCGCTCGATTGCTTTTCAATGCTAACAACTGTTTACTTTTACATGGGGATGTCCTAGGAGGGCAACTAGTTCTGCTTAGCATTACCTTGAAATAGTTCTGAACTAGTTCTATTGGGACAAAATTAGAACTAGTTGCCAACTGACTACATTGGGTCAAAACTAGAACTAGTTGCAGATTGACTACACAATATTGCAATTCATTTTAGCTTTGACTCAAAATAATAAGTTGTGCACTATTTTATTGGGCTGACAATAAATAAGAATATAGGTAAAAAATAAAAAAAAATATATTTCATTTCAACAATTTTTTTTTATTCACAAAAAAATTTTATTTTCTTTTAAACATACATATTTACACATCTGGTGAAGTTGGAAAATTTTTTTTGCCAACGCATATATTTTTATAAAACCGCTTTTTTTTGAACTTCAATAGCCGCCCTCAGCTCTTCTTCAGGAGGTTTGTCCCCCTCAGGTATTGAAGCTGAAAGATATAAAAATTTATTGTTTTTTATACAATAAGTATAGATTCAATGGGTCTATAAACTATTACCTAATAGCACTGTGTAAAAATTAGTATGCTCTTTTAATGCCCTTTTCCCGTGAATGCCAGAAACGTTGTATGCTTGTATTATGTTGTTCCTTTTTGTTGCTGACTCCTTTGTTGTTGTTAAACTTTTTATGTGGTCATTTAAAACTTTTTTGTTGATTTGTTTGTAGAACTCTTGTATTTTTATGCACTTGTTTTTAATTGTATTTATATATAATTTTTTTGATTTAATTGTTTTAAGATTTTAAAGCACAAAACTTTATAATGCACAGCACAGCGTGATCACAATTGCACTAAAACTGGCAAAAATTAGCCAAGCATACAACGCATAACACAGAAATAAAATTCAACCGGTAAATATTAAAGAAGACAAAGGCATAACAAACAGTTACAGCATATAATTTGTTGTTGTGCTGCAGCTTGCAAATGTGCTCTCTAACTCTTTTCCTCGCGCTTTGTCTCTCTCCAATCGCTAAGGCAAAGCAAAGCAATTGCTCTCTCAAATGGTTTTCAGCAAAGAGAGCAAGAGAGCACTCAACGCATAAAGATTGTGAAAACGTTTTACAACTGACTACCCACCGCATTACTTTAGAACTAGTTGCAAAATAGTTAGTTGAGAACTAGTTGAGAACTAGTTGCAAAATAGCTAGTTGAGAACTAGTTGCAAAATAACTAGTTGAAAACTAGTTGAGTTTTGGAACTGACTACAAAGTGAACTGGCGGGCTTGTACAAATATTCCCCGTTGGTTGGTTTCACTCCCAGTTGGTTGGCCACCGACCAACTGAGAATGTTAGAAGTTAACAATACAGAGCACTGAAAAGAACTTTAACATAGTGTAAACTACAATTCACCTCAGCGACGGGAGAGCTAGTAGAAGACATCTTTGTCACTGGAGCTAAGATCCTTGCAACTGGCTCGCCAACTAGGTACCCAAATGTGCTCAGTCACACGCCTTTCTGCATAGACTTTGCAGTGCATCACGGAATACCAGATTCTCGAACAACTATAACTTAAAGCTGGGATTTGGACTCTGATCACATGCCGCTTATCCTCAGCATTGAAACAGATGGTACTAATGTCAATCCAAATCCTCGTTTAGTCACACTGACCTGCTTGTCTTTAGCCAACAATTGGAGAGCTGGATTCAGCTGAATACAACGCTAAATTGTGGAGAAAATATTGAAATGGCTGTTGATAACTTCACAAAAAGTATTAACAGGGCTGCGGCTGCCTCAACGTCTCCTGCTCCTCTGACAGGCACCACTTATGGAATATTCCTAGCAAGAGAGGTTAGAGGAGGAGAGGAGAGTTCGAATCTCAAGACCCCTGGGACCGAATTTTATGAAAACGGGCTGCGAACCAGCTACGAAATGTCTTAAAAGAATTTCAAAGCAACTTTTTTGAGCAAAGCAACAACTGCGAAGGCAAGCACACAGACAACTACAGAGGCAGCCAAGTCTACAAGGAACTTAAAAACCGTATCCATCAGCGCGTTACCACTGAACGCTCGCAACACGCACCGATTACCTTCACTCCATCGAAACACAACCCAGACGTCTTCTTTTCCTCTGCAGCCCGATCCTCGCTTGGCCCCGAATTCTCAACCAATAACGCAACTTATGCAAGCGCCCTAAGATCTGGACTGGCTCTTCCTGCCTCTAACACACCGTATTTACAACCAAAACAAGCGAGCACAAACGCTGCCCAGGAGCAGCAACAAAGCAACCTCGAAGCACTCATATGTACCCTGCAGCAGAGCATGAACGAGTTTATGTCATTGATGAAAACAACTTTGCAAGAACTAATGCGTAATCAAAATCTCTTGATACAAATGCTTGTATCACAACAGTCAAAATAATCAATGGCTGCGATATGAATATCTACGTGGAACGCTAATGGAGTCTCACAGCATAAACTTGAATTACCTGAATTCCTACTCGATAAGCACATCGACGTAATGCTACTTTCCGAAACACACCTTACAAACAAATATAACTTTAACATAAGTAGATACTTATTCTACGGTAAAAACCATCCCGATGGTAAGGCACACGGTGGAACTGGTATTTTGATCAGAAGCCGCCTCAAGCACCACTACTATAAAGAGTTTGCTGAAAACTTTCTACAGGCCACATCTCTAAAAATACATTTGGACAGTGGGAACCAACTTACTCTAGCCGCTGTATACTGCCCCCCGCGCTATACCATATCTGAAGACCAATTTATGGAATTTTTTAACTCACTAGGAGAATGCTTTATAGCAGCAAGAGACTACAATGCCAAGCACACACACTGGGGATCTCGTCTCGTGAATCCAAAAGGAAAGCAGCTCTACAATGCAATTATAAAAGCTAACAACAAGCTCGACCACGTTTCTCCTGGCAGACCAACATACTGGCCGACAGATCCATAAAAACTACCCGATTTTATTGACTTTGCAGTTACCAAAAACATTTCGCGTAGACTGATAAGTGCAGAGTGCCTTTCGGATCTTTTATCCGATCACTCGCCAGTCCTAATAAATCTGCTACGACACCCTGAATTCATAAATCGACCCAGTAAGCTAACTTCACATAAAACTAACTGGCTCAGATACAAAAAATATATAAGCTCACACATTGAGCTTAAGCCACGTCTCGTAGATGAAGCTGACATTGATAGTTTTGTTAACACTCTGGAGACGGTCTTCGTTGCCGCAGCTCGCACCGCTACGCCTCAAACACCAAATACAATACACAACCAAAGGATAACAAATCTACAAATTGAACAGCTCGTTATTGAAAAGCGGCGCTTACGACGTGACTGGCAATCGAACAGATCGCCATCGGCAAAGCAAAAACTAAAAGACGCCACACGTAAACTCACCAAAGCGTTAAAAATCGAGGACGAGCGCGCTCAACGCCGTTACATCGAGCAATTATCAACCACCAGTACGAAAAACTCATTGTGGAGAGCTCACCCAACTCTAAGCTCACCAACAGAAACAGTAATGCCTATAAGAAACTTCGCAGGCGGCTGGGCCCGCAGCGATGAAGAAAGAGCTAACAAATTTGCTACTCATCTTCAAAAAGTGTTCCAACCTAACCCTGCAACAAATACGTTTGTACTACCGACTGCTTCAAACGGCTCTCAGCTTCAACATGATCCAATCAAGTTTCGCCCGAATGAAATCGTTAGAATCATTAAAGAGCAACTGAACCCAAAAAAATCTAAGTCGTAGCTCTATGATAGGAAGTTTGCAGTAAGATATAACACTGCAATGTCTGACGAACACAGTATTGAAGCTGGTGTTCCACAGGGCAGCGTACTTGGACCAACACTGTACGTGCTATTCACAGCAGACATCCCAATAAGTAGCCGATTGACAACATCTACCTTTGCTGATGATACAGCTCTTCTCAGCCGCTCCAGATGCCCAATACAAGCAACAGCGCAACTACCCCTTCATCTGGTCAACGTGGAAAAATGGTTATCAGATTGGCGAATTAAGGTAAACGAACAAAAATGTAAGCAAGTAACTTTCACCCTTAACAGGCAAGATTGTCCACCGCTCACTTTAAACATCACCACACTTCCAAAAGCCAACGATGTTACTTATCTTGGCGTACACTTAGACAGAAGACTTACATGGCGGCGACACAATAGCCTCCATTGGCTCATCAACGCTCGCTCTTCCCTTAGTTTGGACTACAAGGTCCTGCTTCACAACTCCATTCTAAAACCAATCTGGACCTATGGTTCCCAGTTATGGGGGAACGCTTGCAACAGCAGCATTGACATTGTCCAGAGAGCCCAGTCAAAAATCTTGAGAACCATCACCGGGGCACCGTGGTATGTTCGGAACGAAAACATTCATAAAGACTTAAACATCTTAACAGTCAAGGAGGAAATAGCCGAACGAAAAGTAAAATATTTTAGCAAGCTCTCATCGCAAACAAATCATCGGGCGAGAGGTCTCACAAGGCTGCGCAGCCGATCCCGTCTTCGTCGTAACGACTTACCAACCCAGCGATGATTTTTAGGGACGCGCACTCAGAATACAGTCAAAGAAAAGAAAATTTACTGTTAGCTAAGATTTATTAATAAGATTTGTATACTTTTTGCTAGTTTTCTAATTCACTAGAAAAGATTCAATAAATAAACCCAGCAATCTAAAAAAAAACTTTTTTGAGCAGAAGCTGGCTTCTATGGAGTATACCGTGGATGTAAGATACTCGCTTTGGAAGTGCACTAAGTCCTCTAAAAGCCAACCGTTTAGACAGGTTCCCATTAAGTGTCCTGGCGGCGAAATCGCTGTAAATGATGAGAAGCAGGCCAATTCTTTTGCACATCATTAAGAGACTAGGTTTACCCAATTTGCCACAATGGAGCAGTATAGAGAGACACTTGATAGCCTACAGACACCTCTGCAAATGTCTTTATCCATTAAACCTGTAAAAGTTAAAAAAAAATAAAAAAATTTTTTTTTTTTTTTTTAATTTTTTAATATTTTTTTTTTTTTTTTTCTTTTTTTTTTTTTTTTATTTTATTTTATTTTTTTGTTTTTTTTTTATTTTTTTTAAATTTGTAGAAGTTTTTATTATTTGTAATAACCCAAAAAAACAAAAAGAAATTGAATTTTTTTTTTTTTTTTTTTTTTTTTTTTTTTTTTTTTTTTTTTTTTGTGGGGTGTTTGTTTTTTTTTTTTTTTTTTTTTTTTTTTTTTTAAAAATGTGTCGGTTTTTTTTTTTTTTTTTTTTTTTTTTTTAGATTTTTTATTGTGGGGGGGGGGTTTGGTTTAGTTAAAAATTTTTTTTTTTTTTTTTTTTTTATATTTTTTAATATTTTTTTTTTTTTTTTTTTTTAAAAAAAAATTTTTTTTTTTTTTTTTTTTTTTTTTTTTTTTTAATTAAAATAAAATCTTTTTCCCATTTCTTAATTTGTTGTTTATTATTTTTAGATGGAAGGAAGGGAGGGCGGGAAAAAAAACTCCTCTTCTTTTTTTTTTTTTTTTTTTTTTTTTTTCTTGGGGGGGTTTTTTTCCCCCCTCCTCTTTTTATTTTTTTTTGTAGATAAAGAAGCAACACTGCGGTGGCTGAGCAATAGAAGAAGCACCATGTCACTGAGAGCTAAAAGATCAGTCTTCGTCAGTGATGGGCAGACGCCGACGTCCCTATTCACACGAGGCAGCGCGCTGCACAAAATCACACGTACGCTACAAGCATGGAAAACAATTTTTAGAACACGATTGTTCATTCGTCGCCGGTTGTCGTGCCAAAGCATGCATTAGACTTAACATTGTACTTTTAGTTGAAGGCGAACTATTGACAGGCAGGCACCACGCAGCGCATTTTTTTACAGTGCGCTCCAAAATGTTTATGCCCGAATGGGAGAATGAATTTTTTTTTCAAAGAAAATGAAGATGGTAGAGTAAAATGCTTGATTTGCAATAACATTGTTTATCGCAATGTTAAATATTTTTAAAGATGGCATTATTTATTAATAAATAATAAGCACAATGAGTAACCGTTAACTTGCAGCGTACACTGTACTAATCACACTTCGTTTTTTCGCGAGCGCAGAATTATGTGAAAACTGTGCCAATACGGGTGTGCCAGTCTAAGGCTTGGGGCCCATTCGGGGAGTGCGGTATGGCTGCAAAATCTAACTATAAATGCATAAAGATATTGCAAAAATAGTCGAAACTTAGAAATTTTGTATCGATTCTTGGATTAATCAATGCCAATTTGAACAAGTGGAAACGTTGCAGTCGGACGCAACCGACTGCGGTATACTCGTTACCAGTATTAAACCCGGTAAAAAGAGGCCTGATTGCAAAAGGGTACGGATGCAGCAGGGGTGTACCTCTTCAAAGTTCTTCGATGCAGATCTTTTGGGGATGCCACTTGCTATCTTCCTTCCAAATTTGGTGACTCTAGCTCAAAGTTTGTAAAAAGTGGGGAAAGGGGGGCTGGGGGCGGTATGTGTGGGTTTGGCATCCATATTTTTGATGCAGATCTTTGTGGAATGTCAATTGCTATCTACATACCAAACTTGGTGACTCTAGCTCAAAGTTTGTAAAAAGTGGGGAAAGGGGGGCTGCGGGTGGTATGGGTGGGAGTGGCATCCAAATTTTTGATGCAGATCTTTATAGAATGTCAATTGCTATCTTCATACCAAATTTGGTGACTCTAGCTTGAAATTTGTAAAAATGGGGGCTGGGGGCGGTATGGGTGGGTTTGGCATCCAAATTTTTGATGCAGATCTTTGTGGAATGTCAATTGCTATCTACATACCAAATTTTGTGACTCTAGCTCAAAGTTTGTAAAAGATGGGTCTAGGGGGGCTGGGGGCGGTATGGTTGGGCTTGGCTATCGAATATGTTTTGCAGATCTTTGTGGAATGTCAACTGCTATCTTCATATTAAATTTGGTGACTCTAGCTCAAAGTTTGTAAAAGGTGGGGAAAGGGGGGGCTGGGGGCGGTATGGGTGGGCGTGGCGTCCAAATTTTTGCTGCGGATCTATGTGGGATGTCAATTGCTATCTTCATACCAAATTTGGTGACTCTATCTCAAAGTTTGTAAATGGTGGGGAAAGGGGGGCGGAATGGGTGGGCGTGGCTCCAAAATTTTTGATGCAGTATTTTGGGAGTAGCTAGTAGCTATCTTCCTATCAAATTTGGTGGCTCTAGCTCCACTACTCTGGAAGATACACGCATTCCCGTTTTTGAAGAAGCGTTGGGGTGGATGGGGGCGGCTAGGGCGGTATTGGTGGGCATGGCATCCAAAATTTTGATGCTGTTTTTGGGGGCTCATCATCACCTATCTTGGCACCAAACTTGGTGGCTATAGCTCAAAAGCTGTGGGAGATATAGGCTTTTTTGACTTCAAAATGCGGTGGGGGCTTGGGGCGTTATGGGGGGGCGTGGCTCCAAATGCAGTTCTTTGGGGGTCGTTACCAGCTATCTTCATACCAAATTTGGTGGCTCTAGTTCCACAACTCTGGAAGATACACACATTCCCGTTCTTGCATGGGTCCGATGGAAAGATGTTTGAGTTGCGATAACCAAATGTCGAATTTGATCAAAAAAACACAAAGGCCACGGTGAAGCATTGCGGAGGTTCTGTGATGGTTTGGGGCTGTATGTCCAGTGCTGGAGTAGGAAACTTACATTTTATAGATGGAATAATGAATAAATTTGGTTATTTGGATATTTTGATGCAGAACATAAAGCAAAGTGCAGAGAAATTGGGTATCGCGAGCAACTTTGCATTCTATCAAGCAAAGACCCGAAGCACACTACAGGCGTTGCAAAGCTTTGGTTAATCCATTACTGCCCGAAACTTGTGCAAACACCTGCACAGAGCCCAGATCTTAATGTTATTAAACATTTTTGGGAAGAAACAGCCAGGCAGGTGTATCAAAAACCAATTTAACACGCTAAATTCACTTAAAGAGGCTTTAGGAGTATAGAGCCCCAGGTATGCCTGAATTTGGTGCAATCCATTCCAAATCACTTGCCGGCTGTTTTAAAAACAAAATGATACGAAACCAAACATTAATTACTCAATAAGTTAATTTTTTCATAATATTTTTGGTGGTGTCCGATTATTCGTTGAACCTCAAAAAATTACTTTTTTTCTGTTCTCATTAGAAAATATGAGGTTTTTTTTGTGATTTAGATAGTCAATATTATAAAGTTATAATAAATGTGAAAGATCCACATTTCTATCGCATTTCGTTATACTTTTTGAGCACGTTTGTACTGAAAACACAAGTGTCCGATTATGCGATGGAGCCACTGTATAAAGAATACAAGGAAAACAAGTAAGAAGGCTCTAGTCGGGAGAGCCCGACTAAAACAAAACCATTATACCCTTATTTACCCATTTTATGGGTTAAGGGTATAAAAACGGGGGCACAGCAATCGAACAAGTCGCTGCTCGATACAAAATCGCAGGGAAGCAGTGCATACAGACAGTATTGCTGTTATGAGCCAACATGTTGTAGCAAAGTTAGCGAGAGAAGTGGCTGGCGAATCACTCACGAAACACGAGAAACGCACGAAATGCGCTCCCAGAGCGCGTGGTAGCTTCGCCAGCCAGTTCCAACTAGTGGTTGGACTATCGGTCCTTGGCGGCTCTATTTAGATAGATTCTTGTTGACACTGCTCACTGTGGTGAACATGTTCACTTGCTCTTTTTTTTTAAAGAGTCAACTCGCTCACATAGCTAACTGGCTCCCTTGTTCAGTCAGGTTGCTCAGGCACTCACTACTTGTTCTGGCTCTGAACTGTTGTTCATTTGCTTTAACCCGGCCATTGTTCTTTTAATATTCACCATCAAAGCAAATATATATATATCTATATACACATTTTTTTTTTTTTTTTTTTTGGGGGTAACAATCTTTATTCAGGATCTGTCATGTTTTGACAATGGCTAAATTTTGTGGAGAGATTGACGGTTACGTATACTTAACACTGACGTTAACTATATTTATGACGTGTCGAATCGGAAAGGGAGGTCAAGGGGATGGAATCTTGAGAGCCGTCGGGTCTGGTAGCTGTTGTCCAGCAGCTGTTGCGCCAATACATTGCTGTGGCTCTCGAGTTTAATCATATATTTCTGGCTATATTTAGTGATAGTTTCTTGTACCGTGGGCATCTTTAGGTCATTATGAATTGAGTTGTTTCTAACAAAGTACGGTGCACCCACAAGTGTGCGCAGAACTTTGTTTTGGAATCGCTGAATGATTTGGATGTTAGAGACAGCTGCAGTTCCCCAGATCTGAATACCGTAGGCCCAGATGGGCTTGAGAATCGCCTTGTATAAAAGGACTTTGTTCACTAGACTGAGACGAGAGGAGGGTCTTAGCAGCCAGTACAGACCTTTGAAACGTATATTGAGCTGTGCTCTCTTGTTTGCCATACACATGTATATAAAAATGTTGTGTACATGACTCCATGTTCTATGCATTTGAAAACTACTGATCCGTTTGAGCCAAAATTTGACACACTGTAAAGTCAGGTCTAAGATTGGTTTTTGTCTACTTTTTATGTCGATACCATACCGCGATCGCGTATAAAATCGGCTTTATAGAATAAACGTTTCATGTTGTCTCACAGTAGGCTTTTAATAAAATGCCTAGGCATTACTATGAGAGCAAACATAAAACTATTATTCGTTTCATGCTTGAAGCGACCACAAAAAAAAATCTCCAAAATTTTCTTCTATAAAATTTTATTTTTTATCGCGAGACGTTTACGAAATAATGCCTCCCAAAACAGCGAATTTGGGTCGTCGTACTCGCCACCCAGAAAGAGTGAGAATCCAGGTTTCGAATAGGACTGCGGAAGAGCGGGATTTGGTGAGAGAGACGGATCGGTAAAGCCAAAGGCAGAGGATTATCATGGAACCAGCAGAAAGCCGTGCCGCCAGGCTTGAGGATAGGCGATTTTGAGCACGAGAGTCAAGGTCTGCAGCATCAGATTTGCTTCGCTCGCAGAGGAATGAACAAAATGGATAAAGGTAGCTGAACTTCGTACACAGATTACCGTAGATAGACATGAGCAATACCATGAATCGAAGCATTTCCTATCAAATATTAGGATATATAATTCTTGCTTCCAAATGACATCATTTGGTGCGGAAATTGTGACGGCCCAATTCATGCCAGCTTTCAAAGTCAAAGGGCAGATCTATCAAAAAGCTGGCGCCTTGCTTCCGTTCGCAGATAGTCAACATAAATTTCTTCAAATGTACTGACCTCATACCTACCATACATACCTCCGTAAGGAGATCCATCGTTTCGCAGCTACAGGAGCTCCATCACGAACGGAACAAGTTGGTGCGTTTGTTCGAAATTGATACCCATAACATTGTCATTCATGCAGACAAAACACCTGCTGGCGAACATCTCAGGAGATATAATGCTCCAACTATAAACGAAGTGGCAATTGTCATAGTCGGGGATCAGTTCCAGCCTCGAGATATTATTCTCCATCGACGAAACAATCAACTGACAAACGTCGCAGAAACTCACCGTTGTTACGAAGCTTTGCAGTATCGAATCAACTTCTGGGATGCCGCCGATGGATATCACTTCAATGTGGAGATGATCGATCCAGTAAATGGTGTTGAAACTAAAAAGTGCAGTGCGATGAAGTTTTACGCACATTGTTAAATGGTTCGGAGAAACGAGGACAATCTTATATTGAAATGTCGTCAGTTGTTTCATCAGTACTTTGTTGATATGTATGCAAAAACTGAACCAGAACGCTTGCTATTTCTCAGATTGAATCAGACGAAACTTCGCTCAGAGGAATATATTCATTTGCGATATGCCGTTGTGAATGACGGTAATACAACCAACGTCGGAATACATTGGTAGTTCACGTCACATGCAGGAATGTGCTCAAGATGCTATGGCATATGTTCGCTGTTATGGTCGTCCAGATTTATTCATCACCTTCACATGCAATCCAGCTTGAGACGAGATACAGCAGCTGTTATTGCCTGGCCAATCGTCCACGGATAGACATGACATCACAGCCAGTGTTTTCAGACAAAAACTCAAGTCATTAATGGATTTCATTGTGAAACGTGGAGTATTTGGATCTGTGCGGTGCTGGATGTACTCAGTAGAATGGTAGAAGAGAGGATTACCACATGCGCACATACTAATCTGGCTCTATGATAAAATCACTACAGACGAAATCGACGACGTGATATGCGCTGAGATTCCACGGGCCGACGTTGATAAGGATTTGCATGCAGTCGCTATGACGAACATGATCCATGGACCATGCGGAACACTCAATATGAATTCACCATGCATGGTAGACGGGAAACGATGGATATCCTTTGTATAGTAGGCGTTCAACTGAAGATTGTGGGATTGTGGCAACTTTACACACGAGAAATTGTGATATTAACAGGAATGACAGGAATGCAGTACGAATTGTCGATGAAATTTCCCAATATCAGGCTGGAAGATACATAAGTAGCAATGAGGCTATGTGGTGAATTTTTTCGTTTCCAATGCATTATCGCAATCCAGCGGTGGTTCACTTAGCAGTCCATTTGGGGAATGGTCAACGTATCTATTTCACTCACGAAAATGGGCGAGAAAGAGTCTTGAATCCACCTGCTACAACCCTAACAGCTTTCTTCACTTTATGCCAGGAAGACGCTTTCGCCAGAACGCTGATATATTCGGAAGTGCCTTCTTATTACACGTGGAATAAAAAATCATTCGTTCGGCGTAAACGAGGGGAGCCCGTCGAAGGACAACCTGGCATTTTCAAAGAAACTTCAATTGGTAGACTGTATACAGTGCATCCTAATAAAGATGAATGTTTCTTCCTTCGCATGCTGTTAGTCCTAGATGTTCTCAAGAATTGAAAAATGTCAATGGCGTCATACATGCCGCAGTGCGTGCCAAGCTCTAGATTTATTGGAGAACGACCAAAGTGGGATATCTGCATCAATGATGCGTGTAATACTGCACATCCAAATCAAATTCGCGCATTGTATGCAATTATATTGACCGCTTGCTTTCCTTTATCTCCAACTGAGTTATGGGAAAGATATCGTTCGAATTTGGCTGACGATATTTTGCACAGAGAACGCCTAGAAAATGCAGACATGATCATGGAATTGACAGAAGTCATTTGCAATGAAACGTTAACAGACATTGAAGACAAGTGCTTAGCCATTGAAAATAAAGTGCTATGTCAATTGGGACTGCCTGAACTGAAATGTGTATGATTTATTTGATGTGGATTTGCGACGTGAGCAGACTTGCAACAGCAATGATCTTCAGGTAAATGTCCAAACAAACATTGCTAAATTAACCGATGAACAGAACGGAGTTTATGAAAATGTTATGCACATGATAAATAGCGGAGCTGGCGGCATCTTATTCTTAGATGCTCCAGGAGGAACCGGAAAAACATTCCTCATCAGATTGATTCTGGCCACGGTTCGAGCAAAAAAGGACATAGCATTAGCTCTTGCTTCATCTGGAATAGCTGCCACATTATTACCTGGTAGAAGGACTGCTCATTCAACGCTGAAGTTGCCATTAAACATGCAAATCATTGAGACTCCCATGTGCAACATTTTCAGAGGATCAGGTATGAGAAAAGTATTGCAAAAATGTAAACTCATTTTTTGGGATGAATGCACGATGGCACACAAAAAATCGCTTGAGGCTTTTGATAGATCATTGCGGGATTTACGTAGAGCAGCTGAACCATTCGGGAATGCGCTGATATTGCTGGCAGGAGATTTCAGGCAAACGTTGCCTGTAATTTCTCGATCAACACCAGCCGACGAAATAAATGCTTACCTGAAATATTCAACATTGTGGCGACACGTACGTAAATTGCAGTTGACGACGAATATGCGTGTCCAGTTGCAGAACGATGAATCAGCCGAGGAAGTCTCAAGACAGTTACTGGACATTGGGAACGGGAAGCTGGCACTCAATGGGACGTCAAAAAAAAATAATATTGCCCGAAAAGTATTTCCAAATATTCAAATGAATTATGGGAATCACGATTGGCTTAGTGATCGAGCTATCCTTGCCGCCAAGAATAAAGACGTCTATCAATTTAATCATGTTATCCAATCCAGCATAGAAACTGAGGGAATTACATATAAGTCGATAGACACGGTTGTGGACGCAGATGAAGCAGTTAATTACCCAACGGAATTTTTGAATTCACTTGATCTGCCTGGAATGCCACCACACATTTTGAAATTAAAAAATGGTGTGCCAATTATTATGCTCTGGAATATAAATCAGCCAAAACTCTGCAATGGCACGCGACTCGCGGTCAAGAAATTGATGACCAACGTGGTGGAAGCAACGATCTTAGCTGGACCGTTCAAAGGTGACGATGTCTTCATTCCTAGGATTCCGATGATCCCGACTGATACACCATTTGAATTCAAAAGATTGCAGTTTCCTATTCGATTGGCATTCGCAATGACAATTAATAAAGCTCAAGGTCAATCTCTGGAATTATGTAGTTTAGATTTAGATGCGGATTGCTTTTCACATGGACAATTATATGTTGCGTGTTCCCGTGTCGGTAAACAAGATAGCCTTTTGTTTACGCGGAGAATGGAGAAACAAAAAATATTGTATACGCACAAGTATTACAAAATTAAACGTATTTAAAAATTATGATTTGTTGTGTTCATTTCTTATACGTAGAATCACAATATGCTACACCGTAGGGTGGCAGGGTACAGCTAGTTTTCTTTTATAAGTATATATGACAACTTAAACAAATAACATACAAAAACATGATTAAAAATAAAAACAATAATACAATAACAAAAAAATAAATATTTTCTCTTTCAAGAGTTAAAATAAAATCGCAGTTTTGCAAGCAAATATGTTTCGCTAAAAATAATATATACTTATATGTATTAGTATTTTGACAAGAAATAATTTAAGATATTACTTACCAAAATAATTATAAATTGTTGTGCAAAAACATAAGGTTTTAAAAATTTTTCGCCTTTAGTAACGTGCGCCTTTTGCGGATTAATTCGCCAACACTTGAAAAAATTCGCTCACATGGTACAGATGTGGCCATAACACAAAGCCGCTTCATCATATATACAATGCATAAATGCGGATATTGGCATTTTCGCTGATCTCACCACCTCAAGGGGTCCTCTTTCTTTTGCAGGTATTCCTCTGACAGGTACTTGTCCATTTCACGGGTCGCAGTGGCTGTATTATTGGTGGGCTTGCTAACCTTATGAAAGTCGACGTCATATTCTTTCCAAATGTCGTCCTCATCTATAATTTGCACTTTCGAATCCTGTGCCGGCTCAGTCGGAGCACAATCAGCCAAATCGTTAGCTAAACGAATGGACTTTAAGTTTGTTTTAATTTTGGCAATAGATATTTGGAAAGCATCTTCTGAATAGATAACCCGCTCTTTGAATTTAGGAAGAACTCCAACGAAGACTACAACTTTGGAGAGCGTAACGTTCTTTTCGGCAGATATATCGTTGGTAATCTGGGAAAAAAAATAGCAGCACTGGTAGCACGTCTTCAATGACTTTCCAGTCTGCATTTGTTAGTATTAAGTCTGGACGTAAAATATAAACCACTACCATTACTGCTTTTTTCAGAAGAAATAGCCATTAAAACATTATGTATGTCGATTTCCAGCGTGTTGCCACATCCTGCACAAGTTTTAGGTTTGGCAATCCCAATTGGACTTGTGTATCCTTAAGTTTTTTTCGTCCCGATGAGCTGCGATTGAAAAATTCCACTATTGCCTTAGCCTTTGATATAATGCTGTTGATTGGAGACAACGCCTTTTGCACGATGATGTTTAAACAATGTGCAAGGCACGGAATGTGGCGCCACCCTCCAAGCTTTATCGCTCCAACAATGTTGTGAGCATAATCTGATGCTACTGCCGACACTTTATTGTCCATTTTCCACTCTTGGGCGATTTTTAGTGTCAAATAGGTAGACCAACTGAGAGTGCAGTAGAAAAAGGATCACATGTTTGTTACCTAAGTAGCCAGATGCACGCTGTACCTTACAAACACAGAAATAGATGAGCTATATTAAAGGGATGAAAATATGCATGATTCTGTATAAGTTAACACGCGCAAGCTTGAGTTTGCTGAAAACGCTGTTGCGCTGGATGCCGTCGCAACAAAATTGCAGCCGAAATCCGAAACTCGGACGCGCAAGCAGCCTGATCGCCCGCTGGAGACGCCGACTCAGCATTCAGCCGGCTTTCCAGCCGGCAGCGGCGGCTTCATGGTTCGATGCAGCTTGCCCTAGAGTTTAGTTTAGAATTTGTTCTCCTATAGTCCTAACGGATATGAAGTAAAAACGAATTATAATAAAGATACTTCTTTAACAGAATATTAAAGAGACTTCTTTTAATTGGCACCCAAACGGGAAATAACCCAGTTTTTCCATAAGCGATCATACAATCGCCTACGTACTATTCAACCGAAATAACTCTTTGAGCTAACGCCAAGAGTCGCGGTATTGAACAACAACAACAGTGAATAAAACACAAACTCAAGAAGAACGAATTTTGTGTCTTAAGCAAACAAAACAAAACGCAATAACTCTATGAGCAAACGCCAAGAGTCGCGATATTAAACAATAAAGTGAATGTTTATAACAACAAAATCAACAGTGAATAAAACACAGAAACTCAACAAGAACGAATTTTGTGACTTAAACAACAACAAACAAAACAAAAAAACAGTGGAAAAATAAAATACACACACACACAACAAAACAGTAACAAAACGAAGTGACTAAAGCACCACAAAACTTAAAACAAAAAAAAAAACCCCAGCCAAAAGAGCTGAGAGAGTTACTAAAACCAATCAACAAATACGAGCGGCCGGCGGAGTTCAACTGGAAAATATCATACCACAGCGGCCACCACACCATTTAATTGAAGCCAATATTCTATATTTCAAAATGTAAGTGAGATGTTCATTTGTTTACAATTCGAATAAATTTAATAAAAAATTCTCAGAGCTGTTTAGTGTGAGATTTCATTGCTTACAAAACAAACTTAAACAAAATTCTGCCTGTTGCAATAAAGCGTTAAAGAACCTTTTTAAGTCAGAATTAATATTAATTCCGAAACGGTCTGGTTTTTTATGTTGCGCCCATTGCAATACCAAACCAAAGCGGACGACAGTAGCGGCGACGAACTGATAACTTCGTACTTAGAGCAGCAGTCTTTGCGTGAAACAAAAAAAATGAATGCAAAACAAATTGCCCAGATAGAGGCAAAGGTTCAGGCAGCCCTTGACCAACAAGCCCTCTTATTTGAAGAAAGAATAGCCTCTCTGACAAACCAGCTTAATACAACAAGAGTTTCTACACCACAGATAGAAATTTTCCACGAAATAGTAATCAAGCCAGAAGCCCATTGCGACGAGCCCTTAGATATTATAAAGTCCATCCCCGAGTTCGACGGAAAAATAGAAAACAGCCTACAAAGTGTTCGAGCCATACAACGGCAGCTCAAGACACTATCAGGCAAGCATAGTTATTGCTAGGCTGGATTTTAATACGCGGACAAAACACCAGAACATGTAATCCAGCAGCAATTAAGCACGCTTCAGCAGGGAAACTGCCACTGCTACAATATTTTGACGAGGTTGAGAAAAACTCACCTTATTAACAAATAAAATAATAATGACGCACGACTCCATCGCAGCGGCTATAGCAACCAAAAGTCCCAATGGCGGGGGCCCAAGCCAATGGAGGTAGATCAATCCTCACGCTCCAGGCAATCCGCACAAGGCTACAGAAACAACCAAGGTTACGAAGACCAATCCATGAGGACCCAACAAAACCTTAATCATCTACCACAAGAAGAGAATAACGGTGACTACGAGTCACGGTCACGGCATGAAACGACACAAGTTGAGGACGATTGGTCCGGAGCCGAAAGCTGTAATTTTTTAGCGGAAGCTCCCTGCTTCCGTTCGTAAGACGAATGGTTGCAGGGCGAATTATCAGACTTCTGATAGACACTGGGGCCTCGAAAAATTATATAAAACTCCTTCCCGAACTGGCACATTGGGTGTCAGTTGACAGCCCTTTTCAGGTTAAATCAATTCACGGGCACACTAAAATTGAGCAGAAATGCCTCATCCACCTTTTCGACGTAAAGTCCTACTTTTTCATGCTGGAGTCACTTAATGACTTTGATGGCATAATTGGCCTTGATCTGCTAAAACAGATCAATGCCCAAATAGATTTGACAAACAACGTCATTAAACACGACCATGGAATAGAAAAAATCGAGTTCACTAAATGTCAACAGGTGAACCATATTCGGATTAATGACACAGATGTCCCTCCTGCTGTCAGATCCACCTTTGATAATATGATCAACGAAATGGTAAAAGCATTTGCGGACGTTAACGAGTCCCTACCGTACAACATAAATACGGTTGCCACTATACCAACGGACGATGAACCAGTTTACTCAAAAATGTATCCGTATCCAAAGGGCGTGTCTGACTTTGTCAATGCAGAGGTTAAACAACTTCTAGCGAATGGCATAATACGACCGTCAAAGTCCCCTTATAATAACCCGATATGGGTCGTCGACAAAAAAAGCACCGAAGAAGCGGGGCACAAACAAAAGCGTCTGGTTATTGATTTTAGGAAACTAAATCCTAAAACAACCGATGACAAATACTTTATCCCATCCATTTCGACGATATTGTCAAACTTGGGCGAGGCCCAGTACTTCACTACGCTGGACCTCAAGTCAGGGTTTCACCAAATTGAATTGGCTGAAAGAGACAGGAAGAAGACAGCGTTCTCTGTCAACAACGGGAGGGATATTTTATGTTTACGTTGATGACGTAATAATATTCTCCAAGTCCAAAGAAGACCATATCAGAGACATTGAGTGGGTCTTGAAAAACCTTAGGGACGCAGGCATGCGAGTGTCTCAAGAAAAATCCAAGTTTTTCAAAAAAAAACGTGGAATATTTGGGATTAACAGTGTGCAGAGGCGGGATTCAGTCCTCGCCCGATAAAGTGAAGGCTATTAAGGACTTTCCCCCACCGAAAACCCTATTTGCTCTTAGGTCATTTTTAGGTCTAGCACGCTACAATAGCTGCTTCATAGCGGGCTTTGCCAGCCCCGCAAGGCCCTTAACAGATATTTTGAAAGGCGAAAATGGCAAAGTAAGTGCCAATTACTCAAGAAAGGTGATAATCGAATTGTCACCGGAGCAAAATGAAGCCTTCGATAGGTTAAAAAATATACTGGCCTCTGAAGATGTAATGTTGTCCTACCCAAATTACAAAAAGCCTTTTGACCTCACAACAGACGCGTCTGGCTGTGGACTGGGAGCGGTACTGTCTCAAGGCGGCCGCCCGATAACAATGATCTCGCGAACATTGCGAGGTAACGAGGTAAATTTTGCCACAAATGAGCGTGAGCTTCTCGCCATTGTATGGGCACTCAAAAACCTCAGAAATTACTTGTATGGTGTTAAGAATCTTAACATTCATACAGACCACCAACCATTAACCTTTTCGGTATCGGATAAAAACCCGAATGCCAAAATAAAGCGTTGGAAAGCCTTCATTGATGAGCACAACGCAAACATAATTTATAAGCCCGGAAAAGAGAATTCAGTAGCAGACGCTCTGTCTCGCCAACATGTCAATGCATTAGAGGATTCAGCAGACTCAAATGCTGCCACTATCCACAGTGAAGAATCCCTTACATATACCATTGAAGACACAGACAAACCGGTAAATTGCTTTCGGAACCAGATTATTCTGGAAGAAGGGACTATCCCCCAACAAAAGACGTATATTTTTGTTTAAGACAAAAACCCGTCACATAATTAATTTTTCCGATCGCAGCACATTATTGCAAAGCATTAAAGATGCAGTAAACACTGACGTGGCCAACGCAATTCATTGCGAGCTACCCATACTGGCTTTCATCCAACACGGACTAGTTTAGGCATTCCTTTCCACCACCTTTAGATATTGCAAAAACTTAGTTACAGATATTGTAAACCCAACGGAACAGAGGGAAATTGCGACAGCTGAACATAATCGCGCACACAGAGCAGCGCAAGAAAATGCGAAACAGATACTTAGGGACTATTTTTTTTCCAAAAATAGGTCGCTTAACGTCGGAAATAGCTGCAAATTGTAGAATTTGTGTTATGAGTAAACATGATCGGCACCCAAAAAAACAAGAAATAGGGAAAACCCCGATACCATCGTATGCCGGAGAAATGAAGCATATAGATGTTTACTCCACTGCCAGTAAATATTTTCTTACTTGCATCGACAAGTTCTCCAAGTTCGCAGTAGTACAGCCTTTACGGTCACGCGCAATCGTGGATATAAAAGCTCCACTTTTGCAACTTCTGAACATGTTTCCCAAAACAGAAGCGATTTACTGCGACAATGAGAAATCCCTGAACTCAGAAACCATTAAATCAATGCTCAGCAATAGCTTTGGCATTGAGATTTCAAACGCTCCACCCTTGCATAGCTCCTCTAATGGACAAGTCGAGCGGTTCCATGGCACTTTTGGGGATATAGCACGCTCCTATAAGTTGGAAACACAGGTAGAGGACACTGTCGAAAACATTCTCCTTGCAACCATAAAGTACAACAGGTCAATCCATTCGGTGACAAACGAGAGACCCATAGACGTAATTCACGCAGCCTTCAAAGACACTACAGTGCAGATTAGGGAAAGAATCGCATCAGCACAGCAAAAGACACTTGACCAAATGAATAAAAACAGGGTCTATAAGTCGTATTCGGTAGGCGATAGGGTTTGGATAAAAAACAATAAGAGATTAGGAAATAAACTATCACCCCTATTCACAGAAGCTATAGTGGAAGCAGACCTAGGTACGACGGTTCTTATTAAAGGGAGGGTGGTCCATTAGGACAATCTTAAGTAGGTTTTGACATTTGAAAAATCATGACAACTTTTTTTTTAACAAATTACATTTTCCTAGGTTAAGATATATTTACATGATAGGTAGTGAGTGCCCTTAAGGCAATTGCAGGAACCCCAGATTTCGTAAATTCCAGGCAAGACTTAATGACGTTTCAAGGGCCCTCAATGAAATTTTGAAACCAGATGCAGAGGTCGAACATTTTTATGCAACAATTTTGGCAAAGAATAGAATGATAATTACAAACCTTGAGGACTTAATCCTCACTGTTACACTTGCTAAAATGAATTTAATCAGCCCCCTTATACTAGACAGCATCGACATAAAAGAATTATTAAATGAACAACTCACTAATACTAGTATAACCGACCTCTTAGAAGTCT
Organism: Scaptomyza montana; assembly: GCA_018904305.1. Classification (NCBI taxonomy): domain Eukaryota; kingdom Metazoa; phylum Arthropoda; class Insecta; order Diptera; family Drosophilidae; genus Scaptomyza; species Scaptomyza montana. The sequence continues at coordinate 216,229 of JAEIGR010000095.1, read as the reverse complement.
CTCATATAAAGGCTTTTCAAAATTCTGAATTATTGTATTTTCTGATCAAATATCCCAAACCTTTGTTAAATTGTAAAAAAATAGATATTCTTCCTGTTCAGCATAATAACGTAATATTAGATCTAGAAGAAGGTAGTACGGTGGCCGACTGCGGAACAAAGACCTTCGCTGTACGTGACTGCGCTGCCACTGTGAGCACTACTTTTTGCAGAAGACTACAAAATACTTCATGCGTGCAACAACTGGTATCTGGAACCGTCGCTCAATGCGCCACGCGCCCCGGACACCTGGCGCCCATGATAGAAATCGGCGAGGGCATTGCAGTAATAAACAGCGCGACCATGAATGTAGTGGATAGTACTGGGAACAGCCAGATAGTCGCGGGAACCTTCCTCGTGACTTACGACGATCACATCTCACTAAATGGCACTCGTTACGTGAACCACTGAGGCATCCTGAAAAAGAAACCTGCTGTATCCACGTCAGCCGTGGTCAACGTCACCCTCTTCAGAGAAAATCTGAGCCTCCCATTCCTACATGACCTAACCATGGAGAATCTCCGCCATATCAGGGATCTGAAATCGGGATTATCTTCACGATCATATGGCTGCTTGTCACTCATCGCCCTATTCCTACTCCTCGTGGGCGCCTGGAAATTATACCAGCGTAGAATGAAAAAGAAGAAACCCGAGGACGTGTTTCAACCTAGTAGGGGAGGAGTTAACACGCGCAAGCTTGAGTTTGCTGACAACGCTGTTGCGCCGGATGCCGTCGCGACAAAATTGCAGCCGAAATCCGAAACTCGCACGCGCAAGCAGCCTGATCGCCTGCTGGAGACGCCGACTCAGCATTCAGCCGGCTTTCCAGCCGGCAGCGGCGGCTTCATCGTTCAATGCAGCTTGCCCTAGAGTTTAGTTTAGAATTTGTTCTCCTATAGTCCTAACGGACATGAAGTAAAAACGAATTATAATAAATATACTTTTTTAACAGAATATTAAAGAGACTTCTTTTAATATAAATAAGTTTAATGTGACCAAATTTTTTTTAGACGAAAATATCGAAATATTTTCGATATTAAGTATTTTTACTCGATTCTTTGGAAAATTTTACAGCACATTAACTACACACTATGCAACACTTTTTTGAAAATTTTGTATTTTGTTGTTTTTTTTAAACAATTTTGAGTTTGCGATTTTACGCTTTACGATTTTACAAGGACAAGTGAATACCCCCATAAATTTTTTGAAGTGTGCGCTTCTTTAAACATTTCACATGCTATCATATAGGCTTTTAGCTCGGTGGTTCCAAGCTCTATGAAATGCTTCGTTACGGCTTGGTAACTCTCATTGGTAAGAGACGTCCAGCCGTCTGTGACAAAAGTTTTCGGGTGCGATGAGCAAATCGAATCATCCAAGCAACCACTAGTATCTTATCTACGATAAGAGCTGATGCTGTTGACTCCAGCAAGGAGTTGGTTTCTGCTGATTGCTACGACAAAGGCTGACTTGCTCTTTTCAAGATTGATCACGTCCATGTCTATACTATCTCGAGTATTTGTTGGCTAATGTTTCTCCTCTAGGTGTAAAAATGAAGGTTCTTCGGACCATATGGACTGCTGCAAGTCAGTCACTCTGCAGCCTCTGGACAACAGATCTGCGGGGTTGCAGTGTGTTGGAACATGCTTCCAGTAGCAGTCGTATAGGAATGTGATTGGCTGCTTGTCTGAGAAGATTCAAAAGATTTTGCGATAAAGTTGTGACAGCAGATGCGCTGCACATAGTTCCAATTTGGGCAACGATAATTCTTTAGTTGGGGCAACTCGGGACCTGGATGTGATAAGCTGTACCTTTAGTGAGCCATATAACTCAAGCGAGCGAGTATAGATACAACAGCCATACGCTCTATTGGAGGCATCACAGAATCCATGTATCTGTAGGTTGTGTAGACAGTAGCGGGGTACTGCTACTGTTTCTAACGACTAAAGCGATGCCCATGCTGTTTGCATGCCTTGTGAAACAGATTCATCCCAGTGCAGCTTCAAAAGCCATAGCTCTTGTAGAATGATTTTGGCAACTATGATGACAGGCGTGAGGAGTCCCAAGGGGTCAAATAACGATAAAGCGATCGACAAAATTGTGCGTTTGGTGAGCAAGTCCGAGCTGAGTCTGGGAGCGAATGAAAACGTGAACTTGTCCAATCGCTGATCCCACTTCAGACCAAGGGTACTGGTAATTGTGTCGTCATCCAAATTAAGATCCTTAACTGTGCGGTCATCTAAGAAATCTATGTGGTTGAAATGCCATTTTGCGAGTTCAAAATGTCCATTCTTAAGAATAGCTGTAACTTCCTTCTTGATTTGGTGAAGGGCTTCAACAGTGTCCGCTCCGCCAAAGAAGTCGTCAACATAAAACGAAGATTTGATGGTCTGAGCATCAATCTTGAATTGGTCCATATGTTGGTCTGCTAAGTTGGCCATACTGCGTATGGCCAAGTACGGTGCGGCGGCAGTGCCATAAGTTACCATATTCAGCTCAAAGGTGCGAATTGGTTCGGATGGCGAGGTCTTCCAAAGTATGAATTGATATTTACGATCCTCTGCTGCCACATGAACCTGACGAAACATTTTAGCGATATGTGCAGTAATTGTGTACTGATAAGTTCCAAAACGTAAAAGTAGTGAGTAGAGATCGGGTTGAATGGTCGGGCCGACCATAAGTCATTTAGCGATTTTCGCGACGTTGTTTGACACGAAGCGTCAAAGACAACCCTTAATTTTGTAGATGTGCTACTTGGCTTTAGCACGCAATGATGCGGGACGTAATAATGCGAAGAGCTCATTTCTGGATGCTCTACGTGGCTCATGTGTCCCAAATCTTCAAACTCCTGCATGAAAGTTACGAATTAGTACTTGACCTCAGGTTTTTTGGCCAGATTCCATTCGAGTGCGCGGAATCTTCTGCCGACGAATGATGCTCCAAGCATGCTGGGGTCATCCTTAGACAGGAGTCGAACCACTATGCGGCCATCCGGTGAGCGATGAACGGTTTTGGTGTATGATTCCTCACAGCTGCGCTGCTCTGGCGTAAATGTGTCCGCCGTATTTTTGACCTCGTCGATGTGCCAACGTTCCAAATTCTTGCTGATGGCTTCGTCAACAGTTAGCGAGTATTGACATAAGGTTTCCGGGCTAGCTTGGCATCGACCAGAGACTACCCATCCGAGTAGGATTTTCTGAAGCACGGGCAACTGATGACCAAGCTTGATTTGGCCGACTGCCAAAATGTCGAAGAAGGTCTCCGTGCCTAGAAGCAAATCGATATGTCGCGATTTATTGAAGCCTTCATCTGCCAGCGGCGAATTTGGTGGTAGATTCCATGTGTTGCTACGTGATGGCCCTTGTTTAGGCAGTAAATGCAGAGTCCAAGTCGCTTTATTGCGTTTAGACGACTCTCTATGCCGAGGATGATTTATTGAGCGCATTTTGATGCTCTGTGATCTGTACAAGAGCATATGTTACAAGTTTGTGTTGTACAATTGAATGATGAGCTTATCTGAGGCCGCTGTTGACGAGGTTTGTACCCATCTTGTTGGTTCACAAAAGTATCAGCAACAGGCTTGCCAATTGATTCGAGATACTGACAATGGCGTTCCACAATTCGGATGCCGTTGTCCCACGATGGCAAGGATGTGTAATCTAGAGATTCATTTCATTTTCGCTTGGTCTCCTGGTCCACCTTCCCCATCACTATGAAGATGAGCATGGCCTGGGCAATTTGTGATTTGTTACTCAAAGACAGCCATGAGTTATACAATGCGGAAGCATTGTCGATGAGACTTCGCAACTTTTGTCCATGGGATTTGGCAACGTTCGGCAATGCGAAGAGCGACGAGATATTATCCAAGAATACTAGTGTTGGGTTGTCGTAGCGATTCTTAAAGTGTTCCAGAGCCTTTGCGTAATTGTCTGAAGTTACTTGGAATGCTCGAACCGTTTCTAGTGCTGGACCAAGAAGACAATTTAATAACTGATTAAATTTCTCGATTGGTGACAAAAAGGATTGATTTCCCACCACTTGCTTAAACGATGTAATAAAGTTTTGATAATCGGAGTATTTGCCGTCAAATGTTGGCAGGGACAGACGTGGCAGTTTGATTGCCCAACATTAACAGTCGTGTCATTAATGGTGCTGTGCGCGTCAGGTGCTAGCTGCTCCTGAATAAACACCTTAGTGCGAATAAACAGTGAACCTCGCGTGATTCCTCAGAGTCTGCTTGTTCAATGACTCCATGTATTTTGAGCGCATTTTTGAAAAATGCTTCCAATATTGATAACCGGCAAGTTAATTCCAACGATGATAGCCGCAAATCAGGTTCGACCGATTTGATTAAGCGAGAGATGTTTCTGCGAACATTAACACGCTGGGTTTTGAGTTGTTCCAATGACAGCATCTTCAATTTAATAATGACCAATAAGCGAAATACTTGTTTACTTTATTAAGAGACCGATTTGGCATCTCTGTATGCATGTATGTATGTTGTCACTCAAGTCTTAGCTTGTGTTACTGATCAAACTTTATGATTTGATTTTATGTGTGTGAGAGCGAGTCGACGATATGTGATGAGCGTAAGCTGTCGAGAAGGCGGCTGTGCGACGAGGGGGGTGCAGCAAGGCGTTGGTGCATGTGCATGGATGTGGGGTTATGACCGATGCACAGCGCATTTGCTTCAGTAAGGTAGATGTTCACTCCAACGACGGCTGATTAGGAGGATGCAATATCAGATCCAAACAACGAACCAGATCATTCGTGTTGTAGCGCCTGTGCACACATTGGCAGCAGAGACTTAGCAGCAAGCGAGAGCGAAACGACGATATGAAATGCGCGCCAATTGATTTGTAGGCGGCTGAGCGACGAGGGTGCTGCTGCAATGTGTGCATGCACAAGCCAGGTTATGTCGAAGGAGGATGATATGTCCACTCCAACGGCAAACAGTTGAGGAGGATGGTATGTCGACTCCAACAACAAACTATAGCCATAGAGGCAGCGGCGGGGTATGTTGGTTGGCGACGATCAGTTGATGATGCCGGCCGTGAGCGCAAATCCAACTAGTTTGTTGGAATGTACGCGATAATGTCCACGAATACAAGATGTGAAGTTAAGACGGCTGCGGCGAACAGAACCTCACTTTTCACAAAGACCTTTAAAATGCAGAGTAAACACTGTTCGGGCGCCAAATGTTGATTCAAAAGCGTTTTCTTGATTGTTACTAATATTTCTAATTTAATGTCGGGGGTGTAAACCTTTCAAATAAAAGTGATTTAGATTTATTTTGCTGGGTAATGTAATAGCGTGTTTACACTGCTCAGTTATTCTCAGTTATTACCATTTTGAGTAACTGAGCTTCAGTTTGCGTGTATTTCTCCATAAGGAAATTTACTGCAGTAAACTGTCAGTAAATATTAACTGAGAATAACTGGGCATCGACTATCGTACTTTTCGATGACTATCGCTGAAATAACGCTGTTAATATGTTAACATAGTGTTAAAATAGCCAAAACAGCTGAGTAATTGAGCAAAGGTAAGCGCAAAATTTATATTTATTTTAAAAATTATTTAAAACAATTAGATTTTTAGATGGATTCACGAAAAAAATATGTAAATTGGGAGCCCCAACACACTACACTGCTGTTTGAGCTGTGGGAGGAGAATTATATAGGGTTGAGGGGGTTGCAGCGGAACTCGCATATATATTCGAGGATGGCGGAGTCTTTAAAGGAGGCCGGATTGGAAAGTGCCGAATGTTCGTCAGTCCGGTACAAAATAGAAAATTTGACGAAAAAATATAAGTAAGATATGCATTTTAATAATCACATATATATAGTTCAATAATGCTATTTTTTTTGTAGACAAGAGTTGAAAGCACAGGGCGTGTCTGGCGGTGCCCCATCTAAGTGGGAGCATTTTGAAAAAGTGCACAAGATTCTTCACCAGGCCAAAACCATTCACATTGAGGGAACGGTGCACGAATCTACTGGTAGGAGACTTTAAGTTTAAAATCAGACTCATTTATTAAGTTCAACTTGTTTAGATCCCATTGATGCGCCTGAGGAGGAGGTGCCTTGGCTTATTCTTGATGAGTCGATGCCAAGCTCATCTATGGAGATGGAGCGCTCATCAGCAGACCGTTCGTCCGTTGAGCGCGCATCGCCAGGGCCCAGCCAACGTCCAGCTAAGCGACGGAAAACCTGCAGCAACTCATCAATGTCCGCTTTTGAAATGGCAATAGTGGAAAGCCATAAAGAATCACTAGAAATGATGCGGAGTGTACAGGACTCTATAATGGATGTGGGCAATAGCATCAAAGAAGCGCTTAGCGCACTAAACGAAAGTTTAAAAAAATAATTAATAAATAAAATAAATATTAAAAGTGAAATGCTTTATTGATGATTAAGGTATTCCCCAATAGCATTTCTTATTGTTCTAGCTTCTTCATTGAAGTCATTTACTACATTAAAGTGCTGTGGTTGTGGCAATTCATTTGTGACTTCTTTCCAGGAATCTGAAATGTATGAATTTTTTTCATTTAAAAAGTTGTGGAGGATGCAGGCAGCCATAACTATTTGTGAAGCGTTGTCATGGCGGTTATCTAACCCCTTTCCAATCCTCCGAAACCGAGCCTTTAGTTGGCCAAAAGCGTTTTCAACTACACGCCTTGATTTTGAAAGGCTATAGTTAAATGTTTTTTCAGCATCAGGGGCTGAAACTGAAAATGGGTATGGTTTCATAAGAGTTTTGGAGAATTTAAATGCAGAGTCCCCTATCAAAAGAACGGGTACATCAACACCACATATGTTTTGCCTGTTTGCAGCAAAAAGTGGCGTTGCATCGACCATTCTTTTTAAAGTGCTGCACTCGTACAGCTTAGAGTCATGCACGCGACCGGGGCAACCAATGCTAACGTAAACAAATCTATAGCGGTAATCCACAAGAGCGAACAGAATGACCGAATACCACCCCTTGTAGTTGTAGTAATCGGTTGCTTCGCTCGCTGGTGGGCGGACTTTAATGTGGCTTCCATCTGAAAATGTCAACATAAATATTTTTTGAAAAAAACAAAACAAAAATAAGAACTTGCCAATGGCACCAAAGCATTGTGGAAATCCCAACAATTCAAAACCTATTACATTCTCCTGAACTTTAGCCTGGGTCAGAAATTCACGTGGCAAATATTCAGGGGCCAAAACTCGCCGCACTTCCTTGCAAAAGTCCAGAAATATATTACACACAGTTGAAGATGACACACCAAACAGTCTGCTAACTGTTCGGTACTCTGCAGATGAGCCCAAGGTATACACTGCAATGGCTATTCGCTTTTCCAGCGGAACAGCAATGCGAAAGCTGGTATCCTGTTTTGCCATTCTCTCCATACGCTCCACTAGAATGTTAAACGTTGATCTCTCCATTCTGAAATTCTCCTTAAAAAACTCGTCACTGTTGTTTGCCACATCCAGCTCCCAGAATTGTCCATGCCTTGGCTATTTTGTGTATAAATTAAAGCATATTTATTAACTTTTTTCATAATAGCTTGTAATTGTATATAAGTTATCCCATAACGAATACCCACTGTTTGGATACACCGCGCCAAGCGACTGCCTGCCGATAAAATGCTGATCTAGGCAAATTATCGGTCAGCAACAACGAGCGCAGCGCATGATCACGTCAGCCACACAGGATGTAACCGGACACCATGCGCGACTGCAACTATGTAGCCGACTGCGCGGCCAGATTATTGTAGGGATAGCTTAAGCTTATTCATATATGTCAAATCAGTTCTAAATTGTATTTCGTTGAGGCACATCGGCCCAGCGCATAATTATAGCAAACTCACTCATGAAGCTTCAAGCACATGTTTTAAATTCATAAAATTCAATTATAAAATAAACATTTAAACTAACAATTAATAAGTGTATTTACTAATTGATTGATTGGCGCCCAACTAATGGTCAAACACACTCCCGAAATAAGGAGTCAATAATAAAAGTTAAAGTGCGGAAGTAAAAGATAGTCGACAGACATCATTGTGCGTACGTGAACAACAAACAACTGCTAAATGCCAAAATAGTTCTTGTGAAACAAATTTAAAATTTTTTCTAATAAATTACTTGCAAAAAAAAAAAAAAAAAAGTACACACAATTACAAACGCAACAAGTTAATGAAGGCAAGCAGAATCAGTGCTCTAAAAGTATGCTGCACATTTCTTACGAACCTTAGTGAAACCAAGATAAGAAACCCAAGTTCCAAACCCAAATCAAAAGCGAGACACGAACCTCAGTGAAACCAAGATAAGGAACCCAAGTTCCAAGCCCAAATCAAAAGCGAGACACAAACCTCAGTGCCAGTCCAAAACAGGATCACCCGAGTCGCAAACCGGCGACTACTCACAGCAACGAACAACAGAGGAAGCTATCACCGCCAACCTACACCAACTACAAGCCCACGGGGATAATTGTTAAGGAAATGTTTTTCATGTGAGTAATTTGATTATTGAGAATAAAAAAATATATAAAACAAAGAAAAAGAAAAAATAAAAAGCACAAATCATTTCCAAGGTGTAGATTAGGCAAAAGATAGTTATTTTGAGTATCAGTATTAAAAAAAAAAAAAAATTTTTAATTTTTTCACCCTCGCACCACATGACGTGCGGTATTGTTTGAAAATTTTGTTTACGGTCGAATGAGTGACTGCGACGTAACGGAGGACGAGCCAGAACACTACGACAGCGACGATAGTGTGCTAAGGGGCTTAATAGGGAGCTTTGACGTTTTGCAAGTCTCACAGCAAGAAATTCGAACCGAACCAATAATGGGTCCGGACCAATTACGCGATGCGATACAAGCCGCCGTACAGTCCGCGCTCGCGGTACAGGCACAAGAGTTTGTCGTAAGAGAGGGCATTCTCAAGTCAGAATTAGAGAAACAAATCTCACAAATTTCTTCGAAGCTCAAAAATACTCAGCTTACGGTACCTGAGTTGAAGGTATACGAAGACGCACAGATCAACGATGATACAGTGTGCAATGAGCCCCTTGATGTAGTAAAATGCATGCCTGAGTTCAATGGGACTCAGGAGACGTACGTGTCGTGGAGACAAGCCGCGCACGCGTCTTACAAAATTTTTAAAAGATACGATGGCAGTTCTCGCCACTATCAAGCCATAGTAATCTTGAGAAGCAAGATCCGAGGCCCGGCAGATGCAGTCTTAGCATCGTTTAACACCCCTCTTAACTTCGACGCTATTATAGCTAGGCTGGACTTCACGTACAGCGACAAGAGGCCGATGCACGTCATCGAGCAGGAGATGGGAACACTAAGGCAGGGTAGCTTGTCTATTTTGCAGTATTACGATGAAGTGGAGAAAAAGCTCACACTTCTGACCAACAAGGCCCATATGACCTATGACAATAGTCTGGCCATGGGCATGTGTGAAAAATTCAGGGGTGACGCACTTCGTGTGTTCGTCTCAGGATTAAAGCGCAACTTGACCGATGTACTGTTTGCAGCCCTTCCCCCAGATTTGCCTTCGGCACTTGCGTTGGCCCAGGAGATTGAGGCAAACCACGAGAGGTATGCTTTCGCGGCAAGTTTCGCAAAAGGGCAAGAGGAAAAAAAGAATGCGGACCAACGTCAGCAGGGCAAACAGCAGCAGTCTCACCAGGCCCCTCAGGGCGGTCAAGGAAAAAACCCGCATTTTAAAAGACAGAACGGCCAATGGTCGGACAAACAGCAACAAAAGGCCGGAGCTCAGAGTGCTTCGGAACCCATGGAGGTTGATCCGTCTTCCTCCAAGTTCAGGCAGCCAACGAACTTTCAGCAAGCCCAAGGCTCCGCGAAATATAATAACGGCCAGGGTCAGGGCAACAAACGCCCTGCGAACTCGGATAGACAAACAGGTCAGCGTCGCCAAAGAGTCGACCATGTCCAAGCACGCGCAGAAGAAAGCGCAAATTACGAAGAACTGGTGAACACAGCAGTAGCGGAAATAGAAGAAGAGAATGGCGTAGACTACGAGAGCGATAGCGCCAATTTTTTAGGAGTAGGTCCCTACTGCCGTTCATTCGGCGGAGAGTAGCGGGGATAGACATGAAGTTTTTAATCGACACGGGATCGGCAAAAAACTACATCAAGCCACTCAAACGCCTAAAGGGCGTAATCCCGGTCGAATCCCCTTTCGTTGTCCACTCCATCCACGGGTCCAACAACATTGTTGAGAAATGCAAGTTACCCATGTTTGGATGCGGCACATTCTTCTTCCTCCTTGATTCCCTGTCCACGTTTGATGGAATCATAGGGCTGGACCTACTCAAACAAGTGGGTGCAGTCTTATGCCTTAAAGAGGGAAAAATAAAAATCGGTGCAACTTCGGAGGCATTGCAGTACTATACTTGTACCAATGTCAACCACACGAACAATAAAGAAATCGACGCACCACCTGCGGTGAAGGCAGACTTTCTGCAAATGCTTCACCGAAACAACAAGGCTTTTGCGGACTCTAACGAGTCGCTGCCTTACAACACGGCCGTCGTTGCAACAATACGAACGACCGATGAAAATGCCATTTACTCCAAATGGTACCCTTATAATAGGGGAGTCGAGGATTTTGTCAATACGGAGATTAAAGACCTCCTAAAAAATGGCATAATCCAAAAGTCACGATCGCCTTACAATAGTCCGTTGTGGGTGGTAGACAAAAAAGGCGTAGACAGCTTGGGCAATAGAAATAAACGTCTGGTAATTGACTTTAGGAAGCTCAACGCTAAAACTATTGCCGACAAATACCCGATGCCGAACATCTCAATGATTTTGGCAAATCTGGGTAAAGCTAAATTTTTCACAACACTCGACCTGAAAGCAGGCTATCACCAGATCGTTCTGGCAGAGCGAGACCGTGAAAAAACGGCTTTTTCCATTAATGGCGGGAAATACGAATTCTCTCGGCTTCCATTCGGTTTGAAAAACGCCGCCAGCATATTCCAGAGAGCAATTGACGATGTTCTTCGGGAGCAGATCGGAAAGTCATGCTTCGTGTATGTAGATGACGTGATCATCTTTTCCGAAAGCGAATCGGAACACGTTAAGCACGTAGACTGGGTTTTGAAGAACTTGTACGACGCAAATATGCGCGTGGCTTACGAAAAGTCACAGTTTTTTAAAGAGAGTGTAGGTTACCTCGGTTTCATCGTGTCCAAAGACGGTGCGAGAACCGACCCAGAAAAAGTCAGAGCAATCCAGCAATATGCTGAACCGACCTCTGTATTTGGCGTCAGGTCCTTCATGGGATTGGCGAATTACTACCGATGTTTCATCAAAGACTTTGCTGCAATAGCGAAGCCAGTCTCTGACATCCTTAAAGGGGAAAACGGTTCTATCAGCAAATACAAGTCGAAGAAAGTCCCAGTAAGCTTTGACGAAACTCAGCGCAACGCGTTCGAGAAATTAAGAAACATTTTAGCGTCCGAAGACGTTATTTTAATGTACCCAGATTTTCACAAGCCATTTGACCTAACGACAGACGCATCAGCATATGGCATTGGCGCGGTTTTGTCACAGAACGGCCGCCCAATAACCATGATTTCCAGGGGTCTGAAAGATAGGGAGGTTAATTACGCGACCAATGAGCGCGAATTGCTTGCCATAGTCTGGGCCCTTGGAAAATTACGGCATTACCTGTATGGCGTCCGTGACATCAACATATTCACGGACCACCAACCGCTTACGTTCTCAGTATCCGAGAGTAACCCCAATGCGAAAATCAAGCGCTGGAAGGCGCGCATTGATGAGATGGGGGCTAAACTTTTTACAAACCCGGAAAAGAGAATTACGTTGCGGACGCGCTTTCGCGACAGAATGTGAACGCCCTCGAAGGTAACCACAACGAGCCAGAATCTGACGCGGCTACGATTCATAGCGAGTTGTCCCTTACCTACACGGTCGATTCCTCGGACAAGCCTTTGAACTGCTTCCGGAATCAGATCGTGTTAGAGGAAGCACGTTTTCCATTAAAAAGGTGCTCGATTCTTTTTAAGGAAAAGACTCGGCATCAAATACACTTCACCGATAAGGATATACTTGTGGGAATAGTTAAGTCAGTCGTTAACCCGAACGTCGTTAACGCAATTCACTGTAGCCTCCCGGCATTAGCTAGTTTCCAGCATGAGCTGATAAAAGCATTTCCAACCACCAAGTTTTGGCATTGCAAAAATTTCGTGGCCGATGTGTTCAACATCAGTGACCGAAGAGAAATCGTCACTAAGGAACATAATCGGGCCCATAGGGCAGCGCAGGAGAACGTCAAACAGGTATTGACGGAATACTATTTCCCACAAATGACCAAACTTGCGAACGAGGTAGTCTTAAATTGTAAAATCTGCTCACAAGCAAAATACGATAGACACCCGAAAAAACAAGAGCTCGGACAAACACCTCTCCCTGCGCAAACAGGAGAAATGTTACACATTGACATTTTCTCCACTGACAAAAGCACTTCCTCACTTGCATCGACAAGTTTTCCAAATTCGCAGTGGTCCAGCCGATTGCATCTCGGACAATAGAGGACACGAAGCCACCTCTATTAGTGCTAATGAACATATTTCCGCGGGCAAAACAAGTGTACTGTGACAATGAACTCGCGTTCAAGTCAGAGACCATCAAGTCTTTACTGTTGAACAATTATGGCGTTAGCGTTGTAAACGCGCCTCCTCTCCACAGCACGTCCAATGGACAAGTAGAGCGCTTTCATAGCACCCTTTTGGAGATATCCAAGTGCTTGAAACTGCAAAGAGGAATAATTGACACGGTCGACTTGATTTTACAGGCAACGATTGAGTATAATGGTTCTATCCATTCAATCGTTAAAGAAAGGCCAAAGGACATTGTGGTCTCCGCTTCGCCGGAGTGCATCCGCAATGTTGGGAAAAATTTGGAGAAAGCACAACTCCAGCAAAATGAAAGGGAAAACAAAAATCGACAAAACAGGGTCTTTGAGGTAGGCGAAAAGATCTTGGTAAAAACAAACCGCAGACTAGGGAACAAACTGACGCCGCTCTGCGTAGAGAAGAAAGTCGAAGCGGACTTGGGGACAACGATCCTCGTTGAGGGGAGGGTGGTCCACAAGGACAACCTCCGTTGAAAATTTTGCCTACATATTTTTTAATCAAATTTAATATTTTTACCTTTTTAGAATTATATTGCACGTACTTTTAATACTGGTAACGACGACTGCACGAGTGACTGACTATACGCACGCGGACTACATACCTATTGAGGACGGAGACATTTTGCTTTGGGACAAATACGGGTACTTGAGACACACTACCAACCTGACGGACTACAGAACAATGTTGGACGAGGCAGGGAGACTGACGAATCTGTTTCCGCAATCCCATATGAGGAAATTGCTGGAAATCGACACCGGACACGCACTAGACATGTTGTCCGCTCTCGATGTGCATCATCGCAAGGTAAGAAGCCTTGAATTCTTGGGAACAGCCCTTAAGGCCATTGCGGGCACCCCAGACGCAGACGACTTTAGGAGAATGGACGTAACGCAAACGCAGTTGATCACTGCAAGCAATAGGCAAATTGAAATCAACTCAAAGCTACAAGAGAAAATAAACCAGCTCACCGACACCGTAAACGAAATTCTAAAATCCGCTAACGTTAAACAGGCTGACACTGGTCGCCTTTTTGAAACACTCACTACACGAAATAGAATGCTGATAACCGAAATAGGAAATTTAATGCTTGCCTTAACTTTGGAAAAAATTAACGTAATAAACCCAGCAATTATGGATCATTCGGATCTATTAAATATTCTCACTGATCAAATTACAGGGACTACAGTTACCGATATTTTAGAAGTATCTAGCATTAAAGTAGATCGTAAGGATAATATAATTAGCTTTATAATTCGTTTCGCTGTAGTAAGCAAGCTCTGCAGGAAAATCACAATATTCCCGGTTGCTCACAATGGCACAGTTCTACAGCTGGATGACAACCTGGTAGCTGACTGCGATGGCCAAATTCTGGCCGTGACAAGCTGCTCACTAACTGCGACGGCTACGTTCTGCAAGCAGGCGAAAAACAACAGCTGCGCGCAAGGTCTTCACTCAGGAGGCACAGCCCATTGCCTGACACAACCGAGTCACCTCGACCCCGTCACCATAGTGGATGATGGTATCGTGATCATAAACGATCGCAGTGCAGTGGTTGCGTACGACGATATAGCTGCATCTGAAGTTGAAGGAACGAGCCTGGTCACCTTTAAGACGTACGCTGTCGTTAACGGCACGCGTTATTTCAACCGCAACAGTGTGCAGAGCCGTTTCCCGGCGGTCGCAGCGTCCCCAATGTTGAACATCAGCGGACACAGCACAGTGCTCAGCCTTCCGTACATCCATCGTCTAAGCGAAGACAACCTCAATTACATCGGAGAGGTTAGAGACAGCGTCAAGGCGGGAAGCATAACAGCGTTTTCCATGGGCGCTATACTGTTGGTTTGCATCGTCGGAGCAGGGGTTTACTGGGTCTACAAGCTAACTACGGCCCGTCGCAACGCGAGAAGAATCTCGGAGATGATCAAGGATCTCAAAACGACCGAGGACGATCTGACTTCGAGAGGGGGAGTAGTTATCCCATAACGAATACCCACTGTTTGGATACACCGCGCCAAGCGACTGCCTGCCGATAAAATGCTGATCTAGGCAAATTATCGGTCAGCAACAACGAGCGCAGCGCATGATCACGTCAGCCACACAGGATGTAACCGGACACCATGCGCGACTGCAACTATGTAGCCGACTGCGCGGCCAGATTATTGTAGGGATAGCTTAAGCTTATTCATATATGTCAAATCAGTTCTAAATTGTATTTCGTTGAGGCACATCGGCCCAGCGCATAATTATAGCAAACTCACTCATGAAGCTTCAAGCACATGTTTTAAATTCATAAAATTCAATTATAAAATAAACATTTAAACTAACAATTAATAAGTGTATTTACTAATTGATTGATTTATATACTTACAAATGACCACTCAATTGGACTCTTACGTTTTCTGCTTTTCGCAACGTATGCGGCCACCGTATTAAGACTTTTATTGCTTTCATGAATCAAAAGCAGCAAAGATTGCAGGCATTGCAAGTATGCCATTAAAATTGGCAATAAAGCTTTTAAATATTCAATTTGATTCATTTTCTGCACTTTTAATCAACAACTCAAATCAAACAGCTGATTTATTTACTGAACTCTCAGTAACTGAACAATGGAAACAGGATTGGTAAATGACCGATAAATTTTACTGTAACTGAACAGTGGAAAGACCCTATAAATGTTATAATTATTGGATTGGGTTTTGATTAGTGCTGCAAAAATATCGATGCAGTATCGATTATATCGATATTTTCAAATTTTGCGAAAATATCGATCCATTTTTTATAAGATCGATATATCGAAATAATGGTCACACTTTGCGTTTGCGTTGGCTGGGTAAGTAAAAAGTTAGACAAATTAGTACAAAATTTATAATAATTGAATTATTCTAGTTTGATTTAAATGAACAAGATTGGCGAAGAGGATGGACCAGTTTGTTGGCAGAAAACGTATGTATAATTGACTTACAGTAATGTATAGACATGAATTTATAGCTCTTGAGTATTTTAGGTGGTGCAGAAGATGTTAAAAAAACCGACAGGAGTGGCAAATCAAAAGTCTGGAGTTTTTTTGAAAAATCAAAGAATGGTGGTAGTGCCATGTGCAAGAAGTGTGGCAAAGTGTGTAAAACAAGTGGAAACACCACAAATCTGCAAAACCACATGACACGAATGCACCCTACTACACAATATTTATGCAGTTCGGCCACCTCCACGGAGAGCGAACGCGTGTTCAGCAAAGCTGGCATGATAGCAAACAAAAAAAGAGCTTCCTTAGAATCTGACACAGTTAGGCCCAATATCTCAATGTCCGGTTAGTCAACTTATTCTAAGTTTAGTCGAATTTGAGTCTCTCAATATTCGGTTAGGAGTATATGAGAAACAAACTAACCGGAAGGCTGGGTCTTGGTTAAAATTTAAAGCGCGTATAAGTCACGATATATCGATAAGAATCATCGATAAAGCAAACAGCTGTCCCTTGAATTGTATATTTATTTTGTTATTAAAGAAAAAGGGCATCGCACAGCAGAGTTTTTTATATTCATTCAATGGAGACGCAATTTGACGAAACAGAGCCAAGAGTTAATAACTCGAGAAGTTATAGGGATAGGGTGAACTATTTCACTGACCTGGATGATGCCAAATTTGTTCAGCGGTTCAGGCTAAAAAAATCTACATGTAAAATCATTCTTGCAAGGATTGTAGATCAATTGGCTTGCCATAGTAATAGGTTTCTGCCAGGCTTCGTCCTTCTGCTTCCACGTAACGGCGTCGCTCTTCTTGCACTCTAAAATATGCTGATGCGACTCCACTAATTCCACCAACAAATGCTCCTCAGAGATCGAAAAGTTTTTCCCACGGAACCGTTTGCATTCAGGCGTGCTCATTTTTATTTTATATTTTATATATTTAAAATATGCAAAATTTGCCAGTCACCAACCAAAACAATAACAAAAAACAGCTGAGCCGCTCGCTATAAATGGCAACGCTGTGTATATATGTGGCAACGCTGTTAAGGCGATAGTTACTTATCGATGAAAGGTTATTTTGGCTTTGAGAAAACCAAACTGTTTTAACTCGACCAGCAAAATAATGCGGCAGTTAGCTAAACGAAAATTTAACCGGACATTGAGATATCGGGCCTTAGCAATTTAGTTTTCCTAAGCAAAAACCAGTGGATTTTGCCATAGATGGTTTTGATCTCAATAAGCAACTGCCATGAAGGCAATTGTTTTGTTTGTTAATTTTTTTAATTTTATTAATATTTGATTTGTTTTTTTGAATATATTATTCTTATGATTTTTATACTCGATACCGAAGGTAAAGAGTATATTGGTTTTGTGCAATGTCCGTCATGGTGTCTGTCCGTCTGTCCGTCTGTCCGTCCGTATGGTTGCAAGTTTTTTCCACACCCTTCAAGCTAGAGACTTGAAACTTTCCAATTCTCTTTATCTATGGGATAGTAAATTAAAGTGTCAAGATGGGGGTTCTACGATAACTGGGGGGCTGGCAAATCGATAAATTCGATAACCCAAAACCGATAAATCCACATATTTCAAACATCCTTACAGCTAGAACTACCAAATTTGGTAAGAAGATAGCTATTAGCAACCCCCAAAAAACTGCATCAAAAATTTTGGAGCCACGCCCCCCATTCCGCCCCCAGCCCCCCCGCATTTTAAAGTCAAAAAGACTATATCTCCCTCAGTTTTTGAGCTATAGCCACCAAATTTGGTGCCAAGATAGGTGATGATGACCTTCTAAAAACTGCACCAAAAGTTTGGATGCCACGCCCAACAATACTGCCCTAGCCGCCCCCATCCACCCCAACGCTTCGTCAAAAACGGGAATGCGTGTATCTTCCAGAGTTGTGGAGCTAGAGCCTCCAAATTTGGTGGGAAGATAGCTGTTAACGACCCCCAAAAAACTGCATCAAAGTTTTGGAGCCACACCCACCCATTACACCCCCAGCCCCCCCGCATTTTGAAATCAGAAATGGCTATATCTCCCACAGTTTTTGAGCTATAGCCACCAAATTTGGTGCCAAGATAGGTGATGATGACCCCCTAAAAACTGCACCAAAAGTTTGGATGCCACGCCCACCAATACTGCCCTAGCCACCCCCATCCACCCCAACGCTTCGTCAAAAACGGGAATGAGTGTATCTTCCAGAGTTGTGGAGCTAGAGCCACCAAATTTGGTGGGAAGACAGCTGGCAGCGACCCCCAAAAATATGCATCAAAGTTTTGGAGCCACGCCCTCCATTTCGCCCCCCTTTCCCCACTTTTTACAATTTTTGAGCTAGAGTCACCAAATTTGGTATGAAGATAGCAATTGACATTCCACAAAGATCTGCATCACAAATTTTGATGCCACGCCCACCCATACCGCCCCCAGCCCCCCCTTTCCCCACTTTTTTACAAACTTCGAGCTAGAGTCACCAAATTTGGTATGAAGATAGCAATTGAAATTTCACAAAGATCTGCATCAAAAATTTTGATGCCACGCCCACCCATACCGCCCCCAGCCCCCCATTCCCCACTTTTTACAAACTTCGAGCTAGAGTCACCAAATTTGGTATGTAGATAGCAATTGAAATTCCACATAGATCTGCATCAAAAATTTTGATGCCACGCCCACCCATACCGCGCCAGCCCCCACCCCTTTCCCCCCCCATTCCCCACATTTTACAAACTTTGAGCTAGAGTCACCAAATTTGGAAGGAATATAGCTGGTGGCATCCCCATCTGCATCGGAGAATCTTTAAGGCACCGTACACCCCTGCCGCATCCGTACCCCTTTGCAATCAGGCCTCTTTTTACCGGTTTTAATACTGGTATCGAGTATGCCGCAGTCGGTTGCGTCCGACTGCAACGTTTCCACTTGTTTAGTTTTAAGTTAATGATGAATTTAATAAATAGTTTTTGTTTGATCTCTAAAAAGATTTTGTTTTCTTTTTTAATCTTGCAGTGATTGTTGTTAGGATCCGGCTTGATTTTCCCAACACTGTATCGATAGCCAGCTAGCAAATCGGTTACCCAGGGATGGATACGACCTCGATACAGCGTTAGTCGGGTTAACAAACATTTATAATTTTACGAAAACAAAACAACTATCGGACTTGCAGCTACTTTACAGGCATTATTTTCGCGATCGGACAATTTAGGATATATAAGGTAAACAGGTGTTAATATTTACCCCAATGCGTGCCCTCCCTACCTATGAATTGGCCTTATAAAACCATGTGGCCGACTCCCTAAACATATTACACGACAACAACAACAACTTACCCCGACATCAGCACATCTTCATCCCACCCACACATAAATCTCTACTCACACATGTTTACATAAACACTAATAACAATTATTTATTTAAATTTTAAATTTAACATTTTATTTTCTTATAAATTAAATTTACTTTATATAAATTGTAATAAAGAATGATAAAAAAAAATAAATTAAATAAATAATAACGAAAAATAAACAAAAACTAATAAACGAAAAACAAAATAAACATTAAACAAAAACGAAGAAAGAATAAATAAATATATAAATAATAAATAAAGAATAAATAAATAATAAATTAAATACTAATAAATAAGTAAAGAGTAGGGCAGAAATAAATAACTGGGCGGGGTGAATAAATATTTAAATAATTATTTCTGCAGCTGCTGCTGGGCTGCGATGTTGAGGCCCACTGTGCCTGTGGCGGCGGCTTAGGGTGTACGTATGTGTGTGTGTGTGTGCGCTGCAACTTTTGCGCTGACGCAACTGTTGCGCTTTGGCGCAAAGTAAATGCGGGTAAGGGGCAGCTATGGGCAAAGACTATAAAGTCAAACAAACTTGAAGACCACCCAGACGGGTTGGCCAATCCTCGTCCGGTGGTCTGGTTCCTTCCCTCGGCCTTGCAGAACTCGCAAGTGGTGGGCGTCTCGCTCTGCTGCTGCTTTGCTGCCAGCGCCTCACAAATCACTATATTTTCTTCCACTTGCACTTCTTTATAATTTTTTCTTATCGGCGCACTTTTCGCTGCCGCTGCAATTTTCTGCCTACTCACGGCCTCTTCTTCTTTCTAGGCTATTCCCCCAATCACGCAGTCAGACAATCGGTATCGGATGCCAGCACGACTCGCCACCCCTCGCTCAATAACCAAAACCATCGATAGTGTGCCGCCGACCATAACACCACACTCCGGTTCGCTTGCGTCCGCTTAGAACAGGAGTGTTAACCGGAGGCGTCTGTTAGCTACGCTGCCCAACGTAGGCCACCGCCCACGCCCTGAGATTAGCGTCTCATACTCCACCGACTGAGCTAGCCGGGCAAAGATCAGGCGCTCGGGGGTCACTGTTTGATATCTTTAGCATGGAACACCCCGAGTGGATTGCCCTGCAGAGTTTCTAGCTCATACAGGCATCGCCCCACTGGTCTCACCACTCGGCATTTGGTGAAACGGCGGCAGAACTTGGCGTTTAAATTCCTCGCGAAATCGCTCAGCACGAAGTTCCTCTTAAACACTTCCTGACCAGCGGCAAAGTGGACATCTCGGGTCTTCAGGTCATACTGCCTCGCCGACCTCTCGTATGCCTTGTGTAGCGTCTCCTGGATGCGAGCACGGTATATTTGCTGCTTAGCCGACCTCTCTAAGGGCTTGATGGCCGAGTCGCTGACGTCGCCCAGCCTTCTGGCCAGTCCATACTCGCTGCCGTTACTCAGCATGTGCTGTCCAAAGAGTGCAAAGTATGGCGAGGTCCCGGTTGCCGAGTGAACGGCACTGCGTAACGCCATGGCAATTTCGGGTAGCTTCTCGTCCCATGTCGTCTGGTCAGTCCCAACATGTGTCCGAATCGCTGCCAACACCGACTGGTTAACCCGCTCGGACGCGTTGGATTGCGGAGCGTAGTTGCCTGTACGGACATGTTTAATGCCGTGATGCTCCAGCATAGCTTCGAACTCCTGCGACACGAACTGCTTACCATTGTCGGTGTGCACAATCTCGGGTACTCCAAACACCGTAAACAGCTCCTCCCTCAAAAATCGTATGATCGCCGCCGATGTTGCTTTGGGCATCGCCTTAAGCCAGACGAACTTGCTGAAATGGTCCAGCACCACAAAAATATACCCATTGCCCTGCCTTGAACGTGGATACTTCCCTAAGAAGTCAAAGTACAGCTTCTGTAGCGGGCGCTCGGTAACCACCTCTTTTCCCATCTTTGGCCTACAGACTTGTGTGCTGTGCTTCGCCTCCTTGCACACTTCGCAACTGAGCACGTAAAGCCGCACCTGGGCCGCCATCCTCGGCCAAAAGTAGAACTGGCGTAGCCTTGCCAACGTTCGGGCTATGCCTCCATGCATCCCCTTGTCGCTATCGTGAGCCTGTTGTACCAAGGTGCTTGTTAGCGCCTCCGGGACCCACAGCTTCCACAGAAACTCCTCGCTATCCTCCCGAGCAAACTGCGACCTTTTGAAGAGTAACCCGTCTTCAATCCTCAGGTCCGGAAACCGCTCCGCCTCTGCTTGAACCAACGCTAACCGTTCTAAGTACTCCTCGCCTTCGAACGCTGTCGTCTCAAACTCGAACAAGTTGAGCTCTTCTACATCGAACGGCCGAGAGAGCATGTCAGCCACTACGTTTTCCTTCCCTTTGCGGTGTTCAATGGTGAAGTCAAACGCCTGAAGCGCTAGTGACCACCTTGCCAGCCTTCCGCTCAGGTCCTTGAGCGACATCAACCACCGCAGACTCGAATGGTCAGTGATGACCGTGAAGGGCATCAGCTCCACGTATGGTCGGAAACGCTCTACGGCCTTTACTGCCGCCAGACACTCCTTCTCCGTCACGCTGTAGTTCAGCTGAGCTCCACGCAGCTTCGCTGAAAAGAACGCGATCGGTCGATCAGCTCCCTCGTCGTCTCTTTGAAATAGGACAGCTCCAATCCCCGGGTGACTGGCATCACACTGGATGAAGTATGGCCGTCTAAAATCGGGATGGACAAGCACCGGTGCGCAGGTAAGCGCCTTCTTCAACCCATGAAACGCCGCCACTGCGTCATCCGACATCTCGAACTTCTTGCCGATTTTCAGGCAGTCAGTCAGGGGTGCTGACAGTGTCGAGAAGTCTCGAATGAACCGTCGGTACCATCCTGCTGTACCCAGGAACCGTCTCAGCTGCTTTGTAGTCTTCGGGACGGGAATCTGGACTATAGCCTCCACCTTGCTCGGATCCGTTCGGAGAGCTCCGTCACCGATGATGTATCCCAAGTACCTAAGAAATCTAAAACAGAATTTCGACTTCTGCAGGCCGATAGTGAGGTTCGCCTCCATTAGACACTGCGCAACTTCCTCCAACAGCTTCACATGCTCTTCAAACGTACGGGAGATGATCAGCAGGTCGTCCAGATATACAAACACACGGTTCCGCAGACGCTGTGGTATCACCCTATCCATTAGCCGACACAACCGTTGAGCAGCGTTACACAGTCCGAATGGCATCATCCGGAACTGGTAGAGCGGACGGCCAGGAATCGTAAACGCCGTATATTCTCTGCTCTTAGGCTCCAACTCGATCTGCCAGAACGCGTGTTTGAGGTCGACACTGCTGATAAAGATCGTGTCATCCACGCGGCTCAGGATGGACTCAATGTTCTGTAGCGGGTAGGCATCCTTCACCGTCACGTCGTTAAGCTTGCGCGCGTCCAAGCACAGCCTATTTTTGCCAGGTTTCCGCACCAACGTCATCCTGTTGCTCCACGGACTCTCGCTTGGCTCGATGACTCCGAGTCGCAACATTTCGTCCACCTCAGCAAAAAGGAGCTGTTGAACCGCTGGTGACACCGGGTAAAAACGTTCCTTTACCGGCACGGTGCCTTCGGCGAGATCGATGGTATGTCGCTCCAGGTGAGTCTTTCCTAATCCTCGCTCTTCGTACGCTAGGAACTTAACTTTTACCGCTTCCAGCTGCTCCTGCTGATCAGCATTTAACTGGTGCGGTTCTACTGGCTCTCCCTTGGTGACGAACTCGGACTCCATCTGCTCGACTGCATCTATTCCCACGACATCTGGTGCCAGGCGGAACTTTTTCCAAAAATCTATCCCTAGATAGAGATTCTGGACCAGGGCGGGGCACACGTAGAGAGTCATCCGATGCGTCTCTTCTCTGTAGCGGATCGGTACCAGGACCTTACCCAACACCGAGTATTTCGCACCTCCTGCGGCTCGCACCTTAGAACTTTGCGGGTGCCACGCTATCCCTAGCTTCTCGATTAGCTCCACTGCTCCTGCGCCTAGCAGGCTAACGGTCGCCCCAGTGTCCAGTAGACCCTTCACGGCATGTCCTTGGATCTGTACTTCGGCAAAAGCTCGTTCGTCGCCCTTGAGCACAGAACTGAGCGCCTCGCATACGCTTCTTCGTTCTTTCCCGCGTAGCGTTGGTCTTTTCCGCCTCTTCGGAACTTGGGGCCTTTGGTTCTGCTCTTGGACTCCGTCCTCAGCAAAGATGCGGGCTCTCGCTTCCTCGTACGCGGCTGTGCGCACCTCCAACGGCTGACGGATCGACCACTTGGGCCTCAGTGAGCGCTCGCTGTTGGTATTCCTTACTATATCCTTAATTAACATGCAATTTTTACTCCTAGTGCTTATTTCTAACATGCAATTCGGCGAGGTCCTTACTGGTTGCCTGGTGGGGCTGAGCGCGACTCCTCGGCCTGCGTCATGCTCCGCCTCCCGTTTCCCGACTGGCATCTGGGGCACTTCGGCAAGACAACGCCTGGCAGTCCACATCGGTAACAGAAGATGTTACGCACTGTCGCCTCGCACTCCCAAAACGTGTGCCCCCTCTGTGCGCAATTCCAGCAAGTCAGCGCGTTGCTGTCATTACGTTCAGTCCTCGGCCTGTATAACGCCTCAACTGCCTCGCCTGATGTAGTATCGTCCTCTTCGTGGCACGCCTCGTGCACCTGGAACCGCTCCCTCGGTCTGCTGACTGGCTCCGCAATGGTTTGGCTCCTCGACCAGCGAGACGAGCAACTTCTCGGCGTCGTGGCACTCTTCCCGCAGCTTCTCCAGGTCCGTGATCCAAATTGGATAAATGATTCGAGAAATCGAATCCCGGATGTTGACCTTCACGATCTTTATCAGGTCGTGATCGCTGACCGGCACCTCCAACCTCGACCTAAGGGCAAACATGGCCTGCAAATACTCGTCGATGCCCTCCCCCGCCTTCTGCCTACGCTCGCGAAGCTCCTGCTCGCGTTCGAAATTCGACCGGCGCGTCTGGAATCGCTGCTTCAGCGCGTATCGCAAGTTAGGCCAGTCTGTTGTTCCACTCGTCCTCAGGAACATCCAGTACCAGTCTTTCGCTCGTCCTTCGACCAGGGTATGGAAATCCCGCAGGACATCCGACCACGGCACCTGGTAGGTCTGCCTCAAGTGATCCAGTCTGAAAACAAACTCACCCACCGGCATTCCAGTAGGGCTGGCATCAAAGACGAGGCCCCATCTGCGCATCGGGAGCGCCTCAGGTCTAGACTCCGCTGTGTAATATGGCCTCTGCGTGTCCCGATCACCCCTTGGCTGACCCTCGTTCCGTGCTCCGGCCCGCCAGTGCTCCGCCTGTTCCCGCTGCTCGGACTCTAGAGTTCGGTTGTCATACCAGTGGCCCTGTGCTGCTGGTGGCTCCCGCGGTGGCACTGTGTTGAAATCGGGCGGTGGGCGTAGTGTCTTCGGAGCTTCCTTTGCACTCGCTAGTTGCTGATACAGGCTGCTATCCCTTATTGATTGCATGTATTCTAGCATATCGCGCTTGTTTTGGGCCTGCATTTCAACCATTCCGGTGGTCACGACAGCCTGGAATGTTTTGTGAGCCTCCGACAAAGCTGAGTTGATTGCCGCTCTCAGTTCGCTGTGTAAGTCCGGTGTAGCTTGTTGCTGATGTGGCATTGTTGATGAACTCCGCTTTGGCACTGCTCCTAGGCTGTCGGGATCCGCGTTCCCGCCTACTGCTCCTGCGTCCGATATATCCATATCCTCTGGTGGCAGATTACTGTCGGATGCAATGCTAGACTTGGCAGTTTGTGTCTGAGATGTTGAACGAGTTGTGGGAGCCATTAATTCAGCCCCTCTACTTTGATTGAACTCCTCACTACGCCTAACTTTTCTATGTTCCTGAACGTACTTGGATTCCTTACGCATTCCCTTTCTTTGTTTAACTAACTCTATATATATTTCCTTTCGGGTAATTACGTACACATATACAAATGGGGTGAGACGAAACACGGTACATGATACGGTTACGGTAAGTGTTGTGTGTTTTTACATTGGTCCTAATCCTAAAATTGTCCTATTCCTGTATCACAGTTGAAACTACTCGCTATACATGGACATGGACTGACTGGAAACAGTATGCCGGTCCTGAAGGACATGACATGGACCATTAGCCTAGACACATGTACACATATACGGTAAGAAACAATTAACTACATATATTCAAAAATTTACATCTACCTACTATCCCCCAGTTCACTGGGCTGCGCTACAGCAGGACATGGTGGTCCACGCTGGGATGGCTCAGGCCCTAAAGGATGTGGTGTGGCTGTGCGGTCAGTTACCTGTTTCCCCCCCCTCTACTAGTTGCTTCCGCATCAGCTCAGGCATACAACCTCGCTGTGGTCTTGCAGCTATACAAAGAGTTAAAACTAGCAAACTAACACAACCTGTAGACTAACACAATAAATTTAACATGTACTGCGACTTCACTAGCTTCCTATTATTGGGTTTTCCTTTGGGCGCCATTTGTTAGGATCCGGCTTGATTTTCCCAACACTGTATCGATAGCCAGCTAGCAAATCGGTTACCCAGGGATGGATACGACCTCGATACAGCGTTAGTCGGGTTAACAAACATTTATAATTTTACGAAAACAAAACAACTATCGGACTTGCAGCTACTTTACAGGCATTATTTTCGCGATCGGACAATTTAGGATATATAAGGTAAACAGGTGTTAATATTTACCCCAATGCGTGCCCTCCCTACCTATGAATTGGCCTTATAAAACCATGTGGCCGACTCCCTAAACATATTACACGACAACAACAACAACTTACCCCGACATCAGCACATCTTCATCCCACCCACACATAAATCTCTACTCACACATGTTTACATAAACACTAATAACAATTATTTATTTAAATTTTAAATTTAACATTTTATTTTCTTATAAATTAAATTTACTTTATATAAATTGTAATAAAGAATGATAAAAAAAAATAAATTAAATAAATAATAACGAAAAATAAACAAAAACTAATAAACGAAAAACAAAATAAACATTAAACAAAAACGAAGAAAGAATAAATAAATATATAAATAATAAATAAAGAATAAATAAATAATAAATTAAATACTAATAAATAAGTAAAGAGTAGGGCAGAAATAAATAACTGGGCGGGGTGAATAAATATTTAAATAATTATTTCTGCAGCTGCTGCTGGGCTGCGATGTTGAGGCCCACTGTGCCTGTGGCGGCGGCTTAGGGTGTACGTATGTGTGTGTGTGTGTGCGCTGCAACTTTTGCGCTGACGCAACTGTTGCGCTTTGGCGCAAAGTAAATGCGGGTAAGGGGCAGCTATGGGCAAAGACTATAAAGTCAAACAAACTTGAAGACCACCCAGACGGGTTGGCCAATCCTCGTCCGGTGGTCTGGTTCCTTCCCTCGGCCTTGCAGAACTCGCAAGTGGTGGGCGTCTCGCTCTGCTGCTTTGCTGCCAGCGCCTCACAAATCACTATATTTTCTTCCACTTGCACTTCTTTATAATTTTTTTCTTATCGGCGCACTTTTCGCTGCCGCTGCAATTTTCTGCCTACTCACGGCCTCTTCTTCTTTCTAGGCTATTCCCCCAATCACGCAGTCAGACAATCGGTATCGGATGCCAGCACGACTCGCCACCCCTCGCTCAATAACCAAAACCATCGATAGTGTGCCGCCGACCATAACATTGTCGCTGAAAATATAAAAATATTTTTTAAAATTCGATATATCGATATAATCGATTTTTTTCTCCCAAAATATCGATACCGCCAAATATCGATATTTTTGCAGCACTAGTTTTGATCCAAACGTTATGCTCTAAAAAGTGGTTGTCTTCGTCGGAGTTCTGTAAAAAAGGGTGGCTAGCATGGAAACCAGCAATGAAATACATAGTATCAAATCTGATTAAAAAATGTGATTTTAAATGAAATGGATACCCGATTCCAAGTTGTTGAGCAAAATGTATTAAAAGCACAATTTTGGATCCCAGATTTTTGTGTTTTTTTTTGGATGTTTGCAAATCACAAGATGCCTTGAAAAGTCTTTCGCCAATACTAAAAAAGAAATTATTTTCATTGGTTTACGCATTGCCTGATGCTGCTCCGACTGAGACAGAACAGGATTCGTCAATAAATATTACAGATGAGGACGACATTTGGTAGAAAAACGATGTCGACTTTAATAAGGTCAGCAAGCCCAGCAACAGTACAGCAGCTGCGACCCATGAAGCGCACAACTACTTGTCAGAGGAGTATCTGAACATGAAAGAGGACTCTTTGAAGTGGTGGGATCAGCGAAAATGTGAATATTCGCATTTGTACAAATATATGATGAAGGTGCTTTGTGTTCTGGCCACATCAGTACCATGCGAGCGAATTTTTTCAAGTGTTGGCGAATTAATTCGCAAAAGGCGCACGTTATTAAAGGCGAAAAATGTTGAAAACCCTATGTTTTTGCACAACAATTAATTATTATTTTGGCGTATAGTATTTTATATTATTTCTTGTCGTCACATTAATATTTTCCTTTTTTTAGCGCAACATATTTGCCTTTAAAACTTCAATAAAATGCGGTTTAATTTTGAAAGATAAATTATTTTTTGAGGTGTAAACATCTATAGGCTGAAGGAGTAAAAACCTTGTTTCAAATATTTCCCAGAGCTTTAACGTTAACTTTTAAGTTTTTATACTCGATACCGAAGGTAAAGAGTATATTGAGTTTGTGCAATGTCCGTCATGGTGTCCGTCCGTCCGTCCGTCCGTCCGTCTGTCCGTCTGTATGTTCGCAACTTTTTTCCACACCCTTCAAGCTAGAGACTTGAAACTTTCCAATTCTCTTTATCTATTGGATAGTCAATTAAAGTGTCAAGATGGGGGTTCTACGATAACTGGGCAGCTGGTAAATCGATCAATTCGATAACTCAAAACCGATAAATCCACATATTTTATCCACACCCATATATTATTCTTTACTCTACTTAATTTTATTATTTTAACTATTTTTTTAATTTAAATTAATTTTGATTTAATTTTAATGTCAGCTGCTCTTAGCTGACAATAAATAAATAAATCGATGTATTTGTCATTGTATTAGTGTTCTAAGCTTGCATATCCCTCTAGTACGGCTGAGTAACGCAAAATGAACGTAGCGTCGACGACTCTGGAACAGTCGTTGACGCTCGCTTGAACCCTTTACAAAGTGTTCGACTGCCGTATTTTGCAAGGCGAGTTCCGCTCAGTACGTTAACGTTTTTCTAAGAACGCTAGGTTGTACCAATGCCATGCAGAGAAGCGACATATAAAGCGTTAACGCGACAATAGCGTCGCTCTATTGTCTTTATGACATGCAGACAGCGACGTAAGAGACGCTCTATTGACCTAATGTAATGCATGGAGCGACGTAAGTGACGCTTAATTGATCCAATCAGATGTATGGAGAGATACTTCTCTCATGAAGCCAATGCCGTCAACAAGCACTTATATATATATATATATACATATGTATATTCTGGCCTCAGTCATATATATTGTATCGTATCATACGTTAGATTTTAAATTTATTTTTATCTTACTTGACTTTCAGATTTATATATAGTTTTACACTTGAATTATTCTCGATACCTAAGGTAAAGGGTTTGTGCAATGTCCGTCATGGTATCTGTCCGTCCGTCCGTCTGTATGAACGCAACTTTTTTCGACAGCCTTCAAGCTAGAGACTTTAAACTTTCCAAATATCTTTATCTGTGGCCGGGACCGATAAAGTGTCAAGATTGGGGTTCTACGCTAACTGGGAGGCCGAAAAATTCGATAAATTCGATAACTCAAAATAGATAAATCCACCTTTTTCGCACATCCTTACAGCTAGAACCACAAAAGCTGCATCAAAACTTTGGAGCCACCCCGCTCATTAGGCTCCCAGCACCCCCTCAGTTTGAAATCAGAAACGCCTCTATATTCCACAGCTTTTGTGCTAGAGCCACCAAATTTGTTGCCAAGATATTCCACATAGATCTGAATCAAAAATTTGGATGCCACTACCACCCATACCACCCCCAGCCCCCCTTTCCCCCACTTCTTACAAATTTCGAGCTAGAGTCACCAAATTTGGTATGTAGATAGCAATTGACATTCCACATAGATCTGCATCAAAAATTTGGATGCCTCGCCCACCCATACCACCCCCAGCCCCCCTTTCCACACTTATTACAAAATTCGAGCTAGAGTCACCACATTTGGTATGTAGAAAGCAATTGACATTCCACATAGATCTGCATCAAAAATTTGGATGCCTCGCCCACCCATAATGTTGTTGGTCCTAGAACTAAGCTTGCATCCTCCGACAGGCACTTTTTTGTATGGGTTGCTCGACTTTGGAATCAGTTGCCACTAGAGATTAAGACCGTTAGAAGCACATCAATTTTTAAATCTAAGCTAAAGACATACTTACAGCGAAGTGATTTATGATGGTATTAATGACAACAATAATAAGGGTCATAGGTTAATGGATACATTTTTGTTTTTGAGTTTATATTTTTGTTTTTGAATTTATATTTTAATGTTTATTACATAAGTAGTATTAAAGTCATTTTGTTTAAAATAATTAAAATAATACTAATGTTTTGTATGTTTATATAGGAAGTGTAAAATGTGACTAGTGCAGTAATTTATAAGTACTTTTACTTGTAGCACTAGGAATAATCAATAAATAAATAATAAATAAATAATACCACCCCCAGCCCCCCTTTCCACACTTATTACAAATTTCGAGCTAAAGTCACCAAATTTGGTATGAAGATAGCAATTGACATTTCACAAACATCCGTATCAAAAATTTTGATGCCACAACTACCCATACCGCCCCCCAGCCCCCCCCCCCCCACCCTTTCACCACTTTTTACAAACTTTGAGCTAGAGTCACCAAGTTTGGAAGGAAGATAGCTGGTGGCATCCCCATCTGCATCGGAGAATCTTTAAGGCAGCGTACACCCCTGCCGCATCCGTACTCCTTGGCAATCAGGCCTTTTTTTACCGGTTTTAATACTAGTATCGAGTATGCCGCAGTCGGTTGCGTCCGACTGCAACGTTTCCACTTGTTATACTCGATACCGAAGGTAAAGAGTATAGTGAGTTTGTGCAATGTCCGTCATGGTGTCCGTCCATCCGTCCGTCCGTCTGTCCGTCTGTATGTTCGCAACTTTTTTCCACACCCTTCAAGCTAGAGACTTGAAACTTTCCAATTCTCTTAATCTATGGGATAGTCAATTAAAGTGTCAAGATGGGGGTTCTACGATAACTGGGCGGCTGGCAAATCGATAAATTCGATAACTCAAAACCGATAAATCCAATTATTTCGCACATCCTTACAGCTAGAAGTACCAAATTTGGTAAGAAGATAGCTACTAGCAACCCCCAAAAATCTGCATCAACAGATTTGGAGCCACGCCCACCCATTACGCCTCCAGCCTCCCCGCATTTTAAAATCAGAAATGGCTATAGATCCCACAGTTATTGAGCTAGAGCCATTAAATTTGGTGCCAATATAGGTGATGATGACCCCCCATTAACTGCATCAAAAGTTTGGATGCCACGCACACCAATACTGCCCTAGCCGCCCCCATCCACCCCAACGGTTCGTCAATAACGGGAATGCGTGTATCTTCCAGAGTTGTGGAGCTAGATCCACCAAATTTGGTGGGAAGATAGCTGGTAACGATCCCCAAAAAACTGCTTCAAAGTTTTGGAGCCACGCACACCCATTACGCCTCCAGCCTCCCCGCATTTTGAAATCAGAAATGGCTATATCTCCCACAGTTTTTGAGCTAGAGCCACCAAATTTGGTGCCAATATAGGTGATGATGACCCCCCAAAAACTGCATCAATGCCACGCCCACCAATACTACCCTAGCCGCCTCCATCCACCCCAACACTTCGTCAAAAACGGGAATGCGTGTATCCAGATGGCTATATCTCCCACAGTTTTTGAGCTAGAGCAACAAAACTTGGTGCCAATATAGGTGATGATGACCCCCCAAAAACTGCATCAAATGTTTGGATGCCACGCCCACCAATACTGCCCTAGCCGCCCCCATCCACCCCAACGGTTCGTCAATAACGGGAATGCGTGTATCTTCCAGAGTTCTGGAACTAGAGCCCCCAAATTTGGTAGGAAGATAGCTGGCAACGACCCGCAAAAATCTGCATCAAAAATTTGGATGCCACGCCCACCCATACCGCCCCTAGCCTCCCTTTCCACACTTTTTACAAATTTCGAGCTAGAGTCACCAAATTTGGTATGAAGATAGCAATTGACATTCCACATAGATCTGAATCAAAAATTTGGATGCCACTACTACCCATACCACTCCCAACCCCCTTTCCACCA
Source organism: Scaptomyza montana (assembly GCA_018904305.1). Lineage (NCBI taxonomy): Eukaryota > Metazoa > Arthropoda > Insecta > Diptera > Drosophilidae > Scaptomyza > Scaptomyza montana. Next base: position 184,836 of record JAEIGR010000095.1, on the reverse strand, counting down.
CTTATTACAAATTTCGAGCTAGAGTCACCAATTTTGGTATGAAGATAGCAATTGACATTCCACATAGATCTGCATCAAAAATTTGGATGCCTCGCCCACCCATACCACCCCCAGCCCCCTTTCCCCACTTATTACAAATTTCTTATATATATATATATATATATATACTCTGGCCTCAGTCATATATATTGTATCGTATCATACGTTAGATTTTAAATTTATTTTTATCTTACTTGACTTTCAGATTTATATATAGTTTTACACTTGAATTATTCTCGATACCTAAGGTAAAGGGTTTGTGCAATGTCCGTCATGGTATCTGTCCGTCCGTCCGTCCGTCCGTCTGTATGAACTAGAGACTTTAAACTTTCCAAATATCTTTATCTGTGGCCGGGACCGATAAAGTGTCAAGATTGGGGTTCTACGATAACTGGGAGGCTGAAAAATTCGATAAATTCGATAGCTCAAAATAGATAAATCCACCTTTTTCGCACATCCTTTCAGCTAGAACCACAAAAACTGCATCAAAACTTTGGAGCCACCCCCGCTCATTAGGCTCCCAGCACCCCCTCAGTTTGAAATCAGAAACGCCTCTATATTCCACAGTTTTTGTGCTAGAGCCACCAAATTTGTTGCCAAGATATTCCACATAGAGCTGAATAAAAAATTTGCATGCCACTACCGCCCATACCACCCCCAGCCCCCCTTTCCACCACTTATTACAAATTTCGAGCTAGAGTCACCAAATTTGGTATGTAGATAGCCATTGACATTCCACATAGATCTGCATCAAAAATTTGGATGCCTCGCCCACCCATACCACCCCCATCCCCCCTTCCCACACTTATTACAAATTTCGAGCTAAAGTCACCAAATTTGGTATGAAGATAGCAATTGACATTTCACAAAGATCTGTATCAAAAATTTTGATGCCACAACTACCCATACCGCCCCCAGCCCCCCCCCCTTTTCCCACTTTTTACAAACTTTGAGCTAGAGTCACCAAATTTGGAAGGAAGATAGCTGGTGGCATCCCCATCTGCATCGGAGAATCTTTAAGGCAGCGTACACCCCTGCCGCATCCGTACCCCTTTGATTAGATTTATATATTATTCTATATTCTACTTAATTTTATTATTTTAACTATTTTTTTCACCAAATTTGGTATGTAGATAGCAGGAATATAGCTGGTGGCATCCCCATCTGCATCGGAGAATCTTTAAGGCAGCGTACACCCCTGCCGCATCCGTACTCCTTGGCAATCAGGCCTCTTTTTACCGGTTTTAATACTGGTATCGAGTATGCCGCAGTCGGTTGCGTCCGACTGCAACGTTTCCACTTGTTTAACTTAATTTTATTTTCAGATTTATATATTATTCTTTATTCTACTTAATTTTATTATTTTAACTATTTTTTAATTTAAATTAATTTTGATTTAATTTTAATGTCAGCTGCTCTTAGCTGACAATAAATAAATAAATCGATGTATTTGTCATTGTATTAGTGTTCTAAGCTTGCATATCCCTCTAGTACGGCTGAGTAACGCAAAATGAACGTAGCGTCGACGACTCTGGAACAGTCGTTGACGCTCGCTTGAACCCTTTACAAAGTGTTAAACTGCCGTATTTTGCAAGGCGAGTTCCGCTCAGTACGTTAACGTTTTTCTAAGAACGCTAGGTTGTACCAATGCCATGCAGAGAAGAGACAATAGAGTCGCTCGGTTGACTAAATGACATGCAGAGAGCGACAATAGCGTCGCTCGTTTGACTAAATGACATCAAGAAGTATAAAGCGTTAACGCGACAATAGCGTCGCTCTATTGTCTTTATGACATGCAGACAGCGACGTAAGAGACGCTCTATTGACCTAATGTAATGCATGGAGCGACGTAAGTGACGCTTAATTGATCCAATCAGATGTATGGAGAGATACTTCTCTCATGAAGCCAATGCCGTCAACAAGCACTTATATATATATATATATATATATATATATGTATATTCTGGCCTCAGTCATATATATTGTATCGTATCATACGTTAGATTTTAAATTTATTTTTATCTTACTTGACTTTCAGATTTATATATAGTTTTACACTTGAATTATTCTCGATACCTAAGGTAAAGGGTTTGTGCAATGTCCGTCATGGTATCTGTCCGTCCCCCTCCGTCTGTATGAACGCAACTTTTTCGACAGCCTTCAAGCTAGAGACTTTAAACTTTCCAAATATCTTTATCTGTGGCCGGGACCGATAAAGTGTCAAGATTGGGGTTCTACGATAACTGGGAGGCCGAAAAATTCGATAAATTCGATAACTCAAAGTAGATAAATCCACCTTTTTCGCACATCCTTACAGCTAGAACCACAAAAACTGCATCAAAACTTTGGAGCCACCCCCGCTCATTAGGCTCCCAGCACCCCCTCAGTTTGAAATCAGAAACGCCTCTATATTCCACAGTTTTTGTGCTAGAGCCACCAAATTTGTTGCCAAGATATTCCACATAGAGCTGAATAAAAAATTTGGATGCCACTACCGCCCATACCACCCCCAGCCCCCCTTTCCTCCACTTATTACAAATTTCGAGCTAGAGTCACCAAATTTGGTATGTAGATAGCAATTGACATTCCACATAGATCTGCATCAAAAATTTGGATGCCACTACCACCCATACCACCCCCAGCCCCCCTTCCCCCCACTTATGACAAATTTCGAGCTAGAGTCACCAAATTTGGTATGAAGATAGCAATTGACATTCCACATAGATCTGCATCAAAAATTTGGATGCCTCGCCCACCCATACCACCCCCAGCCCCCCTTTCCCCACTTATTACAAATTTCGAGCTAGAGTCACCAAATTTGGTATGAAGATAGCAATTGACATTTCACAAAGATCTTTATCAAAAATTTTGATGCCACAACTACCCATACCGCCCCAGCCCCCCCTCCCCTCACCCTTTTTTTTTACAAACTTTGAGCTAGAGTCACCAAATTTGGAAGAAAGATAGCTGGTGGCATCCCCATCTGCATCGGAGAATCTTTAAGGCAGCGTACACCCCTGCCGCATCCGTACTCCTTGGCAATCAGGCCTCTTTTTACCGGTTTTAATACTGGTATCGAGAATGCCGCAGTCGGTTGCGTCCGACTGCAACGTTTCCTCTTGTTTAACTTAGTTTTATTTTCAGATTTATATATTATTCTTTATTCTACTTAATTTTATTATTTTAACTATTTTTTAATTTAAATTAATTTTGATTTAATTTTAATGTCAGCTGCTCTTAGCTGACAATAAATAAATAAATCGATGTATTTGTCATTGTATTAGTGTTCTAAGCTTGCATATCCCTTTAGTACGGCTGAGTAACGCAAAATGAACGTAGCGTCGACGACTCTGGAACAGTCGTTGACGCTCGCTTGACCCCTTTACAAAGTGTTCGACTGCCGTATTTTGCAAGGCGAGTTCCGCTCAGTACGTTAACGTTTTTCTAAGAACGCTAGGTTGTACCAATGCCATGCAGAGAAGCGACAATAGAGTCGCTCATTTGACTAAATGACATGCAGAGAGCGACAATAGCGTCGCTCGTTTGACTAAATGACATCAAGAAGTATAAAGCGTTAACGCTTTATACTTGGTGATGACATGTATGGAGCGACGTTAGCGTCGCTTGTTTAACTTTATGACATGCAGACAGCGACAATAGCGTCGCTCTATTGTCCTTATGACATGCAGACAGCGACGTAAGAGACGCTCTATTGACCTAATGTAATGCATGGAGCGACGTAAGTGACGCTTAACTGATTCAATGAGATGTATGGAGAGATACTTCTCTCGTGAAGCCAATGCCGTCAACAAGCACTTATATATATATATATATATAATCTGGCCTCAATCATATATATTGTATCGTATCATACGTTAGATTTTAAATTTATTTTTACCTTACTTGACTTTCAGATTTATATATAGTTTTACACTTGAATTATTCTCGATACCTAAGGTAAAGGGTTTGTGCAATGTCCGTCATGGTATCTGTCCGTCCGTCCGTCCGTCTGTATGAACGCAACTTTTTTCGACAGCCTTCAAGCTAGAGACTTTAAACTTTCCAAATATCTTTATCTGTGGCCGGGACCGATAAAGTGTCAAGATTGGGGTTCTACGATAACTGGGAGGCTGAAAAATTCGATAAATTCGATAACTCAAAATAGATAAATCCACCTTTTTCGCACATCCTTACAGCTAGAACCACAAAAGCTGCATCAAAACTTTGGAGCCACCCCCGCTCATTAGGCTCCCAGCACCCCCTCAGTTTGAAATCAGAAACGCCTCTATATTCCACAGTTTTTGTGCTAGAGCCACCAAATTTGTTGCCAAGATATTCCACATAGAGCTGAATCAAAAATTTTGATGCCACTACCGCCCATACCACCCCCAGCCCCCCTTTCCCCACTTATTACAAATTTCGAGCTAGAGTCACCAAATTTGGTATGTAGATAGCAATTGACATTCCACATAGATCTGCATCAAAAATTTGGATGCCACTACCACCCATACCACCCCCAGCCCCCCTTCCCCAACATATGACAAATTTCGAGCTAGAGTCACCAAATTTGGTATGAAGATAGCAATTGACATTCCACATAGATCTGCATCAAAAATTTGGATGCCTCGCCCACCCATACCACCCCCAGCCCCCCTTTCCCCACTTATTACAAATTTCGAGCTAGAGTCACCAAATTTGGTATGAAGATAGCAATTGACATTTCACAAAGATCTGTATCAAAAATTTTGATGCCACAACTACCCATACCGCCCACAGCCCCCCCCCCTCACCCTTTTTTTTTTACAAACTTTGATCTGGAGTCACCAAATTTGGAAGAAAGATAGCTGGTGGCATCCCCATCTGCATCGGAGAATCTTTAAGGCAGCGTACACCCCTGCCGCATCCGTACTCCTTGGCAATCAAGCCTCTTTTTACCGGTTTTAATACTGGTATCGAGTATGCCGCAGTCGGTTGCGTCCGACTGCAACGTTTCCACTTGTTTAACTTAATTTTATTTTCAGATTTATATATTATTCTTTATTCTACTTAATTTTATTATTTTAACTATTTTTTAATTTAAATTAATTTTGATTTAATTTTAATGTCAGCTGCTCTTAGCTGACAATAAATAAATAAATCGATGTATTTGTCATTGTATTAGTGTTCTAAGCTTGCATATCCCTCTAGTACGGCTGAGTAACGCAAAATGAACGTAGCGTCGACGACTCTGGAACAGTCGTTGACGCTCGCTTGACCCCTTTACAAAGTGTTCGACTGCCGTATTTTGCAAGGCGAGTTCCGCTCAGTACGTTAACGTTTTTCTAAGAACGCTAGGTTGTACCAATGCCATGCAGAGAAGCGACAATAGAGTCGCTCATTTGACTAAATGACATGCAGAGAGCGACAATAGCGTCGCTCGTTTGACTAAATGACATCAAGAAGTATAAAGCGTTAACGCTTTATACTTGGTGATGACATGTATGGAGCGACGTTAGCGTCGCTTGTTTAACTTTATGACATGCAGACAGCGACAATAGCGTCGCTCTATTGTCCTTATGACATGCAGACAGCGACGTAAGAGACGCTCTATTGACCTAATGTAATGCATGGAGCGACGTAAGTGACGCTTAACTGATCCAATGAGATGTATGGAGAGATACTTCTCTCGTGAAGCCAATGCCGTCAACAAGCACTTATATATATATATATATATAATCTGGCCTCAATCATATATATTGTATCGTATCATACGTTAGATTTTAAATTTATTTTTACCTTACTTGACTTTCAGATTTATATATAGTTTTACACTTGGATTATTCTCGATACCTAAGGTAAAGGGTTTGTGCAATGTCCGCAATGGTATCTGTCCGTCCCTCCGTCTGTATGAACGCAACTTTTTTCGACAGCCTTCAAGCTAGAGACTTTAAACTTTCCAAATATCTTTATCTGTGGCCGGGACCGATAAAGTGTCAAGATTGGGGTTCTACGATAACTGGGAGGCTGAAAAATTCGATAAATTCGATAACTCAAAATAGATAAATCCACCTTTTTCGCACATCCTTACAGCTAGAACCACAAAAACTGCATCAAAACTTTGGAGCCACCCCCGCTCATTAGGCTCCCAGCACCCCCTCAGTTTGAAATCAGAAACGCCTCTATATTCCACAGTTTTTGTGCTAGAGCCACCAAATTTGTTGCCAAGATATTCCACATAGAGCTGAATCAAAAATTTTGATGCCCTTTACCGCCCATACCACCCCCAGCCACCCTTTCCGCCACTTATTACAAATTTCGAGCTAGAGTCACCAAATTTGGTATGAAGATAGCAATTGACATTTCACAAAGATCTGTATCAAAAATTTTGATGCCACAACTACCCATACCGCCCACAGCCCCCCCCTCACCCACTTTTTTTTTTACAAACTTTGAGCTAGAGTCACCAAATTTGGAAGAAAGATAGCTGGTGGCATCCCCATCTGCATCGGAGAATCTTTAAGGCAGCGTACACCCCTGCCGCATCCGTACTCCTTGGCAATCAGACCTGTTTTTACCGGTTTTAATACTGGTATCGAGTATGCCGCAGTCGGTTGCGTCCGACTGCAACGTTTCCACATGTTTAACTTAATTTTATTTTCAGATTTATATATTATTCTTTATTCTACTTAATTTTATTATTTTAACTATTTTTTAATTTAAATTAATTTTGATTTAATTTTAATGTCAGCTGCTCTTAGCTGACAATAAATAAATAAATCGATGTATTTGTCATTGTATTAGTGTTCTAAGCTTGCATATCCCTCTAGTACGGCTGAGTAACGCAAATGAACGTAGCGTCGACGACTCTGGAACAGTCGTTGACGCTCGCTTGACCCCTTTACAAAGTGTTCGACTGCCGTATTTTGCAAGGCGAGTTCCGCTCAGTACGTTAACGTTTTTCTAAGAACGCTAGGTTGTACCAATGCCATGCAGAGAAGCGACAATAGAGTCGCTCATTTGACTAAATGACATGCAGAGAGCGACAATAGCGTCGCTCGTTTGACTAAATGACATCAAGAAGTATAAAGCGTTAACGCTTTATACTTGGTGATGACATGTATGGAGCGACGTTAGCGTCGCTTGTTTAACTTTATGACATGCAGACAGCGACAATAGCGTCGCTCTATTGTCCTTATGACATGCAGACAGCGACGTAAGAGACGCTCTATTGACCTAATGTAATGCATGGAGCGACGTAAGTGACGCTTAACTGATCCAATGAGATGTATGGAGAGATACTTCTCTCGTGAAGCCAATGCCGTCAACAAGCACTTATATATATATATATATATATAATCTGGCCTCAATCATATATATTGTATCGTATCATACGTTAGATTTTAAATTTATTTTTACCTTACTTGACTTTCAGATTTATATATAGTTTTACACTTGAATTATTCTCGATACCTAAGGTAAAGGGTTTGTGCAATGTCCGTCATGGTATCTGTCCGTCCCCTCCGTCTGTATGAACGCAACTTTTTCGACAGCCTTCAAGCTAGAGACTTTAAACTTTCCAAATATCTTTATCTGTGGCCGGGACCGATAAAGTGTCAAGATTGGGGTTCTACGATAACTGGGAGGCTGAAAAATTCGATAAATTCGATAACTCAAAATAGATAAATCCACCTTTTTCGCACATCCTTACAGCTAGAACCACAAAAACTGCATCAAAACTTTGGAGCCACCCCCGCTCATTAGGCTCCCAGCACCCCCTCAGTTTGAAATCAGAAACGCCTCTATATTCCACAGTTTTTGTGCTAGAGCCACCAAATTTGTTGCCAAGATATTCCACATAGAGCTGAATCAAAAATTTTGATGCCCTTTACCGCCCATACCACCCCCAGCCCCCCTTTCCCCACTTATTACAAATTTCGAGCTAGAGTCACCAAATTTGGTATGAAGATAGCAATTGACATTTCACAAAGATCTGTATCAAAAATTTTGATGCCACAACTACCCATACCGCCCCCAGCCCCCCCTCACCCTTTTTTTTTTACAAACTTTGAGCTAGAGTCACCAAATTTGGAAGAAAGATAGCTGGTGGCATCCCCATCTGCATCGGAGAATCTTTAAGGCAGCGTACACCCCTGCCGCATCCGTACTCCTTGGCAATCAGGCCTGTTTTTACCGGTTTTAATACTGGTATCGAGTATGCCGCAGTCGGTTGCGTCCGACTGCAACGTTTCCACATGTTTAACTTAATTTTATTTTCAGATTTATATATTATTCTTTATTCTACTTAATTTTATTATTTTAACTATTTTTTAATTTAAATTAATTTTGATTTAATTTTAATGTCAGCTGCTCTAAGCTGACAATAAATAAATAAATCGATGTATTTGTCATTGTATTAGTGTTCTAAGCTTGCATATCCCTCTAGTACGGCTGAGTAACGCAAAATGAACGTAGCGTCGACGACTCTGGAACAGTCGTTGACGCTCGCTTGACCCCTTTACAAAGTGTTCGACTGCCGTATTTTGCAAGGCGAGTTCCGCTCAGTACGTTAACGTTTTTCTAAGAACGCTAGGTTGTACCAATGCCATGCAGAGAAGCGACAATAGAGTCGCTCATTTGACTAAATGACATGCAGAGAGCGACAATAGCGTCGCTCGTTTGACTAAATGACATCAAGAAGTATAAAGCGTTAACGCTTTATACTTGGTGATGACATGTATGGAGCGACGTTAGCGTCGCTTGTTTAACTTTATGACATGCAGACAGCGACAATAGCGTCGCTCTATTGTCCTTATGACATGCAGACAGCGACGTAAGAGACGCTCTATTGACCTAATGTAATGCATGGAGCGACGTAAGTGACGCTTAACTGATCCAATGAGATGTATGGAGAGATACTTCTCTCGTGAAGCCAATGCCGTCAACAAGCACTTATATATATATATATATATATATAAAATCTGGCCTCAATCATATATATTGTATCGTATCATACGTTAGATTTTAAATTTATTTTTACCTTACTTGACTTTCAGATTTATATATAGTTTTACACTTGAATTATTCTCGATACCTAAGGTAAAGGGTTTGTGCAATGTCCGTCATGGTATCTGTCCGTCCGTCCGTCCGTCTGTATGAACGCAACTTTTTTCGACAGCCTTCAAGCTAGAGACTTTAAACTTTCCAAATATCTTTATCTGTGGCCGGGACCGATAAAGTGTCAAGATTGGGGTTCTACGATAACTGGGAGGCTGAAAAATTCGATAAATTCGATAACTCAAAATAGATAAATCCACCTTTTTCGCACATCCTTACAGCTAGAACCACAAAAACTGCATCAAAACTTTGGAGCCACCCCCGCTCATTAGGCTCCCAGCACCCCCTCAGTTTGAAATCAGAAACGCCTCTATATTCCACAGTTTTTGTGCTAGAGCCACCAAATTTGTTGCCAAGATATTCCACATAGAGCTGAATCAAAAATTTTGATGCCACTTACCGCCCATACCACCCCCAGCCCCCCTTTCCCCACTTATTACAAATTTCGAGCTAGAGTCACCAAATTTGGTATGTAGATAGCAATTGACATTCCACATAGATCTGCATCAAAAATTTGGATGCCACTAACACCCATACCACCCCCAGCCCCCCTTCCCCCACTTATTACAAATTTCGAGCTAGAGTCACCAAATTTGGTATGAAGATAGCAATTGACATTCCACATAGATCTGCATCAAAAATTTGGATGCCTCGCCCACCCATACCACCCCCAGCCCCCCTTTCCCCACTTATTACAAATTTCGAGCTAGAGTCACCAAATTTGGTATGAAGATAGCAATTGACATTTCACAAAGATCTGTATCAAAAATTTTGATGCCACAACTACCCATACCGCCCCCAGCCCCACCCCCTCCCCATCCTTTCCTCACTTTTTACAAACTTTGAGCTAAGTTGTACCAATGCCATGCAGAGAAGCGACAATAGAGTCGCTCGTTTGACTAAATGACATGCAGAGAGCGACAATAGCGTCGCTCGTTTGACTAAATGACGTCAAGAAGTATTGTCTTTATGACATGCAGACAGCGACGTAAGAGACGCTTAATTGATCCAATGAGATGTATGGAGAGATACTTCTCTCGTGAAGCCAATGCCGTCAACAAGACCTTATATATATATATATATATATATATATATAATCTGGCCTCAATCATATATATTGTATCGTATCATACGTTAGATTTTAAATTTATTTTTACCTTACTTGACTTTCAGATTTATATATAGTTTTACACTTGAATTATTCTCGATACCTAAGGTAAAGGGTTTGTGCAATGTCCGTCATGGTATCTGTCCGTCCCTCCGTCTGTATGAACGCAACTTTTTTCGACAGCCTTCAAGCTAGAGACTTTAAACTTTCCAAATATCTTTATCTGTGGCCGGGACCGATAAAGTGTCAAGATTGGGGTTCTACGATAACTGGGAGGCTGAAAAATTCGATAAATTCGATAACTCAAAATAGATAAATCCACCTTTTTCGCACATCCTTACAGCTAGAACCACAAAAACTGCATCAAAACTTTGGAGCCACCCCCGCTCATTAGGCTCCCAGCACCCCCTCAGTTTGAAATCAGAAACGCCTCTATATTCCACAGTTTTTGTGCTAGAGCCACCAAATTTGTTGCCAAGATATTCCACATAGAGCTGAATCAAAAATTTTGATGCCACTACCGCCCATACCACCCCCAGCCCCCCTTTCCCCCACTTATTACAAATTTCGAGCTAGAGTCACCAAATTTGGTATGTAGATAGCAATTGACATTCCACATAGATCTGCATCAAAAATTTGGATGCCACTACCACCCATACCACCCCCAGCCCCCCTTCCCCCACTTATGACAAATTTCGAGCTAGAGTCACCAAATTTGGTATGAAGATAGCAATTGACATTCCACATAGATCTGCATCAAAAATTTGGATGCCTCGCCCACCCATACCACCCCCAGCCCCCTTTCCCCACTTATTACAAATTTCGAGCTAGAGTCACCAAATTTGGTATGAAGATAGCAATTGACATTTCACAAAGATCTGTATCAAAAATTTTGATGCCACAACTACCCATACCGCCCCCAGCCCCACCCCCTCCCCATCCTTTCCTCACTTTTTACAAACTTTGAGCTAAGTTGTACCAATGCCATGCAGAGAAGCGACAATAGAGTCGCTTGTTTGACTAAATGACATGCAGAGAGCGACAATAACGTCGCTCGTTTGACTAAATGACGTCAAGAAGTATTGTCTTTATGACATGCAGACAGCGACGTAAGAGACGCTTAATTGATCCAATGAGATGTATGGAGAGATACTTCTCTCGTGAAGCCAATGCCGTCAACAAGACCTTATATATATATATATATATATATAATCTGGCCTCAGTCATATATATTGTATCGTATCATACGTTAGATTTTAAATTTATTTTTATCTTACTTGACTTTCAGATTTATATATAGTTTTACACTTGAATTATTCTCGATACCTAAGGTAAAGGGTTTGTGCAATGTCCGTCATGGTATCTGTCCGTCCCTCCGTCTGTATGAACGCAACTTTTTTCGACAGCCTTCAAGCTAGAGACTTTAAACTTTCCAAATATCTTTATCTGTGGCCGGGACCGATAAAGTGTCAAGATTGGGGTTCTACGATAACTGGGAGGCTGAAAAATTCGATAAATTCGATAACTCAAAATAGATAAATCCACCTTTTTCGCACATCCTTACAGCTAGAACCACAAAAACTGCATCAAAACTTTGGAGCCACCCCCGCTCATTAGGCTCCCAGCACCCCCTCAGTTTGAAATCAGAAACGCCTCTATATTCCACAGTTTTTGTGCTAGAGCCACCAAATTTGTTGCCAAGATATTCCACATAGAGCTGAATAAAAAATTTGGATGCCACTACCGCCCATACCACCCCCAGCCCCCCTTTCCCCCACTTATTACAAATTTCGAGCTAGAGTCACCAAATTTGGTATGTAGATAGCAATTGACATTCCACATAGATCTGCATCAAAAATTTGGATGCCACTACCACCCATACCACCCCCAGCCCCCCTTCCCCCACTTATGACAAATTTCGAGCTAGAGTCACCAAATTTGGTATGAAGATAGCAATTGACATTTCACAACGAAAAAATTTTGACATTCCACAAAAAAAAAAAAAAACCCCCCTCAGGGAAACTTTAAGCAGTACACCCCTGCCGCATCAAAACTCCTTGGCAATCAGGCCTCGCTTTTACCGGTTTTAATACTGGTATCGAGTATGCCGCAGTCGGTTGCGCCCCAACCTTTCCCCACTTATTTAACTTAAATTTATTTTCAGATCTATATATTAGTCTTTATTCCACTTAATTTGATTATTTTAAGTATTTTTAATTTAAACTAATTTTGATTTAATTTTAATGTCAGCTGCTCTTAGCTGACAATAAATAAATAAATCGATGTATTTGTCATTGTATTAGTGTTCTAAGCTTGCATATCCCTCTAGTACGGCTGAGTAACAAAATGAACGTAGCGTCGACGACCCTGGAACAGTCGTTACGCCCCTATCCTTTCCAAAGTGTTCGACTGCCGTATTTTGCAAGGCAAGCCGCTCAGTACTTTGACGTTTTCTAAGAACAGTTGTACCAATGCCATGCAGAGAAGCGACAATAGAGTCGCTCGTTTGACTAAATGACATGCAGAGAGCGACAATAGCGCCGCTCGTTTGACTAAATGACGTCAAGAAGTATAAAGCGTAACGCTTTATGACATGCAGACAGCGACGTAAGAGAAACAGCGACAATAGCGTCGCTCTATTGTCTTTAGACATGCAACAGCGACGTAAGAACGCCATACCAATGAATGCAGGAGCGACGTAAGTGACGCTTAATTGATCCAATGAGATGTATGGAGAGATACTTCTCTCGTGAAGCCAATGCCGTCAACAGGACCTTATATATATATATATATATATAATAATCTGGCCTCAGTCATATATATTGTATCGTATCATACGTTAGATTTTAAATTTATTTTTACCTTACTTGACTTTCAGATTTATATATAGTTTTACACTTGAATTATTCTCGATACCTAAGGTAAAGGGTTTGTGCAATGTCCGTCATGGTATCTGTCCGTCCGTCCGTCCGTCTGTATGAACGCAACTTTTTTTCGACAGCCTTCAAGCTAGAGACTTTAAACTTTCCAAATATCTTTATCTGTGGCCGGGACCGATAAAGTGTCAAGATTGGGGTTCTACGATAACTGGGAGGCTGAAAAATTCGATAAATTCGATAACTCAAAATAGATAAATCCACCTTTTTCGCACATCCTTACAGCTAGAACCACAAAAACTGCATCAAAACTTTGGAGCCACCCCCGCTCATTAGGCTCCCAGCACCCCCTCAGTTTGAAATCAGAAACGCCTCTATATTCCACAGTTTTTGTGCTAGAGCCACCAAATTTGTTGCCAAGATATTCCACATAGAGCTGAATAAAGAATTTGCATGCCACTACCGCCCATACCACCCCCAGCCCCCCTTTCCCCACTTATTACAAATTTCGAGCTAGAGTCACCAAATTTGGTATGAAGATAGCAATTGACATTCCACATAGATCTGTATCAAAAATTTTGATGCCACAACTACCCATACCGCCCCCAGCCCCACCCCCTCCCCATCCTTTCCTCACTTTTTACAAACTTTGAGCTAGAGTCACCAAATTTGGAAGGAAGATAGCTGGTGGCATTCCCATCTGCATCGGAGAATCTTTAAGGCAGCGTACACCCCTGCCGCATCCGTACTCCTTTGCAATCAGGCCTCTTTTTACTGGTTTTAATACTGGTATCGAGTATGCCGCAGTCGGTTGCGTCCGACTGCAACGTTTCCACTTGTTTAACTTAATTTTATTTTCAGATTTATATATTATTCTTTATTCTATTGAATTTTATTATTTTAACTATTTTTCAATTTAAATTAATTTCGATTTAATTTTCATGTCAGCTGCTCTTAGCTGACAATAATTAAATAAATCGATGTATTTGTAATTGTATTAGTGTTCTAAGCTTGCATATCCCTCTAGTACGGCTGAGTAACGCAAAATGAACGTAGCGTCGACGACTCTGGAACAGTCGTTGACGCTCGCTTGAACCCTTTACAAAGTGTTCGACTGCCGTATTTTGCAAGGCGAGTTCCGCTCAGTACGTTAACGTTTTTCTAAGAACGCTAGGTTGTACCAATGCCATGCAGAGAAGCGACAATAGAGTCGCTCGTTTGACTAAATGACATGCAGAGAGCGACAATAGCGTCGCTCGTTTGACTAAATGACGTCAAGAAGTATAAAGCGTTAACGCGACAATAGCGTCGCTCTATTGTCTTTATGACATGCAGACAGCGACGTAAGAGACGCTCTATTGACCTAATGTAATGCATGGAGCGACGTAAGTGACGCTTAATTGATCGAATGAGATGTATGGAGAGATACTTCTCTCGTGAAGCCAATGCCGTCAACAAGCACTTATATATATATATATATATTTTTATATAGATCTGGTCTCAGTCATATATATTGTATCGTATCATATGTTAGATTTTAAATTTATTTTTATCTCACTTGACTTTCAGATTTATATATAGTTTTACACTTGAATTATTCTCGATACCTAAGGTAAAGGGTTTGTGCAACGTCCGTCATGGTATCTGTCCGTCCGTCCGTCCGTCCGTCTGTATGAACGCAACTTTTTTCGACAGCCTTCAAGCTAGAGACTTTAAATTTTCCAAATATCTTTATCTGTGGCCGGGACCGATAAAGTGTCAAGATTGGGGTTCTACGATAACTGGGAGGCCGAAAAATTCGATAAATTCGATAACTCAAAATAGATAAATCCACCTTTTTCGCACATCCTTACAGCTAGAACCACAAAAGCTGCATCAAAACTTTGGAGCCACCCCCGCTCATTAGGCTCCCAGCACCCCCTCAGTTTGAAATCAGAAACGCCTCTATATTCCACAGTTTTTGTTTTAGAGCCACCAAATTTGTTGCCAAGATAGGTGATGATGACCCCCAAATAATTGCATTAAGACTTTGGATGCCACGCCAACCCATACTGCCCAAGCCGTCCATAACCATAGCACCCATACCACCCCCAGCTCCCTTCCCCACAATTTACAAACTTTGAGCTAGAGTCACTAAATTTGATAGGACAATAGCAAATGACATCCCTTTAAGATATACAGCAAAATTTTGGATACCACGCCTACCAATACTGCCCTAGCCGTCCCCAGCCGCCCCAACGCTTCGTCAAAAACGGAAATGCGTGTATCTTTCAGAGTTTTGGAGCTAGAGCCATCCAATTTTAGATGAAGATATCTGGCAACGACTCCCAAAAGCCTGCATCAAAGTTTTGGAGCCACGCCCACCCATTCCGCCCCCCTTTCGCCACTTTTTACAAACTTTGAGCTAGAGTCACCAAATTGGTAAGGAAGATAGCTGGTGGCATTCCCATCTGCATCTGACAATCTTTGAGGCAGCGTAAAGCCATGCCGCATCCATACCCCTTGCAATCAGGCCATTTTTTACCGGTTATAATACAGGTATCGGTTGCGTCCAACTGCAACGTTTCTACTTGTTTTAATTTGATTATTTTAATAGTACTTTGGATCAATTTCGATTTTATGTCAACTGCTCAAAGCTGCGTTCACCAGGAAGTTTTGCTCCAGTAGCATTTATCTACTACCGATTATTTTCCTAGTGAACGCGACCGCTCCTGGATCATGATCTAGAATTTATGGAGCGTAAATGTAGCGCATGGAGCGGAAAAAAAGTACGCTACATTACTGACATTTGCGCTCCATTTATCGAAATTCGATACAAACAGCTGACTGAAGCGGGGTATTCCTAAACAGCACAATATAAAATCTTATAAAATATGTTTAATAACGAATTTCAGTACTGCAGGCCGAAGCGGATATGTTTTTTAATAAAAACAAATAAAAAAGCGAACAAAAGCCTTCTCTACTCGCAAACAATAATCAGCTGTAAGAGTTAAATAATTTGGCAACTTTTCAAACTGGCACTTATCGCCGAAATATGAAGCATAGCGTTCACCAGAACGCTCCGATAAGTATCACTTCTCTGATCCATTATCACGGAGCAAAACTTCCTGGTGAACGCAGCCAATAAATAAAAAAAATATATATCGATTGTATAATTTATGTAAATGCGTTGTACTCGATATACTAATATCACTTCACATTACATGCTGCGACCGAACACAAACGAAAATTTGTTGCTGCGCCGAGTCATCAATTCTTGTAGTCAACCTCAACGTAGTAATGTCACGAATCCGGCGATTTCCTCGATATAAGATCAGTTCCCATTAAATGCTGCAACCGAACGCACGCGAAACTTACTTGCTGCGCCGATTCTTCATTTCTTGTAATTAACCTCAACGTAGTAACCTCACGAGTCCGGCGAAAAAAGTCTTAAAAACCGCTCTCTGAGAGCGGGGCTGCCAGGCTAGTGCTGGGCGAAGCATCGATCATATATATATATATTGATGCTTCCAAAAAATCCGGAATTATCGATGTTACTTACTTCGATCTTCGATATATTGCCATCCGCAGACAATTATTTCCCATCACTTGAAAAAAAACGCGGGATAAGGTAATTTGCAAATTTTGGCAATAAAATTAAAATACTCATGTAATACGCTTATTAATTTAGGATTTTGGTGTTGGCAGCGCTTTGGAAATGGCGAGTTTCTTAAGGACAAGGACAAAGGCAAAGGTAAAAATTATTTTTTATCGTTTTGTTGCCTTACTTGTGAGGCTGCACCTTTTGCATATTCATCAAATGTGATAAACACGTTTTCGTGTATAGTTGGCTACAATACGAAGAAAACGAATGAAGAGGATGAAACACCACGCAAACGTACAAAATATAGGATGTATGTTTAAAATGTGGCAAAACATACCAAACCAGCGGTAATACAAACAATTTAAACCAAGCATTTACAGCGAATGCATCAAAATTTAAGCACTACTGAGGTTTTGGGACCGAAGGCTGCTGGCACTCTTTTAACGCTTTTGGAAATGAAATACGATGCATCATCAGCAAAAAAAATCAGATAGATTACGTCGCTATAACTACTGATGGCTGGACTTCAAGAGCCAATGAAAGTTATCTGACAGTCACTTGTCATTTTATAAATAACTAGTAAGTGGCCCGCTTACTTCGCTGCGCGGATAGTTTATATAAATTTTAGCAACAGAAGATAGATACAAAATAAATAAATTAGAAAATATTTCACAAAATATTTAAGCAAAGTATTTAATTTTCTCTTTTCCACGCCACCATTGAGGTAGAGAATATTGTGGTTTCCCCAGTAGGCCTTATCCACTTATTGAATTTAATTTGCAATTATTAACAACATTAAGAGCTTCTTTATAAACGATATTGGTTGTTTTTCCGTCAGGTGCTAATACAAATAAACTTTTTGGTGAACTGACTCTTGAGCAGGCTACATAAAATTGGCCATGAGAAAAACAATCGTGTCTTAAGTCTAGTCCGGCTAATTTAA
This sequence comes from Scaptomyza montana, assembly GCA_018904305.1. Lineage (NCBI taxonomy): Eukaryota > Metazoa > Arthropoda > Insecta > Diptera > Drosophilidae > Scaptomyza > Scaptomyza montana. The sequence continues at coordinate 167,194 of JAEIGR010000095.1, read as the reverse complement.
GAGTTTGTCCCTGTGATTTATTAATTGTTAAGGCAAAGCAAACTTTTAAAGGAAATTGCAATCTTTTAAATTGAATTGGCAATTCAGAATCATAAGGTATTAATGGAATTCTTGGAATAAAAACCGTTTCCCCTATACCATTGCCAGTAAAGATAATTGCTTCGACAACATTCTTATGAAGGACTTTAACTTGCAATCTTGTACCATTGCACAGTTTTGGCGGTTTCAAGTTGCGAATCAACATTACAGGTGAACCAATCTTTAAAGTTAATTTATGTTTAGGCAGGCCAGCCGGATTTAATGAATTAAGAAACTCGACGGTAATGAACTGCATCTTCGACTTCAATCACAGAATCAATAGAGTTATATGTCATTTCTTCACTTTGAAATGATTTTAATAAAAACTTATTTATTTCCAATGCATTGTCATTTCTCGCAGTCAAAATAGCACGTTCTGAAAACCATTCGAGTGATTTTTGAGAGATATTTGTAATATCCGGAAATATTTTTAGAGTTAGTTCTTCAATACTTTTCACAACATGACACAAAGTTGATGGTAAAGTTATTTTGCCATCATGGGTTGGAAATAATCCATTTCCTATTTGAAGAAGCATTTCTGCAAATTCACCAGCTATGCTATCACCTTTTAAGTGCACTCGCATATTCTTCGTTAATGCAATTTTCTGTATTTTGGGCCACAAAATTGAAGACTTTAAGCACGCATTTATTTCATCTGCTCTTGTTCCTCTGGGGATCACTGGGAGAGTTTGTCGAAAATCACCAGCTAAGAGAACAGTTATGCCACCCATTAAGTATTCACTATCTCGAATGTCTTTCAAAGATCGATCTACAGCTTCAAAAGCACCTTTATGGCCCATAGTACACTCATCCCAAACAATAAGCTTGCAATCTTTGAGCACAGCAGCAATATAAGATTGCTTTGAAATTGAGCAATGTAGTGTTTCTAAATGAATCAAATTAAATGGAATCTTAAGTGTAGAATGCGCTGTGCGACCACCATTAAGTAAAGTGGCTGCGATACCGGAAGAAGCAACGGCCAATGCAATTTTTTTACTTTGCCGTACCTTTGCCAATAATAAATTCAAAAGAAAAATTTTACCTGTTCCACCAGGTGCATCTAAAAAATAGATTTCTCCTTTTTCTGCTTCAACGCTATATAGTATCTTTTCGTATACTTGTTTTTGCTCAGCAGTAAGGACTAGCTCATTATTAACAACCAAATTATCGCAATTTTCATAATTTGTTTCTCTATGATATTCAATATTTGGAACAATTTCCTCGGATCTAATTGGTAGTGGAAGTCCATAGTAAGTCAAGTTTTGACCACCAATAGACAGTACAATATCTTCAATGTAAAATAAGACATTTATTTAATACATTATTCACAATACTTTGATCAATATTTCTGTCTTGTGAAAAATGAAAGGCTCTTAAAATATCTTCTGAGAAACTGTCTTTATAAGTATTCCAAAGTTTAAGAGCATCTGAAATTTGACAAAATACTAACATTATTGCAAAAAACTCTCTCAGCTTTGTAGGATTTTGACATATGACAGCATCGGCTATAGTTGAATCCCAGTGCTTATCATCTTCTAGTAATCCTAGAGCTTTACACGCCAATTGAAATGATGCGTATGCTATACCATTCACGGTTTTTATATTTAAAAATGAAGTTGGGCCCCTTACAAAGTATAATAAAAGTCTTAAATAAAAACATTCTGTATTATTGGGATGAATAGTGTAAACTCTTCCCAAAGCTGAATCTCTTTTAACTCCAGGAAAATTTGGTACATCATGCCCTCGTTTTCTTCTTTGAAATTCTTTATTGTTCCATGTAAAATACGATGGAACTTCACAATATAGACGCGTTCTTGCAAACTCATCACGTGTGCATAGCTCAAAGAAGGCTAGCAAAGTGGTTTTGGGTGTAGTGCTTAATCTGTCAAGTAATTGTTGAGGATTATTGGGGTTAAAATATATCCGTTGACCATTTTCTAAATGAACAGCTAAGTGTGTAATAGCCGGAAAACGTTCATGTATGGGAAATGCAAGGATTCTTCATACCGCTTCTGAGCTACTTATTTAACGGCCACTTTCGTACATATTAATTTCATTACGTTGGTCTTCAAGAGTAAATGATGCTTGATCACTGCCCTTGTTAACATATTTACAAATGTATTTAATAGACTTTACAGAACTACAATACTCAACATTTATGTGAGCTTCAAATGTTCTCAATAGTACACAGTTATAAGGCACAACCCAACGATTATCTATGCAATTACCATTTATATTAATTGCATTACCACCATCTTCTATCGATCTTCTACGATATAGAGGGTAACTATCTTTTCCCGTCACAGTTTCTTTAAGTAATTGTCGAGGAAACCTTTTGGTACATTTTCCATTTTTCATGCATGGCGATTTATTATTAAATGCACCGCAAGGACCATGAATCATATTTGACTTAACAATGTTAAATAACAAAGGATCCTCATCTGCGTTTGGTATTTCGGCACAGATAATTTTATTGATTTTATCTGGTCTTATTTTATTTTCTAACCAAAGTAGAATATGTATATGTGGTAAGCCCCGCTTTTGCCATTCCACAGAGTACATGAAACATTGCACGCTTCCAAACAAAGAACCTTTTGTCAATAGTGACATTAAAGCTTTAACTTTTAAATGAAAAACTCGAGCTATAATATCGTGACGATCATGCGGTTTTTGACCCGGTAATAAAACACTTTTGATGTCATTCCATTGTGGATTGCATGTGAATGTTATGCAAAGATCTGGTCGCTCATAATGGCGAACATATGTCATAGCATCTTGAGTCTTTTCGTGCATATATCGTGCAGAGCTTGTAAAAGAAGACGGTAAAATTACCATCTGACCAAGTTGAGCTGCGTCAACATCTTGTTGGCCTATTGCATCTTGTAGATGTATATAGCTATCTGCTCTGATTTTGGCTTGATTGTAGCGAATATAATTTAACCTTTCTGTTTCAATTTTAGCATACATATCAACTAAAAGTTGACTATAAAGGGAACGACAATAAATTAAATGATTTAACTCAGATTGACGAATCATTATTTTATAACTGTAAAAGCTTAACGCAGATATCTTTTTTTTTGGTTCCTCCTTTTTTAATAATGAATTCCATTCTTGTATATCCACTGAATAGCCATCTTCACCATAAGGAAATAGCAAAGGGTTCTGTAAGGCATCGTATGATCGATGCACCTCACTTATACGATGTAATTTATAATTCTGGCTTTCAATAACAATATTGCGCTTTTCAAATTGCTGACCAACAATAACTTCTACTACATTAACTGCTACTTCGCTTGATAGAGGTGCATTGTAAAGCCCTTTATGTGGACCAGTGGGTGTTCGATCAGCATGTATAATCAATTTATAGTCTTTAGTACTTGTTGGTATTTTATTGAGAGCCATTTTTAGATCTTTTACATAACGATTATGATGATGAAACATACATTGAAGATCCTTTACTACGCTACAATCAACATTTGAAATATTTTTGCAACGTAGTTGAGCTTCCTTTTCATCATCACCAACAAAATAAATTTGAAGAAACTGCATTTCTTCATTTGGCAAAGGTCGGAAACTACCAATTAGGTGATACACTTGTCCTTGGACTTTAAAGGTTGACCAACTTTCATTTATAATTTTGTACTTCCAAAAGAAGTCAATTGAAAGCAGCTGTTATACTTTTTTATACGATCAATGAAATGATCATGCTTGGGATGTCCACCAATTATTAAGCTTTTAAGTGGATCAGGCAAACTTTCATTCTGTGAAAGTTTAACTTTTCCTGCCTTGCAACAGATACCCAAAGGCTAATTTTTCCATTTTAAAGCATTACAATGTTTGCATATCAAATTCATACTACCAAGTTGAGTAATTTTATCTGACTTGTAAGCTATTTCAAAATCATAGTTTAGGCCAGACATGGCTTTAACACTCCATGCACGCAAACGCCTTTCTTGACGTGCATCAGGATTATTAGCCTGATGTCTTCTCACTGCAACTCTATGAGCTTCAGGATTATTAGCCTGATGTTTTCTCACTACAACTCTTATAACATCAGGATTATTAACACGATATCTTTTTTCAAATGAACGTTTTTTTACCTTGTTTTCTGTTTTGCCGGTGAATCGACTACGTCTTTTAACAGGATTTTTAACATTTTCAGTAATACATTCACTTGACGTATCAGATTCTTGAGTTAATACTTCCTCTAAAGAAATATAAACATCAAAATGTCCATTCATTAATGGACCGGTAAAACGCAATCTTTTTACAGGATGCATATTATTTCCGAATGCTTGTAATAAATTTCCATTTTGAAAAACTTAAAAATTTACAGCATAAATTTCTGCTGCTGCTTGAAGCTCACATGCAGTACCATAAGTATTTGAATTTGACATATCGCACTCCATTTAAGTTTATGCTGAAGCAAGCAAAAGTTTGCCAGTTGGTTACAACATGTTCAACAATATTTTGGCGTATGGTGCCATGGAAGCCTTGCCTACCAAATAAAAGGTAGGAAATAGATCTAAAAAGGCAGGCTCCATCACCAATTATGGCAACAACTGAATGCGGCACCAAAACACCACTAATATCTAAAGTTTCAATAGACATATTTTAATTTGGCTGTGAGTCAATTGACTTCACTGTAAAACGATTGTTACAACGATACAGCGTCTAATCATAAGTATAAAATTCAATAAAATTTAATATACCAACTTAAACTTTTAATAGAATATTCAGACTGCTTAGTTTTATTTGATTTTTAAATGCACTTAAGCAGAGTCTATATAAGTATTATATAATATGCAAAATAGAAGACAACTATAAATAAGGTTGCTTCAATTATTAAGTCGAAAATCTACTTAATATTCTTGGTTTTAAAAAACAACAAAAGAAATTAAAATACGTTGATCGTTATTTAAATATTTAAATAATAGCAATTAAATATTTTTTTATAACTTATCATTACATACGAATTTTAAATGAACGTATATACATACATACGTATTTTAAATGAATGTATATTTATATAATACGAAAATCAGAATATTAAAAAACTCACTGATCTAAAAAGAAACTTTCGTTGTTATTATCCTTATCCTTAATATAAACAATATTAAAAAATTCACTGAAACGAAAAGTAACTTTCTTTGTTCACATTAAATATGAACTAAAATGCATAACCAATTCCCTTACCATTGTATGTAAAAACATAATGTTGGAAAGAGCATTACAGTTATTCCTCTAAGCAGCAGATCCCGAGCTCATACATACAACGCTTGCACTTAAGAGCTATGTATGGGTGGTGTAAATTAGGCAATGCAATTCCCTTAACTGCAGCCTCTTAGTTATGGTTAGCTTAGCTTAGTGAGTGCGGAGGAGATAGGGATATTAAGATTTATGTTTGACATGCAAAGCGCGCATAAACAAAAAAGTGAGCGTAAATGGGCAACAACAAATATGCATGATTGCATTCAAATTATGTTATATCTAGCGGCAGTCATAAGAGAGACGCGCGCGCTGATCAAGCTTTAAGCCGCTCTTTGTGTTGCAGCATATATTCGCTCAGCTGTGCATGCTGCTTGCAGTGAGTACCATTTACAGTTATATTTCTTCTTCTCTGTTCTTCTCTCTGTTATCTGTGGCTACAAAATATAAGAAAACTTTGTTTTGAAAGCATGCCTAAAATATTACATTATTTTTATACCCTGAACCCATAAAATGGGTAAAAAAGGGTATAATTGATTTGTGCAAAAGTATGTAACAGGCAGAAAGAAGCATCTCCGACCACATAAATCAGCTTCAACAGCCGAGTCCACATGTCTGTTATTTAGAAAATGTAAAAATAGAAGTTAAAACAATGGATAACTTTATAAATTCTGTGAAAATTAATAATCCAAATCGGTTAAGAAACACAGGAGATATTTTATATTAAAATGAAGTCAAGAAAAAATCACTTTTGCAAGTCATTTTAATACACGGGTTCAGGGTATCTTTTAATCGGGATTTCTCGACTAAAGCATTCTTACTTATTTTCAGATTCGCTCATTCTCGTGTTGTGCTGACAGTCGGCAATTCAACACCTGCATCATGAGTTGAGCGCTGCTGGTCCCAAACCCAAAGAGGCAGCTTAAAACTTGAACACGCTCACGCATCGCTCTTCATGTTCGGCGCTAGATGACAAATTATTTTTAAATCTCGCTCCGATCATGCGCCTTCGTTGTTGGCTATTTCGGCTAACTCTCTTATGTATGCGCGCGCTCTGCAAGTTAGACAAAGAACGTAGTATCGCTACCTTCTTCGCACGCACTGAATCAACGCAAAACATATCTAAGAGGCTGCAGTTAAGTGAATTGCATATTGCATTTAGCTTTAATTTAGTGTGTGCGGAGGAGGTAGGGTTATTAAACTTTATGATTGACGTGCAAAGCGCGCACATAAGATAGAGAGTGAACGTAAATGAACAACAACAAAGGAGCATGATCGGAGCGAGATATCAAATTATCTGATTATCATTATGTGAACGCCCTTTGCTTGTTCGAAATTGTATATCAATAATATATCAATAATGTTAGTGTGTTACGTTTTGACTAAGTTATATAAGCAGCAAGCAGGCGAATCCACCCCCATAACATATTCTGGTGTGGGAAATTTTTCTAGACGCACCAAGTTTTGTTATGTTGTTGTTGTTTTTTTTTTTTAAATCAATGACACCAACAAAAAGTTGCAGTGCGGGCCCAACAACAACACTTACAACAACAACAAACGCTACTTGGGTCGTAAATCAATTGTCAAAGGCACACAAATTTGAAAAAAAAAAAATGTGCACTGTGCGAAGTGATACATGTACATAAAATTATGAAAATTATTTTCAAGCGCATTGTTCACTTAATTGTGTATGCACTTATTCATTAAGAATCGGAAATCCGTTTCTTTTTTGCAAGTGTGCGAACCTTTTTTTTATGACTTTGCTTGTGCGCCGCGAAGGCGTCGCTGCGTATTTGTTTTGTTTTTGTATTCTCGCTCGCGATCAAACTCTCAGCTTGTGCGACAATCAGGCGAAAGTAGTGGGATGGGTACTTGTTGTAATTGTAATTTGTTTTTTAAAATGGGTTAAAAGTGCTCCAAATCGTATGGGAGGTACTTGAAAGAGTTGTCCAAATAAAAATTCCCTTCTTAGTGCTCACCTCCTACCTGCATGGAAAATTGTGTGAAAATTTCAGCCTTCTAGCTCTTTTCGTTTAGGCTGTGGCTCTTCCATTCTCATCAGGACAAACTCTTTTATATATGTTTATAGATGATTTTAATATGCGGACAGCAGACCAACTTCTTTCAAATAGGAACGTTCCATGCGTTGCGCGTACGACAAAATTTGGTTGTTCAGAACTGTCTAGCAAGTGACAGTTTAAAGACTTTATTGGGAAAATGTAAGAAAAATGTGGTTTTTTTAAGAGTAGTACCATTGCATACGCAAAGTTCAGAGATGAACAAAATACAGAGAACCCATTGAGCTTAAAACAAGAATGTCCAACGCGATGGCATAGAGCGTTTCACATGGTGCAACGATTTCTGCAAACCAGGTATGCCATTTGTAAAGTGCTACTCACCACTCCAAAAGGATTACCGCCATTATCTGCGCATGAAATTTCCACTCTTGAAGACCTAGAAAAGATTCTGTCTCCGTTTGAGCACGCAACTGCTAGCACATCATCGAGCAACTTGGTGACCGTGTCATTGGTCATTCCTATTTGCTGTGGACTTCTTCACAATCTGGACGTTGTCAAATCCAACCTGGCTACAGAGGAGGGTAGGCTTGCGTATACAGTCCTAATAAATGGAACGAGAGACAGACTATTTAAGTACCAGACACGCTCTTACACAAGAATCACCACGTTCCTGGATCCCCGATTTAAAAAGGATGGATTCCTATCCCCGTTTAATGTTACTCAAGCTGAAAAGTTCCGGGTCACATCTTTCTTCCTCCAGCCAGCCAGCACCATTATCAACAGAACCTACAAAACAACAGCCACTTTTCAATATTTTACAAGAGAAAAAATTATTTTTTGGTTCAAAACTCAATTAGGGTGTTCAACAGCTCCGTTTCATCGTTTCATGTTTGAAAGTTGAAACGATTAACTCGTGTTCGGCATTTTGGGTGTCAATGCGTTTCAAGTTTGTGCAGTCAGCTGTTGTTTGTTTACATTTCTTATTCTTCAATTTTTGTCACTGTTGCTGTTTACCGCGGTTATTCTTTATTTATAAAAAATGCTTTTTAAAAGTGCTAAAGATATGCTATGCGATGCTTTAGCAAAGCAAGTTATTAGAGAAATAGAGGATATTGAAGGTGAGAAGAGCTCGTTGTTTGAATTAGTTGCTCAATTACATGCATTTAACATTTGGCGGCCATTAATCATATGTGTTCATACATTTTGCACAAAAATACACCAAATATACTAAAAAGTACTGAACATCGATAGCAAATATCGACTAAATATCGTGCTCTTCCCATCTTTACTTTGTTCAAACTTGAAACACTTTTTGTATACATATAGGGTGTTCAACAGCTCCGTTTCATCGTTTCATGTTTCAAAGTTGAAACGATTAACTCGTGATCGGCATTTTGGGTGTCAATGCGTTTCAAGTTTGTGCAGTCAGCTGTTGTTTGTTTACATTTCTTATTCTTCAATTTTTGTCACTGTTGCTGTTTACCGCGGTTATACTTTATTTATAAAAAATGCTTTTTAAAAGTGCTAAAGATATGCTATGCGATGCTTTAGCAAAGCAAGTTATTAGAGAAATAGAGGATATTGAAGGTGAGAAGAGCTCGTTGTTTGAATTAGTTGCTCAATTACATGCTTTTAACATTTGGCGGCCATTAATCATATGTGTTCATACTTTTTTGCACAAAAATACACCAAATATACTAAAAAGTACTGAGCATCGATAGCAAATATCGAATAAATATCGTGCTCTTCCCATCTTTACTTTGTTCAAACTTGAAACACTTTTTGTATACATAGGCTGGGGTGTTTCAACGTTTCAAGAAATTTTCTATGTATGTTGTTGTTGCGAGACGTTTCAACTTTGAAACTTGAAACGATGAAACGAGCTGTTGTATTCCGAGGTTGTTCACTATTTCGAGACTCACATTTTTTGCTCAAAATACACATTTGTGTATGGAAATGATGATTTAAAATCAATTACATAAATTTGTAAACAAATTAAAGTAAATATGTATATATATTGAAAAAAACCGCGGATTAATGTTTTCATTTTGCGTCCAAAAATTAATTTTTGGACAGCTTTTTCACGTAGACTGCGCATTTTTAGAATCGCAGAAAAGTCAGTAGTATTGGCCTCAGCCCAAGCGATAGCCTTGTCAAAACTGTCTATAGCTTCGGAAGCTTTAATAGTATTTCCGATCTGCAATTCCCCTTGGTCTTCATCATCCGAATCTTAAAAAAACACCACAATGAAGTGCACAGTGAGCGGTTGCAGCCAAAGACACAACAAAAAGTGTTAATAATTTGTAATTGAATTAGGACATGGAATGTTTAATTTAGGTTTTGGTTGCTATAGTTGAAATAAATAACAATATCTATGACTTCTATGAGATAATTCATGAACTAAGTACTATTAAAAAAAAGTGAATTTTATATCCTTGTCCCACTGTCCGTTAACTCCGTTACTTTTTAATTCAGTGGTTTCTGCGAATTTCCCGTGGTGTCGCAGTCTAGCAAAGCAAAGAATGTTTAGTAGTGTAAGTGTGAGCATTATTTCTATCTTTTCCTGCTTAAAGTTTATTAAAAAATTTTGTTCACTATTTCGAGTTTTTCGGTTTGTTCACTATTTAGAGTACTCCATGTAAATTTTTGGGTGTTCACTATTTCGAGGTGTTCACTATTTAGGGTGTTCACTATATCCAGACACGACTGTATATATAAAAAGTAAATATTTCAGTTTTAATTGGCTATTATTCAATATTGGTACAAAGGGTATTTTTACTTCGTGCATTTTGTACGTTGAAGCAAAACAGAATTGCACTGGCTTTGTCATTTTGGTAGAGGTATTTTATGCGTATGCATGTGTGCGCTTTGTTGATCTGCTGGTGACCGTCAATAGTAAAACCTGAAATTTCGGAACATCTACAATATGAATTTTTACATGTACAGTGACTCACAGCTTAAATGATGCAGTGTCAAATAAAAAGTTTAAGGTGCTTTATATTTTAAACTAGAGGAAAAACGAAAAACGCCAATTTGTTTTATGTTATATCACATTTAAAAAAGGAACTTTATTTGTTTCTAAAATATTGCTAAGTTTTATATATACACTAAAAACTAAAAATACATCTAAAATATAGGTCAAAGCTTAAAAGATGCAGACACAAACCAGTTATATTTTTGCCGAATAGAAGGTTAAATAAGGATTTTAGTGCTTAGTATGTGATCCCTTAAACTTTACATTTGCATGCTGGTGCAGGGCTCTTGGGTGGGCAACTATATTTATTATTAATTATGTTAAGTAATATTAAATATGTAAAATGTATATACATATGTATGTTAAAGTATTTATTCTTGCATACAAAATTATTATTTATTTTAGGTAAATACATAAATTACAAAAATGTGTTTATTTTTGTTTAAAAAAATGAATCTGCATTATTCGTGTTTTTATAAAAACTAATTACAATTATGTTTTATGATATACCACTTAACCTACGGCTTGCCGGCGTCTCTGTTTATGCTGCCGCTGCCGTCAATACCGCTGCTGTTGTTGGTCCCACGGTCGCTGGCCTGTAGAGTGCGCACTCAGCGCACGTGGCTTCTCCTCTGTGCCCTCTGCCGTTCGCACCTGTGGAACTTTGCAGTATGAGGGTGTCCGGTTGCATCCGCCTGTCCCAAGGTGAGCCGCTGCTAATGTTTGTTCAGCGCTGGTGGCTTCTTGCGCAACCTGTGTCTGCGCGTGATTTGGTGACTGCTTATGTTGTTATTGTTGAGTCTCATCGGCCAAGTTGTTGTTGTGGCTTGGCTGTCTGCATACTGGATGAGACGTTGACATACAGGGTGTTAACTCTTCCCCCTTTAAGTACGAGCATCCTCGGTCGGTACATGAACTCCTTCTAGAGCCTTATTGCTTGAAGTGTTGTCTTCGCTTATTTTCCTCTTCTTAGCTGTTGTTTCTCTGATTCTTCTGCTGAGTTCGATGGCTAGTCCTATTATAATTAAAAATAGGATGCTGAGCGAAGTGTAGCTGAGGGTGACCTGTAAAGTTTCTTTGGCTCCGAGTTTCTCCAGTGTCTTTGTGTTGTTTATATTTAGCTCGTTGATCATCTGTAGCGAAAGAACTTCATCCAGTTTAGTTTTTTCTACTGAAAGCTAGAAAAGGGGTGGTTCTGGCTCCGCGGGTTGGATTTATTCTGTTTTGTCGATCCTGTCGGTAATTTTGACTGTGGAGTTTCGGTATTGGATGAGGAAAGTTCCCTGGAGTTGCAGTCTTTTTTCGTCTAGCATAACGAAACCGTTGAATCCATTCAGCATTACTGTACCCGGAATTATCTCCTCAAATTTGGGGACGTGTTGGTTATTAATTATGGTACATTCTGGTTTCTTATTATTATTGGACGTAGATGTACTAACGAACAGTACAGTCAAGTGGCCCAACGATACCAAGCACCGGCTTGTTAACGCGCGGACCCACGCACAAAGCGACCCACCTCCCGCCCATCCGACCGAGGGGCGCTCCGCTTATCGTGCGGTTACGATGATCACGAACATGAAGACAAATGACACAAAACTAACTTTTTAATAGAGCAAGTAGGAGTGGCACTGTGTATTAAGTGGGAAAGATCGTTATAAATAGAACACAGAATACGAAAAGGGTTATGAAGAGCATAATTAGAATTACAAGTTTAAAGAGATATAGATACAAAGTTTCTAGTATTTCTAATAGGAACAGCAAAGTTAATTTGGTTAATTAATTCACAAGAATCAATTTCACCATTAATTAATTTGTGAAAAATGGAAAATGATAGCATTATTCTACGATCACTCAGAGAAGGAAGATCTATTAGCAAAAGTCTACTACGATAAGATGGCAAATTATTGTTAGTGTCCCAGTTAAGACCTCTAAGTGCGAAGAGCAGAAATTGTTTTGTACCGATTCTATTTTATTCTGATGAATTTCGTATTTCGGAAACCATATACAAGATCCATATTCCAGAATCGGTCGTGCAAGAGAAGTATACAGAGTTTTTGTTAAGTAGGGATCGTTAAACTCCTTCGACCAGCGCTTAATGAACCCCAAAACACCAGATGCTCGATTGGAAATTGAAGAAATATGCTTGTCAACATAACGATGCCCAAAGCGTCAACCCATTCAATTCTATCTAGTGGTTTGTTGTCAAGAAAATATATATTAAAAAAGGGCAAATATCTAAAAAATGACATTACTTTACATTTACTGCAATTAAGATTTATAAAATTTACTTTACACCACATTTGAAAGTTGTCTAAATCTCTCTGAAGCTGTTGAGCAGCAAGGGGAGTTGCAGCCGACGTGCATAATTTTACTTCATCAGCGTACATCAAAACCCGAGAGAACTTTATAACTGATGGAAGATCGTTTATAAACAAAATAAATAATAAAGGACCAAGATGATTACCCTGTGGAACGCCTGAAGTGACCTGAACCGTCTTGGAAACGGACCCTTTAAATAAAACCCTCTGAGTTCTAAGAGTTAGGTAGTCTTTAATCCCAAGAACTAGAATATTTGAAAAGCCCAAGAGTTCTAGTTTATGTATTAGGAGACGATGATCTACAGAGTCGAAAGCCTTACTAAAATCAGTATAAATAACATCAGTCTGCAATTTGTCCTGAAACCCTTGATAACAAATGAAGTAAATTCTAACAAGTTAGTGTTAGTAGATCTTTGTTTCATAAATCCGTGCTGGCACGGTGAAATAATAGATTTGCAAAGGAGTTGAAGATGGGAGGTTATTAATTTTTCAAAAATCTTAGGAATAGCAGACAACTATAATTTTGAACATTAGATTTGTTTCCTTTTTTGTGGAGAGGAATAATAAATGACTCTTTCCAAATTTTTGGAAAGGAGCCTAACTCCAGGGACAAGTTAAACATTTTAAGCAACGGCTTTAAAAGACCATGAGCACAGTGCCTAAGCACGCAGCTTGGCACTCCGTCAGGTCCTGGGGAAAATATAGGTTTCAAACAATGTAGATTATTTAAAAGTGAGTTTTCAGTGATTTTCAGTCCAAAGATGCGATTCGAGCCATTAACCCGATAAGGGTAAGGCAAATCGACTTGAGATTGAAATGAGCTATAAGTCGTTTGAAAAAATTGGGCAAATATATTTGCAATCTCCTGATCAGAATTGGCTTTCGTTTCCTCAAAGAATACTTCCGTTGGGAGTGTCGATGACCTACGCTTCGCATTAACAAAATCAAAAAACCGCTTTGGATCGTGCTGAAACTGTAATCTACACCGAGTCAGGTAATTCTTATAACATTGGTTATTTAAGATATCAAAACTGGCACGAGGTTTGTTAGACCTGTTTAGCTTACCAACCGGGACACATAAATCAAATAAAGAATGTAAGGTATTATAAAAAATACTGATTGCCACTTCCAAGTCGTCAGACTCGTAGAGGGGAGACCAGTCAGTTTGGGATAAAAGCAGAGCGAGTCCCTCAAAATCAGTTTTCCGAAATTGACGAACTCGACTCAAAGGCATCTTGATATTGCAACGCGTCCGGGAAGGTAAATTAATCAACAGCTCCAACGTAGGATGGTATAAGTCTTCGGGATAAGATATAGGCTGGGAACGGGAAACGGATGAAGATGATGAATCCAAAACAAAAATCAGATCAAGCATTTTATTAAGAGAATTTGGGATAGCATTAATTTGACTCAATGACATCCCAAGTAGGTCGATTAACAAATTCATTCGGGGCCGCGGGAGTCAGGGCACCAGAGTCAGGCGAAGAAATCCAAGTAGCTTCAGCAATGTTAAAATCACCAAGAACTACAAGAAAATCGCGATCAGAAAGCAAGGCAGAGACAGAATGGATAGCAGATAGATGTGTCTCATAGATAGAGAGATCAGAGGAAGGAGGTATATACGAACAAGTGATAAAAATGATAATACCGTAAATATTTAACTTTACAGCAATAAACTCTATATCAAAAGAACTATCTAATACGACTGTTTCAGAAGGAAAGTCTACATTCACAGCAATAAGCACTCCACCACCACGCCGAAGAGTACGGTCCTTTCTGTAAATAGAATATGTACTACATTGAATTTCGGAATTGAGAATGTCTTGCCTTAACCACGTTTCAGTAAAGGCAATGACATGGAAAGCGAAAGAAAGACTATTAAGGTATAAACTAGTGAGTTTACTACAAAGACCTCTTACATTCTGATAGCCAAGTAAGAAAGAGGATGTTAGTTTTTTGAACTATCAGTAATTGGGAGAGTTACCTTAGAACCAACCACCGGAAGGGTAGATACAATCGGGGGCCGATTTTTTTTCTTCCTTGCAGTATACTCTTTCACAATTATGTGTTTTGGCCAAAATTCTTTGCAGCATATAGTGCAAAAATCTTGATTCGAAACACTGATTTTAAAAGACGAAATGTTCCGATCATAAGCAAATTTGAATTTCTCCACCGTGAAATTGGCATTCGATTTGGCCTTGATATAGACCTTGACATCATCTGATGTTAAATCAGGGGGAAGCCTTGAAACAAATATTTGTTTTTAGGTGGAACAGCAATAAATTTTTAAATTATATCCTCCACTGAGGCTGGTTTGGAAGACTCAGTCTCGGATAATTGAATATTTGGCTCTTTAAGTTTGATAGAGTTTTTTTGTTGATTAACATCAACACTACTAACCATCAAAGGAACCGAAGGATCGGGATCAGATAACACAATATCCATGGGAGTTATTGGTATATCATCTAAGTTCTCGATAATTTTAGTAGGAGGGACATGAAGATTTTTATTTACTTTATTTACTTTACACTGTGGTATCGGAGCGTTTGGAGTATTTTCCGACATCACAGAGCCCGATAACTGCCCAACGTTGGCCTTTTTCCGCTTTGGAGAATCCATTACGAGATTTTTCTCGTTAAGGTTTCTTTGAACCGATGAGAATTTTTTAAACAGTTTATTCAACTGGCAGAAAACGCCCTCTAAGCCAAGTTGAGTTTCTATAAAGCTTGCAATGTCTTTTTTTTTTCTCCAAACATGACCAACACGGCCACTCTAAATTAGTAACCTTCAAGAGGTCTGAGACACGGCCATTAATGCCAGCACATTGCTCTTGAGCAACATTTGTGCACATCCAGCAGCAGACAAAACCCATTTTAGAGTTTGCGCGGACTTGACAATTCGCATAGCAGCAGACAGACATTTTTATTTAATTTATTAAAAGAAAAGAAAAATACATATAAAAAATAAAAAAAATATCGCTGCAGAAAATTGTTATGATTAAAATACAGGTCCACCCTAATGTGCAAATAGTAAAGCTACAAACAAAACTTACTTCACAGCTTCACAAACAAAAACGGCGCAAGCGCGACCACCGAAAGCAACAAGCAACGGAGAAAAGTTTGACCGCGACCAACACCAACACAAAAGAGCGCGTTAGAGTAAACGATCAAGAAACGGTTTAATGCACCGGGAGCGAAGCGCTTGAAAAAAAAGAGAGAGAGAGTGAGCGTAAAAACACAAAAACAAAACAAAAGCAGGCGGCAGCAAGTTGAGCAAATTTTTCAGTATGCTGGATTGCAGTTTGTTGTTGTGTTTGGAATCACTTTGAAACAGTGTTGTCCAAAGTTTGAAAAGGCAGCCACGCGTGGTTGGCAAGAAAAATTCTGCCGGCGTAGCAGCCGACACATGTATAGAGAGAGAGAATATGTGTATTCTATAAATAGAACGCTCGGCAGCTTGTTCTCTTACGATGCGCGTGTTCGGCTGCATTTGCTCTCTCGACTCATGTGTTCGGCTGAAGCTCAAAAGTCAAACGCGCAGTCATTCGCTATGCTGCATTGCAAAAAAATGTTTCACGTTGCCTTCGTGTTTCGCTGCTTCGCACACAAGCGCAATGTTTCATTGTGTGAGTTTGGACACCACTGCTTTAAAACAAATGCAAATTAAATTGTTAATTTACTGTCCACTTTGGGTTTAGGCAAACCGACAAAACACAAAGTCACAAAACTATTAGTTTACACAAAGACGCGAAATTAATGGCAGAAATAAAACGCACAATAGTAAAAAAGCGAAGCGCATAAAAAAAACACGTCCGTTGCGATGCAAACCGAATGAGGTTGAGCAGTGCGTAAAGGCAAGTGTCGTTACTTAAATCTAGTAGTTTATCTCTGTAACAAATTGTCCTATCATTATGATTTTCGCAATTTCTTTTAATAGCATATAGTTCATTCTTACATTCTAACAAATTTTTATATTTTATATCGTTTATTATGTGGGCTTTCTTTACAGCTTTGACTTTGAGTGTTCTACAATCATCTGAACTTATTGTCGGGAGGCTAATTATGTAAATTAAATCTTTAGTGTTTGTGGCTAGTTTGACTTCTGCAAATTCTAAAAGTTCTTCTATGTTGAAAAAAAGATTATTTTCTTTTTTGAAAATTTGTTCTACTATGTCGGTTTCTATGGCTGAGAATATAAATGAGTTTACGGTATTTGATTTTGCCCATGTAATTGCATATAGTATATTAGTTACTTCCTCTTTTACCAATTGAATTTAATATTTAAGAATGTCTGCTTTTTTATTAGTAATTTCTTCTGAACTTAATGTTGCTTTTATTATTGTTACGTTAGTTAGTTCATTCATTTTTTCGTTTATTAATCGGTTTATAATTACCTGTTTGTTATTATTTTCTAACTGATTATTTATTTTATTGATTATTACTTCGTGATCGTGGTGGTCTGGAGTTCCTGCCAGCCATTTCCACGCTGTGCCTATGGCATCAATTGCTCTTTTGCTTTTTGATTGGGGTTTAAGTCTTTTTAGATCGTTTTTAATTTGTGCCAGTTCGAGGGAGAGGTATGGGTATAGAGGATGGGATGGGTTGAGTTCTTGTAACGACTTTTCCAATGATGAGTAGGTAACAGCATATTTTTCCAAATCAAAAAGGTGAATTATTTTAAAGGTGCCGTCCTGCTTAGCTGCTAGTCCGGTGTCGATTGAAATAACCTGTGAGTTCGAGTAGTCGAGGACTGTCGTTATCCCCAGGCATGTTGGTAAAAAAAAATCTGTAAATTAAGTTCTAGTGTTATTTTTGTGTACTATTTTTCCTGATTGTGTTTTAATAGTTGAATTTCTATTTTCTGCTACTATTTCTTTTTTATATCTAGGTGTAAGTTTTGATCCTAATCTTTATCAATTCTGACATAGACTTTTTCCCCTTTTTCGTAGTTCTTTATCTCTTTCTTTTTTTTGTTGTGGTACTTTAAGTCAGTGTTCTGTTTTTCTGTGAGTTTTTCGACTATTTTTTTTCCTATTTTCTTCTGATTTCTCTGGGTCGTTATGGACTGACGTGCCGAAAATTATGTCTCTTGGCTTTTTTCCTACTACGGAGTGAATGGATGAGTTATATTCTTGAACCGCTTTGAAAAGAGTGTCGGTAAAATTCATTTCGCTATTGTCTTTCCTAAGGCATGTCATTATTTCTGATAGGGTGGAATGAAATCTTTCAATCTGGCCATTGCTAGTTGAAATATAGGGGGGTGTGGTAAAAACTTGTATGCCTAGTTGATCCTGTAAAAGGAATTTTATTGATGCTGAGTTTAAAGCTCTTTCGTTATCGATGACTACTATTTTTGGGATTCCAAATTCTATTAAAACTTCCCTCAATGGAATTTTTATGTCTTCTGCGGCCCTGGACTTTAGAATTTTTACTTGAGCGTATTTTGAAAATTTGTCAATGCTTGTTAGTATGGTGTGCTTTTCAGTGATATAAATGTCGATATGTACGATTTCACCTGGAGATTGGGGAATCGGTGATGATTGGATTTCGGAGTTTGGAGGGTGTCTGTCGTATTTGGATTATTTGCATGTCAGGCATGACTTCGCAATTTCTTTTACCTTTTTATGTAGCTGTGTAAAAAAATATTTTTCTAATATTTGGGATTTGTTTTCTGAAGCGTTTCTGTGAGCTCTTCTGTGCTCTTGGGCTATTTTTTCGCTTTGTCTGTAAATGTCGATAATGTCCTCTACCTGTCTTTGGGTGTATCTAATTTTGTATGATGAAAAATGGACTGGGTAGAAATTTTGAATTTGTCCCAAGATATGTTCCGGAGTGCACATGCCGTTAACTAGCCTTGTGTCGAGTCTTTCTTTAAAAATTTGGATTAATTCGTCTTATGTGTAGCTTGGTCGAATTATTATGTGCCTATGGTATGTTGGAAATGGTATCTCGAATCTGTAGTCGGGTTTTTCTCCGATTAGTATAAAAAGTTGATTTTTAAAAACGTTAATGGGAACTTCCATTGAAGGGATTAGGTTATGGGACGAGCTTTCATCACTCATTACTGTGGCTTCGGTGCTATTTACTTCGCTTATTGGGTTTCTGGACAATGCATCTGCTACTACATTGGATGTTCCTGGTTTGTAGTTGAATTCTTCCAAGTAACTCTTCCAAAGTTTTAATTTACCATTATGGTTTTTGTTGCTTAAGGCAAAAGTAAGTGGTTGGTGATCCGTGAAAATTACCACCTTAGCTGTACCGTAAAGGTATATTCGGAGGCTTTGTAGAGCCCAAACTATTGCGAGCATTTCTTTTTCGTTTGTCGCGTAATTTTCCTCTGTTTTTGATAAAGTGCGAGATATGAAAGTAATAGGTTTACCTTCTTGTTCGAGGACAGCTCCTATTGCATAATTTGAAGCGTCAGTTGTTAAGTGAAATTCTTTATTGAAATTCGGGTACTTTAGAATAACGTCATTGGAACTAAGTGATTGTTTAATTTTGTTAAAAGCCTCTATTGCTTCTTCATTCATATTTACTGGGACTTTGTCTGATGCTTTGCTTGAAGTTCGACCGCCTTCGCCTCTTAGTAAAATAGTGAGTGGTTTTGCTAGTTTCGCGTAGTCTCTTATAAATCTACGGTAGTAGACTGAGAGGCCTAAAAATGATCTCAGCTCTTTGATTGTTTTGGGGATAAGAAACTTTGAAATTGCTTGAACTTTCTGTGGATTGGTTTTCACACCATGATCTGAAATAGTGAAGCCTAGAAAATTAACTTCCCTTTTGAAAAATTCGCACTTAAAGTCGTGAAGACTTGTTTCAAGTGATGAGCATGTTCGTTTTCAGTTTTGCTAAAGACGATAATGTCATCGATGTAGACATAGCATATTTTTCCAACATGATCCCTTAAGATATCATATAGGGCTCTTTGGAAAATTGAGGGGGAATTCTTGAGACCGAATGGTAGTCTAGTGAATTCGTATTTCCCACCATTGACTGCAAATGCTGTCTTTTCTATGTCCGTTTCTTTTATTATCCCCTAATTGGGCTATGATGTCTCCTATTTCGGGCATAGGGTAGCGATCGGATATCGTTACTAAATTAAGCTTTCTGTAATCGATAACTAGTCTGTATTTCTTTTTCCCTGAGGCATCGGCTTTTTTTGGTACTACCCATACTGGTGCATTGTATGGCGATCTAGAGGGTCGGATTATTCCGTCATCTAACATTTCTGAAATCTGTTTTTCTACGTCTTGTTTGAGTGCGGTAGGGTATGGATAATGTTTGCTATATACTGGTGTATCTGAGGAAGTTCGAATCTCGCCTACTATATTTGTAGTGTAAGTTAATTTCTGTTCTGGGTCTGCGAAAAGGTTTTTAAATGCATGCGTTAGGATGTCTATTGTTTTCTTCTGACTATCGGACATGTGATCGGTTCGTACTTTGATATTGTTTATTGCCTGTGCAGGCAGCTGTTTGATTCGGATTTGGCTTTTGCCGTTTATTACGAGGATGTCGTTTCTAACATCGGTTATTACATTGAGTTGTTTCATCGTATTATTACCCAAGATACCATGGAACGTTTTGAGAGTGGGTAATAAGAAAAATCGAATTGGAGTGTCGTGGAGACTGAATAGGTTTAGTAAAACGTGATGGGTAATTGCTATTTTCCCGCCGATCGAATTAGCGTAGAAGGCTTCTTTGTTTATTTTGGGGTTTGCTACGAGTGAAGGTTGTATATAATTTTGGTTGGAACCAGTGTCAATGAGAAAATAGAGTTTTACATTGGAAGTAGGGTAACGAGGAACGATTCAAGCTAAAAAATTTAGTTCGGACATGTCGATTGTCTCGACTGGGGTGTCATCGCTTGCTTAAGTTTCAAATTCGTGTTGAAATTCGCGAGTGTCTTTTTCTTCCGTTGAAGCAAAATAGTTTTGTTCGTCTACGTAACGTGCATAGGCGTCAGCGTAGCCGCTAGCGTATGCTTCGGCATAAGTACTAGCTTCGCCGTCAACTTGATCGTCCGCGACCTGCCCTAATGTTTCTTCGGTATTTATATGGAATTGTCTTTGGAATTTGTTTGGCATTTGATCTGCCCTTGAAGATAATTGTCTTTTTCCAGCGAACTGGTTGTTGTCCGGTCTTTTCATGTAGTTGATGTTTTTTGTCCTGATAGACGAATCAATCTCCATCGGTTGTGGAGGCGGTTGTGGTTTAGGGGCTGATGGCCTTGGTGGTACATTAAAAAAGTGTTGTGTTTGTTGGTACGTTTGTCTTGGGACGAAACTGGGTGGTTGTGGATTAAAAGTGGGTTTTGGTGGATAATATAGATTTGGATTAAAATTGTTTCTAGATACAGCTAGGGGTGCTAGATCGGAATACGTGTTGATTGTTGAATCTTTGAGGTTGCTGAATATTCCTTGGTGGTGGCAAAGGAATTTTGTTAGGGTTTACATTATTTCTGATGGATTGATTTTCGTTAAGTCGACACAGGTGAAGAGCGTGTTTTAGATCAGTTCGTTCTTTAATGGCGAGCAATCGGGGCAAATCCCCATTGAGTCCTCTTATGAAAGTTTCCAGGGCTTTGTCCCTATAGATCTTTGTAAGGGCTCTCAATGTTTCTGACGATGAATCATGGTTGTTTATTTGATTTAGAATTAAAGACAGATGATAGTAAACCGTCTGGTAAAATTCGTCGATAGATTTGCCGCGTTGGCTGAGGGTGTATAATTGGTATTCTAGCGTCTTAAGATCTCTGCGGTCTGCAAAATGATCCGTAAGACACTGCGCAATCGCTTTCCAATTCAATGGGGTGTTATATGCCTCTAGTACGGCATCGGCTTCCCCCACTTTCTTACTACGTACAACCAATAAGATCCCGTAATGTTTCGGGGTGCCTTGGTGTGCGGAGTAGACTTCAAACACTCTGTCTACGCTTTTGCGCCATGAGGTAAATTCGGTTTTGTTCCCAGAAAATTCTTTTAATATTCTTACAATGTCTGGAAGTTTATCTAAGTCGCTAGTTTTGCCCGCATGTTCTGATGCTATAGTCTGGTCGGTCAATATTTTTGAGGCATTATTTAATTGGAATAGTTCCTTGCCTTTTTCCATTAGTATCTTCCTAATGTATTTTTCTACTGTAGTTTCGATAGGTGTTGTCGTAAGAGAACTACTGGACGTAGTTGGGGGGTTGTCGTTCATGATATTATCGTCACGCATTTTTAATTTGGAAAATGCTTCTTTTTTGCTTAAAAAATTTTTTTTTATTTATTTATTATTTGCAGGCGAAAAAATATTCTACTTTATTTACTTTACTTTAAATCCGTTTTTAATTATTTCTTCACTTTTTTATATTTTTCTTGATTGGCATTCGAAGGCCTAAATTCTTACTTTCTTGTTATGATTCTTCTTATATTTTCACAATTTTAACTAAAAAGATACGCTTACAGTAGTAATTTAATCATTGGTGATTCCCGCGACGGTGGCCCGGATTTATCTCTTTCGCCTATTCCCTCGGTGGAGTATAGTTACTCAGGATCCTGCAGCTCACACAAAATTCCGCTGTACCCTACGGACGGACACTATAGGGTATCAGCAATCTGGTTTTTCTATGGAACCGCGAAGAAAGTTTAGTTCACTGTATATTTAAAATCTTTGGGTTTGATTGCTTTATACTCGGTCGCGTTCACTTGGTAACTTTATGCACTTCGCGAACAGTAGCTATTTTTTTCTAGGTACTCTATTTTTCGACGCGTAAACTTTTTTCTTCACGGTCCCTGCTCGGGCGCCAATTACAAAAATATGTTTATTTTTGTTTAAAAAAAATGAATCTGCATTATTCGTGTTTTTATAAAAACTAATTACAATTATGTTTTATGATATACCACTTAACCTACGGCTTGCCGGCGTCTCTGTTTATGCTGCCGCTGCCGTCAATACCGCTGCTGTTGTTGGTCCCACGGTCGCTGGCCTGTAGAGTGCGCACTCAGCGCACGTGGCTTCTCCTCTGTGCCCTCTGCCGTTCGCACCTGTGGAACTTTGCAGTATGAGGGTGTCCGGTTGCATCCGCCTGACCCACGGTGAGCCGCTGCTAATGTTTGTTCAGCGTTCGTGGCTTCTTGCGCAACCTGTGTCTGCGCGTGATTTGGTGACCGCTTATGTTGTTATTGTTGAGTCTCATCGGCCGAGTTGTTGTTGTGGCTTGGCTGTCTGCATACTGGATGAGACTTTGACATACAGAGTGTTAACTCATATATACATATATATATACTTAAACAAACATATGTATATATTTAATATTATTAACTTACTTAACTTTACTTTCTTACATTTTACATGGTTTTCTATTGAAAAACAAGTAAGAAGGCTCTAGTCGGGAGAGCCCGACTAGAAGATACCCTGAACCCAGTTGCAATAAATAAATTAAATTTATATAAGACTTTGGTATACTGACTTAACTTCAATCGATTAAATTCTATATCTCCGGTGCTTCTTAACCGATTTGGACGAAATTTTCAGAAAAGTTCTATCGTTACCCATTATTTCAACCCCCATTTTTACATTTTCCAAATTCGATATTTTTTTGATATCGATTGCATGTGTATATCGGAAACCAGAATAGTTATCGATAATTTGAAACAAACTTGTTCTGCTCATGGTATAGGAGAACTTATATACAAAATCTGAAGTTTCTAGCTCTTGTAGTCTCTGAGATCCACGCGTTCATACAGACGGATGGACAGACGGACATGGCTATATCGTCTCTGCTGTTGATGCTGATCAAGAATATATATACTTTATGGGATCGGAGATGCTTCCTTCTGCCTGTTACATACTTTTGCACAAAACCATTATACCCTTATTTACCCATTTTATGGGTTAAGGGTATAAAAATTACGTGATATTTGTTAAAAACCCCCCCTCTCCAGCAAGTGAGATTTGGAAAGATAAACCTTGACTCCCTCCCCCCCTTGAAAACCTAACGTAATTTATGGACGCCCCCTTTACTACGCTTAAATCAACATTTGAAATATTTTTGCAACATAGTTGAGCTTCCTTTTCATCATCACCAACAAAATAAATTTGAAGAAACTGCATTTCTGCATTAAGTCATACACTTGTCCAAGGACCTTGAAGGTTGACCAACTTTCATTTATAATTCTTGTACTTCCAAAAGAAGTCATTTGAAAGCAGCTGTTATACTTTCTTATACGATCAATGAAATTATCATGCTTGGGATGTCCACCAATTATTAAGCTTTTAAGTGGATCAATTGAATTTGACATAGCGCACTCATATTGTTCAGAAGAGCTATAACACTTTCCATTTAAGCTTATGCTGAAGCAAGTAAAAGTTTCCCAGTTGGTTACAACATAGGCTACAATATGTTGGCGTATGGTGCCATGGAAGCCTTGCCTACCAAATAAAAGGTAGGAAATACATAGATCTAAAAATTCAGGCCCCATCAACAATTATGGCAACAACTGAATGTGGGCCCCAAAACACAACTAATATCTAAAGTTTCAATAGACATATTTTAATTTGGCTGTGAGTCAATTGACTTCACTGTAAAACGATTGTTACAACGATACAGCGTCTAATCATAAGCATAAAATTCAATAAAATTGAATATACCAACTTAAACTTTTAATAGAATATTCAGACTGCTTAGTTTTATTTGGTTTTTAAATGCACTTAAGCAGAGTCTATATACATAAGTATTATATAATATGAAAAATAGAAGACAACTATAAATAAGGTTGCTTCAATTATTAAGTCGAAAATCTACTTAATATGCAACGTTACAGTGTCTATACGTAAGTTTAGAATTCAATAAAATTGAATATTGAATCTGAATATAGAATATATAGAATATTCAGACTGCTTAGTTTTATTTGATTTTAAATGCACTTAAGCAGCGTCTGTATAACTATTATATAATATGCAAAATAGAAGACAACTATGTATGTATATATAATGTTGCTTCAATTATCGACTTAATTTTCTTGTGTTTAAAAAACAACAAAAGAAATTAAAATACGTTGATCATTATTTAAATGTTTGAATAATAGCATTTAAATATTTTTTATAACTTATCATTAAATATTTATTTTAAATGAATATGAAATGTATGTATGTACATATACATACATATGTTGGTGAAACAAGAAAGGGTGGTACGGGTGATTGTGGATTATCAGCCATTTTCATTTAAATGATTGCGGAGCGAGTCGCAATTGATAATTAGTTTGTAGACATTTCTGAATAGCGCGACCGTTTTCTTTAAAGTTATGACATTTATGCATAATTATATGCAATATTAAGTTATTTTAATGGGAGAAAGTTAGTTTTAAGGAAATTTTTTGGTCAATATGGCAGTCTTCGTGACAGTCAGTTCAACTGAGTCTCAGTTGTAGCTCGCGCCATAGCAGCCAGCTTACTGTTGCGCACTAGTTGAGTTCATGCAGGAACTACAAGCTCGATAGGCCTTTTGAATGAAGTTTTTGAGGTTGCTTAACATATAAGTAATTTTTTCAAAATCTGGTTGATTGATTTTTCTAAATTTAATTGTTATAGTTTCTCCATGCATGTAGCTTGAATTTGGCATATGTCTCATGCGGGGCCATGTTCTGTGAGAAAAGTTGCTAAGGCTTGAGAACCATGAATGTTTTTAGGCGGTCATTTTGTATGGGGCTTGACCGAGGTAGCTACACTCTTTCGTAAATTACTTCAAAACTGGCTGATTAATTTTGTTAAAACTTTTTTATAAAATAGGTGAAATTGTAGGCTTCAAACGTATATATGTCATATTTGGGGCCATCCTCTCTGGGATAGGAGATATATAATCACTTGTTTCACCAATTTGAAAAGCTGAAATATGCCAAACGGTGTATGAAAAGAATAAATAATTAGTTTTTTAACATTACTGCATCAATTTTTATTTGATTACATGCTGAAAAACGTACAAAAACATGAAATGAGTCGGTGGTCCCAACTCGTGAGTCAATATCCGATATTCGTTGCTGGCGATAGTCCTTGCTAGCTTGACGCACATACATATATCAGTATGTTTTAATACACTGTTTCAGTATGATTAAAAAAATTCTCGATAACTATGCGTTGCATCAATTATCAGATCATCACACTCGATGCCGGCTAGTGTTGGGTAAACACTAATCATTTTGAAGAACATGTTCACTTGTTTTTTTTTTAAGTGAGTCAACTCGCTCTCATTGCTCTTTGTTCACTCAAGTTGCTCTTTGTTCTTCCAAGTTGCTCTGTAGCTCTCTTGTTCATTCAAGTTGCTCTGTTGCTCCCCTGTTCAGTCTTTTCGTCTTGCTGTTATTCATTTGCTTTAAACCGACCGTTGTTCTTCTGCATTTTAAGTTAATTTATCAAGTACAACAACATTTTCCTCACTTTGTCGAACAACGGGCTCCATTGCTGACGGGTGCTTATTTCGCAGGTGCCGAGACAAGTTGCTTTGCGACTTATAGCTTAAAGCTGAATTGCAGTACTTGCATTTTGCTTGCGCGTTGCCCAAATCATTAAAGTGAATCCATATTTCACTATGCTTGCGTATCAGAGACATTTTAAATACTATTTATATTAGCACTAAAATAATTTGTTTTTGGCGCTAAGATGTAACAGAGAAAAATGAACTAAAATCTTCATATGAACGGTGAAAAAGAACCTCTGTGGAAAAATGAGCTAAATGAACAGCTGAACAAATAGAACAATTTTAATTTTTAATTTTAAGCTTAATTGCATATTGCATATACATTCGAATTTTATAAATATTTTAATTCATGATTTTCAATATTAATAAATCTCTAACAAATCTCTAAGACTATTTGCCGTTCCATGTAAGCGTGCAAAACCGTCCCTAACAAGAGAGGTGCCACCTTGTTCGTTTAACAAAAACTATTATTCGGAGTCTTTAATAGGTCAATTTAAAAGACACTTATTTGTGGCAAATAAACATAAAAAAATCTTACTTTTAGGTAACAAAATTGCATGGTTGAGCAGTGGAGAGTTTGTTGTAAATTTAACAAAGTTATTGCAGCAAACCTTTTTTATAAGGTGGCAGCTTTTGCGGTGTTTGTTAGGTGTGTGAATGTCTACAGTAAGAAGAAGAATTTAATTTATGGCAAGTCATTGTGCCGCCAAAATGTAAGTTGAATTAAAATTGCATTTAATTCTTTGCATTGCATTTATTTTATTTTTTTTGAGTTTTGAATGAATCTGTAACAAATCTCTAAGACTATTTTCACGAAATACGTAGAACAGCTGTTCAAGCAAGCTATCACGGCAGGGCTGTCAAGCAACATGAGTTACTTGGCGGGCAAAATATTAAATATGTATTTTGTATAAGAATTACAAGAGATAAGACCTAACATATTTTTATTTTACTATTTATTAAATTTAACACTAATGCCCTGTGGCCAACCTTGAAAACAATGACTAAAATAGCAAATACATTTTAGGCAATTTTTCTTTTTCAAAGGTAGCAACTCTTTTTGGCCATTTTCGTTTTACGTATTTGCTCCGAAAAATTTTACCGAAAATTGAAATCTCCCTAACTTCTGGCACACCTACGGTTTTGTTTTAGAGATTTGAAAACCTGCTCGAGCCAAAATCTCTAGAGATTTCTGGCACACCCCTGATAGAGAGCAATTGAGCTGTGAGCAAATGTAGGAACAAGAACAGTTGGAACAGTAGGAACAAGAACAAGAACAAAAAGAGCAAGTGAGCCAAAAAGAACAATTAGTACGGAACATTGTTCACTTGTTCAGATCGAAGAACAACCCTTTATTGCTCACTCACTCATGAACAACCCAACACTAATGCCGGCACAATTTAGTTGTGGTGAAATTTTTAAGCAGTTATTACATACGAAAAGAATAAACAAAAATGGACATTGAATTGCCTTACATGGCAGAGTATGCAAAAAGTGGGCGAGCTTTATGCAAAGGTTGTAAGATTGCTATTTCAAAGGATTGCTTGCGGATCGCTTCAATGGTCCAAGTAAGTACATACATATGTATGTTTTCACATTTTTTTACGCTTTCAAGAATCTCTTTAAGCGAAGTAGTTCTTTGTTATACTTAGGTTATTTTCAAAGGCAAATGCTAAGAATATTACTAATATTAATACTATGTACAGTATATTATACCCTCTTTTGCATTGAACGCAATTTCAAATGGAATCAAACAACCTTGGTAGGTCATATTCCAGTTGAATCTCATGTCACTCATCAAGTACTGCCATTTTAAGCGCTGTGCGGTTTTGTTTGTTCCCATCTCCATATTTTTCTTCAGGTGAGACACAAATTTTTAATGAGTTAAAGATCGTGGCTCAAGGGTTGTGATTCAATAAACTTGCCACGCGAAAAACCAACCTTGATGCAAAGAGTGGAGGTAGCCGTTTAAGCAAAATTAGCTAATGGGAAGACTGCCAAATTATGCGCAAAGTGAAGAACTCTTGCCAAGGAGCTTAAGAAAGAATTAACTTGGTTGTATTATATTAAACAGTGCGCCAAGCCGACTACTCGGAAAGTGATGCAGCCTTAAACCATGAAGGAAAGTTTTCCAAATTTAACAGTTGAAATGATGTTTCGGTTTTCCAGTGCAGTTAAGGCCTTGCGCCTTACTTTATTTAGACCATCGTTGTAATACATCATAATTTTTGTTTCATCGCAAAATATGACTTTGTCTATACGTTCTGCCGGTTGATAGATCAGTCTTACAGCAAATGTGAAGCGCTTTTTAATATTCGTCCGTCGAAAGCAGCGGCTTTTTCTAAACCACTCTTAAAGAGTAAGTACTTATAGCTCAGAATGATTTGATTTAAAAAGGTCATAACCCTGTATTAGCCCTATCTTTATAATATGGTATACATCAACCAATCTGCATTTGTAAAATAATATATAGGTAAGAAAGGTATAAGATTCAAATATAGGTAACAGAAGAAAGCATCTCCGACCCAAATAAGTATATATGTATAATCTTGTTATTGCTGGAAAACAGCCAAGTCGAAATAGTCATGCCCGTCTGTCGGCCTGTAGGTATGAACGCGTGGGTCTCAGAGTCTAAAAGCGCTAAAGACTCCAGATTTGGATTATAAATTCTCCTAATCCTTAGAGATACCAAGTTAAATAATGAAATATTAGCACAAAAATTATTATTTGTTAAAATTTCATGGAAATCTGTTAAGCAATAACTGTGAGGCATACCACTGCACACAATCATAAACTTATAAGCATTGACTGTTCTCTCTTAACCAGTCAGTTGCGTCCGACTTCTACAATGCCAGCTTATTTTTCTAAATCTTTCCCGAAGGAGCTCAAAATTAATATTAACCCTTCGATGCGATATTATAATATATTTTAGTCTCCTTTTCACGATGGAAAAGTGCCAAACTGGTTTCACAAGGATTGTTTTTTTAAGAAACAGCGTCCAACCTCCGTAGGCGATATAAGGAACTATGAAAATTTAAGATTTGCTGACCAAACTGAGCTTTCAAAACTTATTGGTAAGTAAATTTCAATAGTTAATATGGAAAGGATGTCAAATTAAACTAGTTTTTTTTTTTTTTTTTACAGATTCTGTACAATTAAGCGTTTTTGGCAAAGTCGGTAAACGTTCCAAGTCCGAACAGGAAGCGATTAAAGATTTCGGAATTGAATATTCTAAATCAGGACGGGCAGCATGCCGTGGATGCCAACTTAAAATAAATAAAGATGAAGTTCGAATTTGTAAAACCCTTTATGATACTGAAGTAGGCACTAAATATGGTGGCCAAAAAGTTTGGCATCATGTGGAGTGCTTTTCCAAAATGCGTTCAGATGTAGGTTGGTTTGATACTGGTAAAAATCTTCCTGGATTTAAAAGTTTAAAGGCTGAGGATAAAGAAGAAGTTTTAACACTTTTGCCGTAAGTTAAATTATTTTTACTAATTACTACTATTAACAATATAAAAAATTTGTTAAATATTTGTATATTTTCCGCTTTTTCCACTATAATATCTTATTTAATATCTTAATTTACCAGCAAAGTGAGTTTAGTGAAAATATGAAATGATAATGATGATAAAACGATATTACACGTACAGCCATTGTTTGTATGTATTGTTTTTAAAACACGGTCTTAGTAATCGAAATTCAAGATTGTAATGTTATCGATATCATGTGTAAACGGGAAGAGCTGCCTGTGCTTAAAACTGATTGCATTTAGTGGACAAAAAAACACAATCCATGACTAATCCTATCCGTCAAGCTTCACATAAAATACATTTTTTATAACCGTCGAACTTTCCTATTCCGAACTTCTATACAACTGATTTATTTGTAGGACGCTGGAAATCTGTTCAAAAAAGGAACAATTCTATTTTACGAATTTTCTCTATAGCAAGTTTTTTTATACATAATATATTAAAATTTTTATTTTTTTTTAACTCTTCAATCTATAGCGGCTCAAAATACATTAGAATCAGACCTCACCTTCTCAGTTCCATTAACAAAATTGTGTAAATCGACCTTTTCATTACCATGATATATGTACTAATCTCACTAGTTAAAATAATTAATTGGATTGGGAAAGTGTCAAGGCGATTGGTGAAATGTCGTTAGCGACTTTATCAGCATATTTATTACTACGGATCCCTTAGAGGCTAGTGCCTTAGAATATGTATATTTATAATTTTATTTAGATGGGCTGCGATGATGTTTTTGCTTTTACACTATGGTATGTGATGTCGAGCTAAGCTCTACTTTTAAACCTAAGAAGCGAGCTAGCAATTTCCAGGCAGGTGTTTATTTAACCACTGCAGATTTATCTTCGTATTTAGTAGCAAAATCTAGTTTTCTTTCTGTTAACACATCTTGTTATAATAATTATCTCAATCGTTGTAGATCAGTGATGGGCAGACGCCGACGTCGCGCGCTGCCCAGTGTGCATAGGGCCTCTGCCGCTGCCGACTGCACGAAATCACACGTACGCTATAAGCATTGAAAGCTATTTTTAGAACACGATTGTTCGTTCGTCGTCGGTTGTCGTGCCGAAGCATGCATTAGACTTAACATTGTACTTTTAGTTGAAGGCGAACTATTGACAAGCAGGCACCACGCAGCGCATTAGCAAGAAAACTCATTTTTTACAGTGCGCTCGAAAATGTTTATGTCCAAATGGGAGAAAGTATTTTTCTGTATAGAAAAAGAAGATGGCAAAGCGCAATGCTTTATTTGCAATAAAATTGTTTGTCGCAATGTTAAATATTTTTCAAGATGGCATTATTTATTAATAAATAATAAGCACAATGAGTAACCGTTAACTTGCAGCGTACACTGTACTGATCACACTTCGTTTTTTCGCTGCAGCGCACGCAAATTGTGCTTGTATGCGTGTGAAAAATGTGACAATATGTGTGTGTGCCCATCACTGTTGTAGATTAAACTTTTCACGTGATCCTAAACTGTTTTACAAATTTGTAAATTCAAAACGTAAATCTTCATGCTTGCCATCCTCGGTTTACCTTGATAATACAGAAGCAAGTGCTGATCAGGCAGTGGCCGATTTATTTGCTGAGTATTTTTAATCATTATACTCAACGAGTTTATATAATTTGCAGTAATTCCTATCCTTTTCAAGTTCAAACGTCAAATTGCATAAATGTCCCAGTTATAATTGAGTGTTCGCCCGGCTACTTGCCTGGTCCTGATGGAGTGCCAGGTCGTATACTTAGATACTGTGCGGATTCACTTTGTAAACTCTTACATAAATTATTTAACTTGTCGGTTGCCTCAACTGTGTTTCCTGCTATATGGATGGCATCTTTTATCATTCCACTCCATAAAAATTCTTCTAAGTCAAACGTTAAAAATTATAGGGGTATATCCAAGTTGTCCGCCATTTCTAAAGTCTTTGAAAAAATTATATGTTCTCAACTGCAACACAGATGTAGTTCAATTAAATCGCCTTATCAACACTACCACTAACCTTCTTGAATTCACTTCGCTTGTTATCAAAGGGTTTCAAGAAAAAATGCAAACTGACGTTTTAGTAAGGCATTTGATTCTGTAAGTCATTCTCTGTTGCTTCATAAATTGAATATTATTGGATTTCCATCAAAACTTTTATTGTGACTTTCGGAGTACTTGTGTGGTCGAACACAAGAAGTAGTTTTTAAATCGTCCGTATCTAAACCTATTTTAGTTACCTCTGCTTTTCCCCAGGGTAGTCACCTTGGACATTTGTATTTAATTTGTTTATTAACGATCTTCCAGCTGTTATTACTAACTCTTTTGTTTATATGTTTGCTGATGATGTAAAACTATGTTTCACCTACAATGATGCTTCTCTGTGTAACTTACTACAGTCGGATTTGTGTGCGCTGCCGGCCTGGTGTCGTTTTAACTTACTCAATTTAAATTGTTCAAAATGTAAAGTCATGTCTTTTTGTAGAAGTACCGCTCATACTGCTCACTACTTGCTTGATGCTTCACCACTTGACCGCGTGTTTGAAATTAAAGATTTAGGTATTATTCTTGATCCTAAATTTAAGTTTGACGCTCATATTTCGTCGATGGTCAATAAGGCCATTAATGTCATTGGCTTCATCAAGCGGTGGTCGAAAGAGTTTAATGATCCCTACACTAAAACGCTTTATACATCCCTAGTAAGGGCCATCCTGGAGTATGGATCTTGTGTGTGGTCCCCACAGTACTCGATTCACCAGGAAAGAATTGAATCTGTGAAGAAGAAATTTCTTCTATTTGCCCTTAGAAGTTTTAAATGAGTCCCTGGAGTAGACTTACCCCCGTATTCAAGTAGACTCCTTTTGATTAATCTTCCCTCCGTGTTAAACCGTAGAACTATGGATGGAGTATTATTTATTACTAACCTACTAAATGGTGAAATCGACTCATCAGTTCTTTTGAGTCGAATTAAATTTAATGTCCCAATTAGCCTTGATCGTTGTTTGAGCAACTATTTAATTCATGAACCATTTCGTGTTATATGTTCTGACTATAACAAACTTTATTCTCTTGTCTCCTTGGAGGCCTCAACTCCAGTACTAAAACGATCGATTCTTTTTGCTGTATCTAATCGTAACCACTAATTACTTATCTAACGCTGGTCTGATTGGGTTTTTCTGGGGTTTTCCGAATCCACGCAACAAATGTTGGACCACTAATTTTATTGTTGAATTTCCCAGAGCTTTAACGTTAACTTTATAAATTTTTTACCTTAACTTACTTTCAGACTCATATACAATTGTATTTTAATTAATTTTTAATTTCATTTTTTAATTTTAATTAATTTGGATTTTATGTCAGCTGATCATTGTTGACAATTAAGGCCTGTACGCATGAGCCCCGTAAAGCTCCCGTACCGTATACATGAGTGTTACGGACCCATACGGTTGGTTGATAACTTTCTTTTAATAAATCGGAAATGCAGCTTTGTTTTGAATACTTAAATTCAAAATAATGATTCATAACCAAAGCGCGCTACTGTTGTGTTTCAGTACAACTAACGCTCTGCTGCTGGCGGTTGTTAAAAAAAAGGCAGGCTGCAAAACCAAAAAGCATTTTAGTGAACCCATATTTGATGGGCAGAGCTGAGATTTCTAAAGATTATGCTAAACATAACTGAAACCACTCAAAAGAATCCCCAATATGTGGAACACTCAGAGAACAGCCACCAGCACTGCCACTCTTAATGTTCCACAAGACTGGCCGACGTTCCATAGCCTTTATTAGAGCAATTTTCTCCGAATCGCTATTAAAATTTTCGAATCTTCTTTTGTTTGCCGACATCTTGTTTCACTTTGTAAAGAATTGCTGAACATTGATTCTAAAAGTAACAACAGCTCAGCTTTTATTTAACATTTTCATTGTTCAACAGTTAGCTACTGCCAGTGACTAACAGAGCTGCAGACCAGTGTTTCGTAATACGGCACGGGCGCTGTACGAGACTGTTTTTTTTATATGAAGTTTCTACGGTACGGGCGATGTACTAGCATCTGCGTAGAGGCCTTTAACAAATAAATAAATATTCTGACAACTTGAAAACCTGAAAAACACCATAACTTAAATAACATATTTAAATCGTGGTCCCTTGCAAAAACAAGTTAACGAAGTTTCGCTGTATGCATGTACGGACACATATATATATATATATATATATATATATAGGTCGTATTCGCATTCCAGTGTGGTTCGCTTCCAATCGGTGGATAAATCCTCGATTTGGAAAAGAACAATAACTGTGCGGTCAGCATTAGAAGCGCCCCTTTCTTCCCTCCCCCACTCCGTTTTTTTTCTTTTTTTTTGTTGTTTTTTTTCCCCCCCCTTTATCCCCGTTGGTGCTTTTTTAATACACCTTTAAATTAAGTTAAATTTTTTTTAATTAAAAAAAATTTAAAAAAAAAAAAAGGGAGGTTTTTCTTAATTAAAATTTTTTAAAAAAAAATTTTTTTTTTATTTTTATTTTGTTTTTTTTTTTTTTAACCCTTATTTTTTTTTCAAAACTATGTATAATGCGTCGTTCGCATTCCAGTGTGGTTCGCCAATCGGTGGATAAATCCTCGATTTGGAAACGAACAATAACTGTGCGGTTAGAGTAAGAAGAGAGCGCCAGTCCACTCACTCACTCTAATCACCCAGTAGTAGCGCGTCTCTGATATTATATTGCGTCGTTTCGTATCATATTGTTGCTTGCCAATGAGCGGTTGTTACCCCAATTTGGAAAAGAGCAGTAACTGCGGTGGTTTACCCTCGTTTCCGTGATCACCCAATCGGTTCTTGATGTGACCCCGGTCATACATCGTTTCGCGATTACGCTTCAGCATATTACAAATCTTGTAACGTGAGCCTTGGACAGACTAAGATCTGTACATCGGCTTAAATGACTACTTTACAAAGTAGAAATGCCACAAAAGCATTTTGAATCTTAAAATTGTGTCAAATTGACACAAGGTACCGAAGCTTATTTAAGATAAGTTTATATTGTTATGTAACCAAATCCATTAACACTTTTTGTTTCCGACTATGCTGTTCGCCACCGTAAAATTAAAATTAAATATGAAATATTTAATAAATAAAAAATTATCGAAAAAATGTATTGTTCGTTTTTAAGGTTTTATTGTTTTCGTAAAATATGCATGAGTGTGTTTTGCGCTGAAAGTGGGTGCAGCCTCTTTAGCGTGCTGATATGAAAATATACAAATATTTAAAAATATTACAAAAGATAACCCCACTGTATTGACTGCGTGGTCGCATTAATGCTGCATATTTTTTACTATAGTAAACTTAGAATGCGCACAAATATATAAGTGGTTTGATTTTACACAATAAATATATTTCTCAACAGGTTACACCGAATTTAAATAAATAATAAATGAAATTAACTTTTATTGCAGGTTAATTAAATCTGATGATGTACCAGACGCCAAAAAACCAAAGCTTGAGCCAAAAGATGATACCGAGGAAATTGAAATTACAAAAAGGCTAAAAAAACAAAATGATACTTTATTTAAATTTCGTGATGCATTAAAAAAAGAAATGACAAAAACAGATATTGAGAAACTTTTGAAGTACAACGAGCAGGAGCCTATAGCTGGTGATTCTGAAAAACTTTTAGATCAAGCTGCAGATTTATTGGCGTTTGGCTCAATTGAACCTTGTCCAGAATGTAAGACTACACAGTATATTTTTAATAAATCGGGCTACCTTTGTAACGGTAACTTATCAGAATGGACCAAATGCACAAAGTTGTTAATTGATCCAAAGCGAAGTGCTTGCAAAATTCCAGAAGACCTAAAACCTAACTATCTATTTTTGAGTGGCGATAGAAAGAAACCCGAAACGCGTGTCATCCATTACGTACCTCCAAGTGCATCGTCTGTTGCTAAGGCCATCTCCCTAAAGAAAAATACAGATGAACTTGATGGGTAAGTACAAAAAAATAAACAATTCGAAGATATGGTTATCATAGCGCAATCGCGTATGATAGCATTATATTATTGGCTACTAGTTGTATTTATGTTCGAACTTGTATTCGGCATTAAGCCTTGTTGGTATGATCTAAATGGTGTGCCATTGTGACGTGTGGTAATTTGGTTTTGAAAAATCCAAATGTAAAGAAATGTTCAAACTTCGGCGTGTGATATAAGAGATGTAGCAAATTAACTTTTTGTCAAGAAATAAGTTCAAAACACATTATAAATCACTTGTATTTGCCTAATTTTTATATTTTTTAGTGTTTTGTATTATTTTAATGGAAAACCTAAACACTCGACCAACTTTTCTGTGAGATTTTTAGAAATATATAAATT
Source organism: Scaptomyza montana (assembly GCA_018904305.1). NCBI lineage: Eukaryota > Metazoa > Arthropoda > Insecta > Diptera > Drosophilidae > Scaptomyza > Scaptomyza montana. Next base: position 131,265 of record JAEIGR010000095.1, on the reverse strand, counting down.
TTTTGATAGTTTAGTCTTTTTTTAGTTTACAGTGAATTTTACCACCAGTATACATCAAATTTACAGTTACTTCTCAATAATCTAAAATAACAGTAAAAAGTTGTCAAATATAATAAAAACATAATTTTCATAAAGTTAGATTTGGTAAAAATAACGATTTTTACGTAGATTGCTTACAGTAAGAATTAATTGTGGTCAAATATTTCTTATCAGTTATGCAAAGCATATAACTAAATAAATACTGTTGTTATTGTTTCTGGAATAAATGTAAAATTCTTCTATTATAGAGAGAACAAAATTCTCTTTCAGAAAAATACAGTGTGCCAACAAAGTGTTTACACACTTTTAAAAAAATGTAATCTTTTCACTTTAGAGCAGTGGTGTCCAAAATTTGAAAAGGCAGCCACGCGTGGTTGGCACGAAAAATTCGGCCGGCGTAGCAGCCGACACATGTATGGAGAGAGAGAATATGTGTATTCTATAAATAGAACGCTCGGCAGCTTGTTCTCTTACGATGCGCGTGTTCGGCTGCATTTGCTCTCTCGACTTATGTGTTCGGCTGAAGCTCAAAAGTCAAACGCACAGTCATTCGCTATGCTGCATTGCAAAAAAATGTTTGATGTCAATTGGGAAAATGAATTATTTTTCATTGAGAATATGGATGGTAAAAAGCTCAATGTTTATTGTGCCATTACGATGCATGTCGCTTTACCTTTGATGTTACAGTCGAACTTCCATATAACGAACTTCCGTATAACGAATTTTCTATACAACAAAGTCAAAAATCAGAACCCTGCAACTTGATTCAGTCAAAAACCCATTCTATATAACGAAATTTCTCTATATTTATTTATTTATTTATTTTTTTTATTTATTTATTTATTTATTGTCAGCTAAGAGCAGCTGACATTAAAATAAACAAAATTAATTTAAATTAAAAAATAGTTAAAATAATTTAAAATAAAAATATAGATTAATATATAAATCTGAAAATATAATCAAAAGTTAACGTTAAAGCTCTGGGAAATTCAATAAAAATTGAGTAGTCCAACATTTGTTGCGAGGATTGGGAAAAACCCAGAAAAACCCAATCAGACCAGCATTTGATTAGTGGTTAGTGGTTACGATTAGATAAAGCAAAAAGGATCGATCTTTTTAGTACTGGAGATGAGGCCTCCAAGGAGACAAGAGAATAAAGTTTGTTATAGTCAGAACATATAACACGAAATGGTTCATGAATTAAATAGTTGCTGAAGCAACGATCAAGGCTAAGGGGTAAAAAGTTACGTGAAGATCTAATTGGGACATTAAATTTAATTCGACTCAAAAGAACTGATGAGTCGATTTCACCATTAAGTAAGTTAGTAATAAATAATACTCCATGCATAGTTCTACGGTTTAACAGGGAGGGAAGATTAATCAAAAGGAGTCTACTTGAATACGGGGGTAAGTCTACTCCAGGAACCCAGTTAAAACTTCTAAGAGCAAATAGAAGAAATTTCTTCTGCACAGATTCAATTCTATCCTGGTGAATCGAGTATTGTGGGGACCACACACAAGATCCATACTCCAGGATGGGACGTACTAGGGATGTATAAAGCGTTTTAGTGGTGTAGGGATCGTTAAACTCTTTCGACCACCGCTTGATGAAGCCAAAGACATTAATGGCCTTATTAACCAAAGAAGAAATATGAGAGTCAAACTTTAGCTTAGGATCAAGAATAATGCCTAAATCTTTAATTTCAAACACGCGGTCAAGTGGTGAAGCATCAAGCAAGTAGTGAGCAGTATGAGGGGTACATCTACAAAAAGACATGACTTTACATTTTGAACAGTTTAAATTGAGTAAGTTAAAACGACACCAGGCCGACAGCGCACATAAATCCGACTGTAGTAAGTTGCACAGAGAAGCATCATTGTAGGTGAAACATAGTTTTACATCATCAGCAAACATATAAACAAAAGAGTTAGTAATAACAGCTGGAAGATCGTTAATAAACAAATTAAATAGCAAAGGACCAAGGTGACTACCTTGGGGAACACCAGAGGTAACTAAAATAGGTTTAGATACAGACGACTTAAAAACAACTTTTTGTGTTCGGCCACACAAGTACTCCGAAAGCCACAATACGAGTTTTGATGGAAATCCAATAATATTTAATTTTTGAAGCAACAGAGAATGACTAACAGAATCAAATGCCTTACTAAAATCGGTGTAAACAACGTCAGTTTGCATTTTTTCCTGAAACCCTTTGATAACAAGCGAAGTGAATTCAAGAAGGTTAGTGGTAGTAGATCTACGCCTAACAAAACCGTGTTGATAAGGCGATATAATTGAACTACATGTGTGTTGCAGTTGAGAACATATTATTTTTTCAAAGACTTTAGGAATGGCGGACAACTTGGATATGCCTCTATAATTTTTAACGTTAGACTTAGAAGAATTTTTATGGAGTGGAATAATAAAAGATTCCTTCCATATAGCAGGAAACACTGTTGAGTCAACCGACAAGTTAAATAATTTATGTAAGGGTTTACAAAGTGAATCCGCACAGTATCTAAGTATACAACCTGGCACTCCATCAGGACCAGGCAGATAGCCTGGTTTGGTACAGTTAAGGTCACTTAGAAGCGTACACTCAGTTATAACTGGGATATATATGCAATTTGACGATTGAACTCGAAAAGGATAGGAATTACTGCAACTATGTAAATTCGTTGAATATACTGATTGAAAATACTCAGCAAATAGATCGGCTACTGCCTGATCAGAACTTGCTTTTGTATCATCTAGGTATACTGAGGATGGCAAGCAAGAAGACTTACGTTTAGAGTTAACAAATTTATAAAACTGTTTAGGGTCACGTGAAAAGTTTAGTCTACAACGATTAAGATAATTATTATAACAAGATGTGTTAACAGAAAGAAAACTAGATTTTGCTACTAAATACGAAGATAAATCTAAGGTAGTTCCCGATTTTTTAAATTTTTTATATGCTCTTGTCTTCGCGTTTTTCAATTTCGATAGTTCCCTCGTAAACCAAGGTGGTTTATTATCACTTGAAGGACAAGTGAGGGGAACACAAATATCCAAAAGCGAATTCAAGGTCCTATAAAATATGGCAATGGCAGTTTCTATATCACTACAAGAATAAAGGCGAGACCAATTAGTATGTTGAAGAAGATAATTTAATTTAGTAAAATTAGTTTTACGAAAGCAACGGGTTTTTAATGTATTATTAGATATTGAACTAGGGTTAAGAATTTCGATGGATAGTTCTAAGGTTGGATGGTAGGTATCTTCCGGAAGCACTAGAGGGGGTATTCTACAAGCATTACTGCAATCTGAGTCAGAAACAAATATTAAGTCCAACATTCTACCACTACAGTTATGCACCCTGTTAACTTGCGATAGGCCTAACTCCAGTAGGCCATCGATAAAATCATCAGAAGTGACTGGTAACACCGCCGAAGATGTGTCATTCACAGACCATGCAACATGTGGCAGATTAAAATCACCAACCACTATCAGATTATCCATATCAGTCAAAAATGACGAAACAAGTTGCAGGGCACTCAGATGGGATGAGTAAATGTTAATATCAGATTGAGGAGGAATATAAGAGCAAGTAACATAAAGTGAACGGCCGTTTAGTAATATTTTAACACATAAAAACTCTATGTCCGGAAGATCCTGAGAAAGAATCTGTTCAGAGGAAATACAGGAGTCAACAGCAATGAGAACACCACCCCCTTTGCGGGAAGTGCGATCGCATCTGTACAAGTTATATTTAGAAGGAAAAACGGAATAATCAGAAATATCGGGTTTTAACCAGGTTTCTGTAAGTGCAACAATTTGTGAATCAAAAGATAGGCTGTTTACATATAATTTGGCAAGTTTAGAGTTAAGGCCTCTAACATTTTGGTAGGCCAAGCTAATTAGTTTTTTGCCGACGACGTGGAGGCCACAGGGTGGCTTACAGGCTGTGCACTAGTAATCCTAATACCATTTTTATTAAAATTATCATTACGCCTATTCACAAACTCCTTTACAACGAGCTGTGGCGGCCAAAACTTTTCAGAACAAATCGTCGTGAAAAGTTCGGGCGGAACACTCAACTTAAAAGAAGATATGCTTCGGGCGTGTTTGAATTTAAATTTTTCCACCCTAATATGTGGGGACTCGATATAACTTTTAATGTAGGCACTAACATCATCCGATGAAGTATCGGATGCTAGCCTAGACACAAAGATAAATTTGTTGATAGGCACAACCACAAGAGGCTTGGGAGTGCCGGCTGTACCTACAGTAGGATTACTAGGCACACAAGCTGTAGGATCAGAGGGCACTTGTAAAGGATTGTTAGCTGTGGTTAAGTTATTAATAGGATTTCTAGCTGGCGAGTTAAAAACCATTAATGGGCCAGCAATAGGCCCCGATGTGGGATTATTACTTGGCACCAGTAGTGGCTTGGTTGGCAGGACAGGTGGGACACTAGGTGGAAAAGGACCCGAAGTCTTTTTGCGCTTCGGAGATTCCGTCATGATCTTGCCATTTTTAAAATTCGCCTCAAGCTCCTTGAAAGCCGTATGCAGATTATTAAACGCTTTGTTCATAGATACAAAGCTTAGGTGAGTCTGCCTTATGAATTGAGCAGTTTCTTTCTCAACCTCATTGCAGGACTCACAATACCATTTCAGGCCAGAGTCAGCAACTAAGCAGTCCCTTATTTTGGCAGTAAAGCCAGCACATTTCATATGGATCGCGTTGTCACACAATCTACATAAAATAAAGTCTTGGTTGGTTGTACCAACCGTTTTACAATTCTTGCTGCAGCAGGTAAACATATTGAAAAATGTAAACAATGAAATAAGCAAATCGAAATGCTAAAACAAAACAATGAAGAGTGCAAGAATATATGTATGTATAAACGTTTCAATGCAATGAGTACGTTGAAACGGTAAAAAATAAAGAGAGCAAGAGAGCGTGAGCAGATAGAACCGTCGGATAAGAGCGGACGAAAGCGGGAGAGGACTGATGCTGAAAAGCGAGAGTAATAAAATTGACAAGCTGTTTGTTGTTAGTAGACACAGAATAAGCAAATGCAAATATATGTATATATGTATGAACGTATGTTTTCTTTAAGTAAGGCACTGCAGCGTCAGTTAAACTGCAAATTAAAGTGTATAAAAACTTGGCAAAGCTTTTTTTGCAAACGTAAATAAGTACACGTATATTTGCAATCCCTGTTAGAATTATTTACCAGATTAAACAAATTTAAACACCGTAAACACAAAAGATCAATAAATACTTGAGAGCACGTAAAAACACGACCGTCACCAACGAAAGACAACTTGTTATGAAGTTTTTTCTTGTTCCCTTGAGCTTCGTTATATGGAAGTTCGACTGTATAATTTTTTTTATGCTTGGATCGCACGCATTTTATTTTTTCAGTGTAAAGCAGTAAAACGTCACGTTGCCATCGTGTTTCGCTGCGTCGCACACAAGCGCAACGCTTTCATTGTGTGAGTTTGGACACCACTGCTTTAGATCTACAAGAGACACACTAGCTGTTGTTTTTAATTTTTTTTTTCATAATTTTTGTATGTTCTTCATTCAATTATCCTTAAAAACTATTAATAAAACTTAAAAAAATATTAACATTAACAAAAAATAATAACAAAAACTAAAAAAGGCACTAAATTCAACTGCCAACAAAGTGTTTACTCATCTTCTTTTTGGTTTATTTTCGTCGAATTTTTCGTATTTACGGTTACTTTTCTTAAAGTAAAAGGCGCGTAGCTATTGGTAATGCGTTTATCTAAGAATTTTCTTTATTTGTGGGTAGAATTTGTTAATTATTGGGAAAGTTTTATACGATTTTAATATGCCAGGCAAACGGTTATCTTTTGACATGAACGAGTTGGTTTATTACAACTCCACCATCGGTAAATCGGCCTCGGAGATTGCAGATATGTTTGCAATTAGCAGAAAAACAGTTTACAATATTATAAACCGCGCAAAAAACGAGGGAAGGCAGGAGGCAAAGCCTTCATTTGGACGGCCGCAATTGATAACTTAGAGAGCAGAGCGAATTATGGTCAGAAAGATCAATGAAAATCCATTAATTTCGACCAGAACGCTTGCCAACGACATGGACATGGCCATCAAAAGAAACGAGTTTTCATCTCGAGCTGCCCGAAAAAACCTTTAATGTCGCCGGAGCATGTTAACAAACGTTTAACTTTTGCCAGGATTCACGTGGAACAGCCAGATTCGTATTGGGACGACGTGGTGTTCTGTGATGAATTGAAAATGATGCTATTTTATAATGATGGACCCAGTAGAGTGTGGCGCAAGCCGTTGAAAGCACTTGAATCCAAAAATATTATACCCACTGTAAAGTTTGGCAAATTGTCAGTGATGGTTTGGGGGTGCATCTCAAGCAAAGGAGTTGGTGAATTGTGCTTCATCGAAAATACTGTGGATGCCAGTGCCAACAAATTTGGATTTATAAGTAATGACAAGCCAAGTTTTTAATTGTACCAGGACAATGATCTTAAGCACAAAGCACATACGGTGAGATGCTGGCTGCTATACAATTGTAAAAAGGTGTTCGATGCTCCTGCTCAAAGCCCAGACCTCAACCCAATTGAAAATCTGTGGGCTTACCTTAAAAAACGGACCGCCAAAGGCCATCCAAAAAATATAATTGATCTTAAGGCGATAATCTTGGAAGAATCTGATCAAATCGATGAAACGCCGTCTGGGAGCAGTTTTAGAAGCCAACGGTGGACACACAAAGTATTAGTTGTAGTTAAATATCAAGAAATATTAGATAGATTGACATTGTGTAAATACTTTGCTTGGCAGTTGAATTTAGTGCCTTTTTAGTTTTTGTTATTCAGGGGTGTGCCAGAAATCTCTAGAGATTTTGGCTCGAGCAGGTTTTCAAATCTCTAAAACAAAACCGTAGGTGTGCCAGAAGTTAGGGAGATTTCAATTTTCGGTAAAATTTTTCGGAGCAAATACGTAAAACGAAAATGGCCAAAAGAGTTGCTACCTTGAAAAGAAAAATTGCCTAAAATGTATTTGCTATTTTAGTCATTGTTTTCAAGGTTGGCCACAGGGCATTAGTGTTAAATTTAATAAATAGTAAAATAAAAATATGTTAGGTCTTATCTCTTGTAATTCTTATATAAAATACATATTTAATATTTTGCCCGCCAAGTAACTCATGTTGCTTGACAGCCCTGCCGTGATAGCTTGCTTGAACAGCTGTTCTACGTATTTCGTGAAAATAGTCTTAGAGATTTGTTACAGATTCATTCAAAACTCAAAAAAATAAAATAAATGCAATGCAAAGAATTAAATGCAATTTTAATTCAACTTACATTTGGCGGCACAATGACTTGCCATAAATTAAATTCTTCTTCTTACTGTAGACATTCACACACCTAACAAACACCGCAAAAGCTGCCACCTTATAAAAAAGGTTTGCTGCAATAACTTGTTAAATTTACAACAAACTCTCCACTGCTCAACCATGCAATTTTGTTACCTAAAAGTAAGATTTTTTATGTTTATTTGCCACAAATAAGTGTCTTTTAAATTGACCTATTACAGACTCGAATAATAGTTTTGTTAAACGAACAAGGTGGCACCTCTCTGTTAGGGACGGTTTTGCACGCTTACATGGAACGGCAAATAGTCTGAGAGATTTGTTAGAGATTTATTAATATCGAAAATCATGAATTAAAATATTTATAAAATTCGAATGTATATGCAATATGCAATTGAGCTTAAAATTACCTTTCTAAAAAGTAACACTTGTTATGCATTAGACATTTAATATTGCTTAAACTAACCAAATCTCTGACCAAATTTGTTGAGATTTCAAAACCATCTCGAACTCTGCTCTGGCACACCTAAAACCAGCTCGAGGTTGGTTTTAGGTTGGAATTGTTGGTTTTGATGGCTGGCACACCCCTGATTATTTTTTGTTAATGTTAATATTTTTTTAAGTTTGATTAATAGTTTTTAAGGATAATTGAATGAAGAACATAAAAATATTATGAAAAAGAAAATTTAAAAACAACAACTAGTGTTTCTCTTGTAGCTCTCAAGTGAAAAAATAAAATTTTTTCACAGTGTGTAAACACTTTGTTGGCACACTATATATATTTGTAGGTGTTATCTGCATTAACATCGAAAATATTGAGTGTGAAACATTCATTGCATATGCGTAAAAACACAAGCCGTACGAATTACTTGTGGTCAGGGCTCGTATGGCTTTTGTGTTACCCCGCATAAAAAAATTAGAACGGCATGATTTATTTACATTTACGTTGTTCTTTGGTTCAGCAAGACATAATTCAAATTCTATACTGAATTATATATATACTATACTATACTATTCTATATACGCTGACAATTATAGGAAACATGGCTGAAAAAAGATAATAATGCATATTTTATTTGATAACAAAGTACAACTCCTGCTATTGGAGCACACTTTAATTATAATTAAAAATTTTTTTTACTTAATTTTAGCCCTAAAATTAAACGAGATCGACCACCGCTATACAATTACAAATTCTCACATATCGGCATGAAAGAACGTGAGGAAGAAATAAAGAAACGTATTGCAAAGTTGGGCGGCAAGTTTGATCTTAAAATTAATGCTGATACTGTTGCGATTATATCAACAGAAAAAGAAGTAAAGAAACTAAGCTCTCGTATGAAAAAAGCAAAAGATCTTGGCATACATGTTGTTCCTGAGAAATATTTGAATTCTGTTGAATCTGATGGCACTGGCGCAATTAATTTTATATGTAGTATGACTCTTTGCGATTGGGGGACAGATCCATCAACACGTTTGACTGCAGAAGAAATAAAAAGCTCGAAGTCAAAAAGTATATACACAAAGTCAGTGCCAAAATCAGTGACCCTGAAGATAAAGAATGGACTTGCTGTTGATCCTGATAGTGGTCTGGAGGACATAGCCCACGTATATGTTAAAGACGACAATAAGTATAATATTGTTCTTGGCTTAACAGACATACAGCGCAACAAAAATTCATATTACAAGTTGCAACTTTTGGAAGCCGATAATCAAAATAAGTATGTACAATTTTAAGCATCTTTTACATAAGTCTGCTAATGTCTCTAATTTTTATTTTACAGGTATTGGATTTTTCGTTCTTGGGGTCGTATTGGCACAACAATTGGAGGCTCAAAGGTAGAAGACTTTAAAACGGTAATAGATGCTATACATTGCTTTAATTGCATATATGCAGAAAGAACCGGAAATGATTTTGTAAATAGAAATCATTTTGTTAAAATTCCGGGTCGTATGTACCCCATTGAAATTCAATATGAGGATGAAAACAGTGTAAAATACACCAGCCAGGAAAATATTAAATCCGAACTTGAACCGTCGCTTCAAGACCTAATAAAACTTATATTTGATGTCGAATCTATGAAAAAAACACTGCTGGAATATCACATTGATATGGAAAAAATGCCATTGGGAAAACTTAGCTTGAATCAACTTAGGTCAGCATACACTGTTGTTAATGAAATTTATGAACTTATTGAGCACAGCGGCACCAATTCAAAATTAATCGACGCAAGTAATCGATTCTACACATTAATTCCTCACTGTTTTGGAATCAATGCGCCACCTTTGATTGAAACCACTGCTCAGGTTGAAAATTTACGTCAAATGCTGGATTCGTTGTCCGAGATTGAGGTGGCGTACAATTTAATTAAAAACGAGGATAATGAGGATAACATCAATCCATTGGATAAACATTACCAACAGTTAAAAACACATCTGGAGCTGCTTGACAAAAGTAGTGATGAATTTTTAACTTTGAACAGCTATGTCCAAAATACACATGCATCTACACATAGCTCATATGAGCTAAAAGTTATAGATGCATTTAAGGTTGCCCGACAAGGCGAAGCTCGGCGCTATAAGCCTTTCAAAAAATTACATAATCGAAAATTGCTGTGGCATGGTTCTCGAATTACAAATTTTGTTGGAATATTATCACATGGTTTGAAAATTGCTCCGCCTGAAGCACCTCCAACTGGATATATGTTTGGCAAAGGCATTTATTTTGCAGACATGGTTTCCAAATCAGCAAATTATTGTTGTACCAGTGAGAAAAATTCTACTGGACTTATGCTTTTATCTGAAGTGGCCTTAGGGGACATGATGGAGTGTACTGCCGCTAAATATGTTGAAAAATTACCTAAAGGTAAACATAGTTGTTTCGGTCGTGGTCGCACAATGCCAGACCCAAAAGGCTCAAGTGTTCGGGATGATGGTGTTGAAATTCCCCTTGGAAAACCCGTTACCGATGATAAGTTGAAGTCTTCGTTGCTTTATAATGAATATATTGTATATGATATTGCTCAGGTTAATGTTCAATATTTATTCCGCATGGAGTTCAAGTACAAGTATTAATAAAAATAACTATAATAAAATAACTATCAAAAAACTATCGAAAATATATTATATTGCTAATAACTTAATTGTGTATTTTTTTGGAAATGAGGTATGAGTATTTTGTCTACGCTTGACTTTTGAAGATGACTGTTAATATTAAAATTTGGAAGCTCTATCTTTAAAATTTTGCCAAATATGCAATTTCGATTTTGGTATCCAACCAAAAGAAATATCTGTTAAGGTTAAAATTCAAAGTAAAAGTTTGGAGTACCCGTAATGGTACGCTCGTTTTCAATCATTTGTGTTACGGTTTCGGCTTGTACCGGCTAAAAAAGGTTTGTTTTTTCTTAGTACATTTATTGTGTAAATTAAAAATGTAGCACTTTATATTTATTTTTATTTCAATCTCGTTAGAGTCATAGGAGAACAAATTTCAAATTGAAAAGTAACTTAAATGGAACCATGAAGCTGTCGCTGCCGGCAAGCAAGCCGGCTGAATGCTGAGTCAGGCTGCTTGCACGTGCGAGTGACGAATTTTGTGTGCAACTCTGATGCAACGGCATCCGGCGCAACAGCGTTGTCAGCTCTTTTTGTTTTTCGCGTGTTAACTTGTACCTTATTTAACATTTTATTTCTCATTACACTAAACTTATTAGTCATGATTTGACCATAATTTACGCCATGGATTCATAACTAAAATTAGTTCTCCTGGGCAGGCTGCATAACATAAAATATACAATTCCACATTTCGTGCCTGTTATAATCGCGGCCTGCGCCCGTCTCCTCTACTTCAGGGCATGTTCTTTCTATCGTTCCAAGAACTTAAAAACAAAACCAAATTTATGAAACATTACATTATTTTATAGTTAAATAGAATGGTTTTATTTACGAAGTTATTCTCTGATACCGAAAATAAAGAGAATGTGCGTGTTGTGCAATGTCTTTCATGCTAACCATCTTTACACAAAAACTGGCCATACCTTCTGGTCCCATCCTCCCGCATTTATAAATCAGATCCGCCTATATCTTCCACAGGTTTTTATTAAGATCAAAGACATTTAGGGTGTTCAACAGCTCGTTTCACGTTTCAAAGTTGAAACGTCCCGCCACAACAACATACATAGAAAATTTCTTGAAACGTTGAAACACCCCAGCCCATGATACAATTACACAAGGAAGTTCACTCGGCAAAATCATAGTCCCTTAATATAAGTGCGAGTGAAAGAGCGTTGAATAGTGAGTGTGAGTGAAACGGCTACACAGTGCGTCGATTAACCCGCGCACGGTGCATGGGGCTAAAAGTTTCCTTAGTTAAGACAAGAGTTGTAGTGTTTATAATTTTATTTTTATTAGTTTTGAGTTTACCATTATTCTTTGTTTTCGTTGTTTAGCAGAAATTTTTTTGTTCAAGCAGAGGTGGGCGCGGGCCTGTTTTCTGAGGCCCGGGCCCGCAAAGTCTTCTTTTAAAGGCCCGGCCCGGCCCGGCACGACTATTTTCACGGAGGCCCGGCCCGGCCGGCGGAAACTAATAAATACATACATACGTAAATTTAAAAGACATATGCTATTCAAGATGGATATACATATATGTATATATATTTTTTATTTACTTTTATTTTTGTAAGCTTAAATGATATTATTATATATTTATGAGATTACATCAGGCAATGTATTGAACGAAAACGCACTATTTCATATTTTTATTCAGGAACAAAATTTTTCCAAATTTGAACTTTTTAATCTGGTGCGTTTTCGTTCAATACATAAGCCTTCGCTAGTGGCCGAACTTGCTGGAATGGGGAGTATTAGTTTAGCTAATATTTTAAGAAAATTTAGATTAGAATTTTCCAAAATTCCAAAATGTTTGTGCCAGAATCTGCAGAGCTGGCCAAGTAATTATCCATCTCAATGTCAATAACATTTTTCTCCACTTTTCGTTTGTTTGTGAATCTTAAGTCTAAAAATTCAGAAAACATTTCATCATCAACATTATTTGGACTTATTCTATGTTCATTTAAATCATTGCCTTCCTTATCCCCCACTATTTCGGTGAGCATTGCTCTAACCGTGGCTAATACATCACCTTTTTGTCCTCTGAGAGAAATTCATCTCCTTATAAGGAGGATTTAAAAATAAGCCGACAAGATGAAAAGTTGTCGGAGCGAACCTTTTCCAATGCCTTTAGAGTCATTGTTTTTAAATCTACTATTATTTGTGAATCAAGTGTATAAGTACGACAAAATTTGATTAATTTTGCCGACCATAATGCAAATATTTGGATTGTTGGCTCTTTTTCTGAGCTTAGTGCTTCAGAGCAGTCCTTAAATGGTTTAAAAATCCTAAAATACTTTCAAGGGTGCAAAATCTAAATTTGTAATTCCTTTAACTCGTTTTTGAAGTAAAAGAGTTTTTTTACTTCTTAAAAATGCTCGAGAGCATAACAAATGTAGAGTTCCAGCGTGTCTTTACATGTTGCTTCAATGTTTTTGAAAGCTTACTGTTCAGTTGCGAATGCTTAAAATATTTGACCAAAGATTTACAACAGTCAACTAAGTCATTCACTTCCTCAATAGTGTTTTTCTCAAAAATGTCATCCATCACAAGGTTTAAATTGTGGCATGCACAGGAGAGGCGTTTGTAGCTTTAAATGCAGCAACTACATTTGCTCCATTGTCCGTCACAAATACAGCTCTGTCGATATTATCGTAGAGCTTAAAGTCCCGTAAGATGTCCTCGACATTTTGAGAATATTCTCTCCAGTTTTCCGTTCTTCTAAGAACTCCCTGATGCCTGCAGAAGACACATAAATAAGTAAACAGCAAAACACTTTATACGTATGTAAGTACCTAGAAGAGCGACATTCAATTGGAACGTGTCATCCACATAGTGGGCAGTTAGCGATATAAAATTCCGCTGCGTGTAGTCATCACACCACATGTCGGTCGTATACGCAAGTTGTTGACCTTCCAAATTAATGATAAGTTCACTCTTCAACTTTTCATACTCTTCTGCATGATGGTAGTGCTTATCACTTTTCGGGATACTGCCAAATCACCGAAAGACTGCTTTCCAAATTCTGCTCCTATGTCGATAAGCGCTTGGCTATATTCGCGAAAGCCGCTACCGCCAAATCACAAAATTTAGATAAATATTACTTAGTGCGCATACATACGTACAATAAGAAAAAGTACGCACCTTCAGTAATATTAAAAGCGTGCAAGTCTTTTGCCACTAGGGCGAGCTGCTTTCGAGCTAAAGATTCGCAAACGCGAGACGGAACAATTCGTTTCGTAAACATGTCCATTTTGGGCTGCGATTTAAGCGCCTCCTGTTGAGACACGCACTTATGCCGGCTGAGCGTGCCCGTGCCCTGTTTTGCATTAAACGCCAGCACATGCTTACAGCTCCGGCAACACACAAAATCTTCATTTTGCCATTATATCGTACACAATCAAAAAGCTTCCACACATCACTCCTGCCTTTCTCGTTTGGCAATAGTTTAACACTATCACATTTCTTGTTTATGGCTTCCTGGATTATTAATCGCGACATTGTTAGATTTGTTAACATTAAATGTAATTTCCCTTTTGCGCGCTTTTTTAGTGGTGAGCAATCCAGCAAAAAACTATAAGCATATCGATAATACTATCGAACAACATTTATTATGCGATAAATAGTGGTTCCAGTACGTGAAATAATCAAAAACTAAAAGCTTATCAAAATAGTTTTAAGCCCTTTTCGGGCTTTCGGGCCTTACCGGGCCGGGCCTTGAAGCCCGCACGAAACTCAAATTAGGCCCGGGCCCGGTCCGCTGCCCGCGGGCCACAAAAAAGCCCGGCCCGCGCCCACCTCTAGTTCAAGCTCTTAATTCTAAAGAATATACGTATCTTAAAAAAAAAATGTATATTTACAACTGCAAAAAGACATTTTTCTGCTTGGGACTTAAGGGTTAAAGCTCTGAAAAATAAGCGTCCGCACACAACCTTTCAGTTCGACAAGCAGGCACGCACTGAAATTAGGGGACCAAAACCGAACGACTTCGGCAGCCGAGTGGACTACCTTGTGTAATTGTATCATGCCCCAGCCCATGGTTGAACTACAAATGGTTATGTCAAGATAGAGAGCTCGCTCAACTTTTAGGAGCCTGTTGTTAGTCGAAAAGCAGCTGCTTTCAGTCTTAGTGTTGTTTTGAAAAATGCAAACAAAATCACACATCGTTCTATCTCTTTTTTGCTCACAAAAACAAGACGACAAATCAATATCGAGAGAGCAATTATGCTATCTCTCTTGCACTCGCGTGGTCTTATCAACAGGCTCCTTCTGTTACGCATGACACAACCATGTATAGTTCAACCATGCCCCAGCCTATGTATACAAAAAGTGTTTCAAGTTTCAACAAAGTAAAGATGGGAAGAGCACAATATTTAGTCGATATTTGCTATCGATGTTCAGTACATTTTAGTATATTTGGTGTAATTTTGTGCAAAAAAGTATGAACAAATATGACTAATGGCCGCCAAATGTTAAAAGCATGTAATTGAGCAACTAATTCAAACAACGAGCTCTTCTCACCTTCAATATCCTCTATTTCTCTAATAACTTGTGTAATGGCTATAATTATTTATTAAAATATGCGCGATGGTTTCTCTTTTAATTGGTTCTTTTCGGCAGTGGTTACATATACATGTTTTGAGCGTCAGGGGAACCGGAAAAGAGACAGACGCAAGATCAGTGTGGCCGAACCACACTTTTCTGATAAATCTTAAAACTAACATCGATACTTTAAGACTAGCTTACGATATATCGGTATACACGAAGATAACATAACATAACCGATCGATAGAAATTACTTATGAATACTTTACACAATAAATACTTTACAACTCGGCCGTCCTGACAGGGAATCGACCTCGATTCCACCTACTATAGATCATAGAGGGCTTGAAGCCATACCAAACGGTGGGTGTTGCCTGCAGTTAGACAACAAAAGCACAATTTTAATCAGACGTGAGCCACAATTTTAGTTTAGATGACTCCAGCACACCGTCATACGGAAGCTGTGTGAGCTGGGAGCCTTCAACATCTCGGATGACATACCGATCATTCGGAAGTTTCTTGTGGATGACATAGGGACCGCGGTATCGCTTGATGAGTTTTTTGTTTATGGCAGCCGTCGTATCAACATTCTTGATGACGACGAAATCACCTTCCTCAAAATTAACGGCAGGGCGATGATATTTGTTAAAGTATTATACTCTTGAGACTTGACAATGTTCTGAAGGGCAATTTTACGGGTATCCACTAGGGACACTTCATCAGTAAGCCTAGCATCCAAACGGTCAGTTAACTCATCTATAACAGCACCGCGCTGTTCGAAACCAAAAAGGAGGACGGAGGGTGCAAATTTAGTTGTGGAGTGGATGGAATTATTCAAGGCGAACTCAATTTTCGGAAGTTGCTTCACCCAATCGGCATGATCCAATGGTTCGGCCAATTTAGCAATCATGGGACTTAAGACACGGTTGACACGTTCCACTTGCCCATTAGCACGAGGGGAGGCAGTGGCATTCTGGACATGGATTATATGATGGGACTGCAGAAAATCAGCGAATTCGGTGGAAGTGAAGCACGTACCTCGATCGCTAACAATTCGGCGAGGTCGACTATAGTTGGGGAAATACTGCGTCTCTAAGGTGTGACATACTTCTCTGGAACTAGTTGTAGCGGCAGGGTACAATTTGACAAATTTTGTAATGGCATCAATGACAACAAGAAGATATTTTTTCCCAGACGGTGTGGACGGAAGGGGTCCCAAGTGGTCAATATGAAGAGTATCAAATGGCAGAGGGGTTTTCGGAAAGCTATGCAGGGTAGCATTACTATTATTAGCGGAAGGGGAATAGTAAATACATTTGAGGCAGTTTTTAATAAAGTTTTTAACTTAAGACTTCATATACGGAAACCAAATAATGTTTCTTAATCTGTGTACAACACTTTTCAGTGGCAAAATGACCTAGCTTCTCATGCACTGTTCGTATGACACTGTTAAGCATTTCGGCAGGGACATAAAGCTTAAGTACGTCAGCCGGTGATCGGCGATACACGACACCATCTTGCAACTCAAAACCAGCAACTTCTTGGTACTCCAGGACACTCCGAAGTTTGACAATTTCTGGATCACGGTTTTGCGTCAGTTGTAGTAGGAAATCTAGGTTCACATCGTCCACATATGCAGAAGTTTCTTGTCTACTAAGTGCATCAACATGAGGCATACAAATACCGGACCGATGTACAATGGTGTAGTTATAATTTTTATGAACTTCAGATATGTCTCAAAACGCTTTAAAGCGTACACAATAGCCAGGGTTTCCAATTCATAACTATGCAATTTGTAATCGAAGACGGAAGCGGTCTTTGAAAAATAACACACAGGATGAAATTAATCATCAGTTTGTTTCAGCAGTAGCATCGCTCCAAAACCGGCGAAACTAGCATCACAATGTAATTTAGTTTCAGACTTCGGGTTATAAATAGACAGCACCGGTGACTCGATCAGTTTGGACTGCAGTGTTCGGAATGATTTAAGACACTCATCAGAAAAAACGTAAGGGGCATATTTTTTCGTAAGAAAAGAGACCCAAACAGCGTTCCAATTCTATCCTATCCCGGGGTTCCGGCAGACTTTTTATGGCTTGAAGGTGACCTGGTTTCGGGGTGATACCGGAAGAGTTCGCTAAATACCCCAAATACTCCAACTCTTTGTGCGCAAAACGACACTTAGACAATTTAAGGCGTAACCCATTCACTCGTAAGGTATAAAGTGCCTCTTTCAACACTTGCAGATAAGTTTCAAAATCACTCGACGCGATTAATATGTCGTCCATATAAATCACTAATTGACCTCTATTGATCAAGTCCTTTAGCACAAAGTATACAAATCTAGCAAAAACTGGGGGACCATTACATAAGCCAAACGGCATGCGTACGTACTCAAATTGACCATCAGGTGTTACAAAAGCAGTGTATTTAATCGAATCAGGATGCATTTTGACATGGTGAAATCCACTTTCTAAATCTAGTACAGTAAAGTACAATTTACCCCCCAGATGTTCAATACAATCCTCTAACAGCGGAATTGGGAAGTGGTCACGGACAGTTATTTTGTTCAGCGGGCGATAATCAACACACTTCCTTAAGCTATTATCTTTTTTCCTAACGGGCACTATAGCGGAAGCGTAAGGGGAACTACTATGACGGATAATGCCGGCAGTTAATAAGTCAGCACATATTTGGCCCACTTCGTTGCGCTCGTGATGGGATAATCGGCGGGGACGGCAGAAAATAGGAGTCTGACTTGTCAATTCGATTTTCATTTCGTAATTGGTTGGTTTAATCAGTTCGGAAGGGACATCAACATAAGAGGCGGAAATAACAGACTGCAACTTTGCAGATTGTTCTAACGGCAGAGTAGGCTCTATATTAAACTCATTTTCACTAACAGCAGGTAACTCGATTGCATTAATGGCTGCCAGGGCATCACCCAGCGAATGCTCAGACATGACGGAACACTCTCTTTCAGTGGTACACGAATTTGATTCGGCAGGCATAAACTCATTTTCATTAAGGGACCGGGTTGACTCATTTTTAGTCATTGTGCGTTTGACATCTGTTTTGAACAAATCAAGTGAACTAAGTACAGCAGTGAGTTTCTCGTTACAATTAATTTGATATTTATTTAAGGCCAACAGTTGACTTCTGGTATATTTTTCTTAAACTTGCATAATTTTATATTCGTTTTGCAAAAAAAATTTCTGCCCAAAATCATTGGCAAGTTAGTAGCACTATTCTGCAGTACATCAAATGTATGTAATACTGTTTGAGCAAAAATGCGTATGACACACTGGACTTTTCCCAGAGACGTAAGTTGGTTGTTCCCCAAACCACGGCAGTTCAACGGGGTTGACTTTAGTTTCAACACGGAAGGCACTTCAGATTCCCGAATAAAACTTCTAGGACTACCCGAATCCAGGAGGGTAAAAATATTTGTAAACTCACTGCTTTTCACTTGATTTGACATAAAGACAACACTCACCATCTGTAGATGTTCTACCTTATCTACTAAGGCGTCTTTGCAGCAGGAAGGGGTGACGGCGTCGGCAGCGGCAGCATTGGTGGCGACGGCATTTCCAATCTTATATGAGCAGTTCCGGTATTTGTGATCCAGTTTCCCGCACTTAAAACAGGAATTTGCTGGCCTCATCGGCTTTGGGCACTGCGATTTATAATGTCCGAACGATGAACAATTATAACACCGCACCTCTTTTGTTGCTTGGACGGCATTGATGGGCGGCAGCGAATTATTCGTTACGGCGGGCTGTCGAGGCAGAAGCTGGCTTACTGCGGCTGCTTGTCTGCTTGCCTGGATCCTGCACTGTTCGTGCTGCATACAGCATGCCCACTGCCGGCGAGTTGTCTCGAAGTCCTTCGATTATCAAATCCACCAATTCGGCTTCCGGAATTGTGGCATTCATTGCAATTTCTTGCATTTCTATAGCGTACCTCAGGTACCCCTCTCCTGGCTTGAGTCGTCGGGTTCTCAGAGCTGCGTAAACTTCCTAAATGCTTCGCGATCGCCCAAACTCGTTATTTAAAATGTCTTTTAACTGCTCATAGCTGCGCACCGTTATCGTGCGCATGAGTATCGCTGCCGTGCCCTCCAAGAGCCGACGACAGGCGACCAGTTTCAAACGGGCGTCCAATTGCAATATGTCGCAAGCGTCCTCCAAGTCGCTGATCCACTTTCTTATGTCGTACGCGTTATCCGCCGAGAACCGAGGAACCATAGACTCTATAACGGATATGTCCGTGACACGCTGGCTGGGCAAGCCAGGAGAGGCACCGAGTTGCTGCTGCAAACTAGCAATCTGCTGCTGAAGCTCCAAAACTTCCTTCTGTTTGCGTAAATTGACTAATTGTTCGTCAAGGCTTGGTGACGGCAGGCAGAGGCGCAGAAACAGGAGCCGTGGGCAGCGGAGTTATTGCTTGGACGGCAGACAGCGTGGCGGCAGCCGGAGCAGTTGACAGCAACAGAGGTTCTGCAACAGCAGACAGCGAGGCGGCAGCAGCAGTGTTTGACAGCGGGGGTGCTGTTGGAACGGCAGGCAGCGAATCAGTATCCACGACAGTTGAGGGCAGGGTTGCTGGTGGTGCAGCAGACACAAGTGCAGCAACGAAAGAAGTCGACGGCAGAATTGCTGCTGAAACGGCAGACAGCGGGCCGGCAGCAAGAGCGGTGGACGGCAGATTTGGTGCTGAAACGGCAGGCAGCGGGGCGGCAGCGGAAGATGTTGACGGCAGCGTTGCTGATGGCACAGCAGACAATGGGTCACCGCTGGGGCAGCAGGTGGCGAGGCAGCAGCAGGTTTTGTCACCTCTGCTAGCAATTTGCGTATATGCACCAGCGTCTCTTGCGGCGGCACCGCAACGCTATTTACCTTCAGCAAGTTGACCATCTCTTCCTTAGTCAAGCCCATCTTTGGTGATTGAGCGTTAAATATATGTTGGGCGTCGAGCGTATCCCACTTCTGAGTTGTAATGGCTATATTTATTTATTAAAATATGCGCGATGGTTTCTTTTTTAATCGGTTCTTTTCGGCAGTGGTTACATATACATGTCTTGAGCGTCAGGGTAACCGGAAAAGAGACAGACGCAAGATCAGTGTGGCCGAACCACACTTTTCTGATAAATCTTAAAACTAACATCGATACTTTAATACTAGCTTACGATATATCGGTATACACAAACATAACATAACCGATCGATAGAAATTACTTATGAATACTTTACACAATAATTACTTTACACTTGCAATGCTAAAGCATCGCATAGCATATCTTTAGCACTTTTAAATGGCATTTTTTTATAAATAAAGTATAACCGCGGTAAACAGCAACAGTGACAAAAATTGAAGAATATTATGTAAACAAACAACAGCTGACTTCACAAACATGAAACGCATTGACACCCAAAATGCCGTTCACGAGCTAATCGTTTCAAGTTTGAAACATGAAATGATGAAACGGAGCTGTTGAACACCCCAATTATAATATTTTATTTATTTAATTATGGAACGATTATTAATGCTACAGTATTGCTACTATAAATTTAAGCATTAATCACAGATATTTAAATGTAAAATGTAAAAGTATTAATCTAAATTATATATTTTAAACAATCATTTATAAAATGGAACCAAAAAAATTACATATTGAAAGTTATGCGTAAGTAGACTGTAATGTAGTTTCAGGCGTTAAAATTAAGTTTTAAGATAGGACTCTAAATAAATTTTAAAATGGTGTGCGCTGCGTATAGATTTAATGTAGGGAAGAAGATTGTTCCACAGTCGAACAGCAAAGATAAAAAACTGCCTGTCAGAAGAAGCTAGTTTGGTTCTCAAGCAAACGAGGTTATTGACACGTTGGGACGATGTAAACTTTATGTTGCCATACAAATACTCAGGTTCTTGTGTTTATATAATTTTGTGTAGGAAGAGAAGAATTTTAAAATTTATTAAAGACGTTAGACCTAGATCAAACAGTCTGTTAGCGTAACCCGTCACGTGTTCTGCCTTTTGAGGCCAAAACACGTAACGGGCAACATTTTTATAAGCTACCCTAAGCTTCCTTTGGCTTGCAGCGTCGCATTTGCAAAAAATTTCAATGCCATAGAAAAGCTTTGGCAATATTAAAGATTTCGCGATCAATATTCTTATGCTAAGGGGTAGGAATTTCTGGGTGAGCCAAAGTTGCCTTAAAACGCCACACGTTTTTCCCACAGCTTTATTCACCTGACTATCCCATGATAAGGTCCTGTTCAGGGTGATCCCTAAGCTTTCAGCTTTATCTACGTAATGAATAGCTGTGGAATCTATTTGCAGCTTGGGAAAGTTGTCAGTGTTCAGGTACTTTTTGTATATTAGGATACATTTGGATTTAGACGGGTTAGTACACAAACCATTAACATTGACCCATTGACTAACACGCAACAAGTCTTCATTACATAACTGGACACATTCGTTAATTTTACTGAGCTGACGACTTGCATACATTTGGACATCATCAGCATACAAATGGATGTTACATTTAGACAAAACACTGGGTAAATCATTGATATATATATTAAAAATTAGTGGACCTAGAATTGATCCTTGCGGGACCCCACGAGAGACAACAAGGAAGTCGGACGTTTTAGAAGGAATAACAAAGGCTTGTCTACGATTACTTAAGTAGGAGGATAGGAGTTTAGTAGCAGTTTGGCTAAAATTATGCATATTATTGAGCTGAGACTGAGCAATTCATAAAAGCTGTTATGCAGATAGTTTTGTTTCAATTACCCTCCACCCCTCGTTCGAATACCGCAACCATAGATAGTAAATCGCCGACCATAACACCACACTCCGGTTCGCTTGTTTCCGCTGTGAACAGGAGTGCCAAACGGCGGCGTCTGCTCGTTCCGTTGCTCAACGCAGGCCATCGCCGACGCCTTGAGGTTAAAAGTTGCTCGGAAGTCACTGGTTTATATCCTTGTCATGGAACACCCCGAGTGGATGGCCTTGCAGAGTCTCCAGCTCATACAAACATCTGCCCACTGGTCTCACTTGGTGTTGAGGTTCTTTGCGAAGTCGCTCAGCACGAAGCTCCGCTTGAATACTTCCTGACCCGCAGAGAAATGAACGTCTCGGGCCTTCAGGTAATACTGCCTCGCCGACTTCACATATGCCTTGTGCACGGTCTCCTGAATCCTAGCTCTGTAGATTTGTTGCTTCATCGATTTCTCAAGTGGTTTTATTTCGGCGTCGTTTAAATCGCCCAGCTTCCTGGCAAGCTCATACCCGCTGCAGTTACTCAGCATGTGCTGTCCAAACAGTGCGAAGTATGGAGATGTCCAAATCGCCGAATGTACCGCACTGCGTAAGGCCATTGCAATTTCTGGTAGCTTCTCGTCGCATGTCGTCTGGTCAGTTCCAAATGTGCGTCCGGATCGCTGCCAACACCGGCTGAACCACCCGTTCGGACGCGTTTGAATGCGGAGCATAGTTCCCTGTACGGACATGCTTAATGCCGTGATGCTCCAGCAAAGCTGCAAACTCCTGCGACACGAACTGCTTGCCGTTGTCGGTGTGCACGATCTCAGGGACTCCAAACACGGTGTACAGCTCCTCCCTCAATCGTATCGTATGATCGCCACTGATTTCTTTTTCGGCATAGCCTTAAGCCACACAAACTTGCTGAAATAGTCCAGCACCACAAATATATATGCGTTTCCTTGCCGCGAACGTGGATACTTGCCTAGGAAGTTCTTGAACAGTTTCTGCATCGGGCGCTCGGTCACCACCTCCTTTCCCATTTTTGGCCTACTGACTTGTGTGCTGTGCTTCGCCTCCTTGCACACTTCGAAACTAAGCACGTAAGACCGCACCTGACTGCCATCTTTAGGCAAAAGTAAAAATGGCGCAGTCTTGCCACCATTCGGGCTATGCCTCCATGCATACCCTTGTCGCTATCGTGAGCCTGCTGTATCAACGTGCTAGTCAATGCTTTCGGCACCCATAGCTTCCACAGAAACTCCTCTCTATCCCCTCGAGCAAACTGTGACCTCTTCAAGAGCAAGCCGTCTTCTATCATCAAGTCTGGAAACCGTTCTGCCTCTACTCGAACCAACGCTAACCTTTCCAAATCCTCCTCGCTTTCGAACACTGTCGTCTCGAACTCGAACAAGTTCAGCTCCTCCACATCGAACGGTCGGGAGAGCATGACAGCCACCACGTTATCTTTGCTTTTTCGGTGTTCAATGGTGAAATCAAAAGCCTAAAGCGCTAGTGACCACCTCGCCAGCCTTCCGCTCAGATCCTTGAGCGACATCAACCATTGCAGACTCGAATGGTCCGTGATGACCGTGAAAGGCATCAGCTCCACGTATGGGCAAAAACGTTCTACCGCCGTCACTGCCGCCAAGCATTCCTTCTCCGTCTCGCTGCAGTTGAGCTGAGCTCCTCTAAGCTTGGCTGAAAAGAAAACTATCAGCCTATCAGCTCCTTCGTCATCTCGCTGGAATAGCACAGCCCCAATCCCCATAATGACTGGTATCGCGCTGGATGAAATATGGCCGTCGAAAATCGGAATGGACTAGGACTGGTGCGCAGGTAAGCGCCTTCTTCAACCCATGGAATGCCACAACTACGCCATCCGACATCTCGAGCTTTTTGATGATTTTAAGACAGTCTGTCAGAGGTGCTGAAAGTGTCGAGATGTCTCTGATGAAGCTTCGGTGCCATCCTGCGGTACCCAGGAAACGTCCCAACTGCTTTGTCGTTTTCGGGATGGGAATCTGGACTATAGCCTCAACCTTGTTCGGAGAGTTTCGTCACCGACAATGTATCCTGAGTACCTACGGAACCTAAAGCAGAACTTCGACTTTTGTAGGCCGATTAGCCGACACAACCGTTAAGCTGCATTACCCAGCCCGAAAGGTATCATCTAGAACTGGTAAAGTGGACGGCCAGGAATGGTAATCGCCTTATACCCTCTGCTCCTGGACTCCATCTCGATCTGCCAGATCGCGTGTGACACCGTCACGTAGTTAAGCTTGTGCGCGTCTAAGCACAGCTCCACGGACTCTCGCTTGGCTAGACCGCTGGTGACACGGGGTAAAAACGCTCCTTTACCGGCGCGATGCCTTCGGCAAGCTCGATGGTATGCTGCTCCAGATGAGTTTTTCCTGGTTCTCGCTTTTCGCACGCCAAGAATTTCGCCTTCATCGCTTCTATTCGGTCCTGCTTATCAGCATTCAACTCGATCCGTAGATAGAGATTCTGGAGTAGGGCGGGGTACACGTACAGAGTCATCTGGTGCGTCTCCTCTCTGTAGCGGATCGGAACCAGGATCTTCCCCAGGACTGTGTAGCTCGCATCTCCTGCATCGCGCACTTTAGACGTCTGTGAATGCCACGCTATCCCTAGCTTCTCAATAAGCTTGATTGCTCCAGCTCCAATCAAACTTACGATCGCACTCGCATCTAAAAGACCCTTAACGGTGTGGCCTTAAATTTTCTCTTCAGCA
Source organism: Scaptomyza montana (assembly GCA_018904305.1). Lineage (NCBI taxonomy): Eukaryota > Metazoa > Arthropoda > Insecta > Diptera > Drosophilidae > Scaptomyza > Scaptomyza montana. Next base: position 106,687 of record JAEIGR010000095.1, on the reverse strand, counting down.
AAAGCTCGGTCGTCGTCCTTGAGCACCGAACTGAGTGCCTCACATACGATCCTGCGTTCTTTCCGGCGTAGCGTTGGTATTTTTCGCCTCTACGGAATTTTGTGCCTATTACTCTGCTTGTGGACTCCTCAGCAAGGATGCGCGCTTTCCCTTCTTCGTATCGACCACTTGAGTCTCGGAGCGACTCTCCGGTCCTTTCAACAATATTCTTAACTACCATACAATCCTTATCTTTATTGCTTATATCTAACATGCAAATTGGCGAGGTATTTAGTGTTTGCTTGGTGGTGTTAAGCGCAAGTCTTCTACATGTGTCATGCTCCGCCTCCCGTTTCCCGACCAGCATTTGGGACACTTCATTAAGACGACTCCTGGTAATCCACATCGGAAACAGAAAATGTTACGCCCTGTCGCCTCACACTCCCAAAACGTGTGCCCTCTCTGCGCGTAACTCCAGCACGTCAGCGCGTTGCTGTTTCCACTCTAGAATTGTACAGTGCACTATTTCCTAAACACTATAAACATAAATTAACAAGTGATCTTGCATCCGACACAGATTTTTCAACGCAGCACTCATTACATGCTGCTTCTGTTTCTGCGAAAAAGGCTTAAAAGGATGATTCGGTTAAAGCGTTAAATGTAATCAGGGAAGAACAGACAGCGAACACGACAGGAGGCCGAAAATTTCCGGTGATTAATTCTTTACCCCTGAAGAAGCATTGGCTTTTTTGTTGGAAAATGGACTTACCAAACAGCAGTACATCAATATGCACCATCTTAATAAAGCTCGTTGCTGCAACATTTGCCCCCCATATTAAACACTTCAAGTAGTCAAAACTATTTGCAGACCAACTCAAACAGGAATCTCAGAAAATTTTGCTCAGGTCTCATTGCAAAACCTTTTGGACCATACAGTCGAAAGAATATTGCAAAAAGAGGTTATATCTCAAATGAGAAATATTTCACGTTGCACGTTAATAGTAAGCTACTCGATAGATCTACTAGTCAAAGCTTACATAAGCAGAAATTTCAATCAGAAGAACCTGCTTCTCTGGATCTATCCTTTTTTGTCATCCATATGATACCTTTAACATTAGTAGATGCAAACCAACAAATTATTTGAAATAATAGAGCTCCACAACCTGTAAGGTTCTGCAGGCCACTCAAAATTGAGTACGCAAGGTCTTGAAAATATATTAAGAGAGAAAAAATTTTTGGATATGCAAGTCGCCGGTCTAAGGGATTTCATATATAGAAAGGAAGGCAAAAAAATGTTCATTACCTATAAACCATTATTGACACTTATTGACGGTAAAATACTTAACGCTTTAACTGGTACGCCTTGAACTCAGTATTGTCCAATATGTGGGGTCAAACCTAAAAACTTCTCGAAACCACTTATTTTTACTCCGAATGTTTTAAGCCAAGGCCTTCGACTCTAAAATACGGTGTCAGTCCCTTGCATGCCTGGATTCGATTTTTATACTCGTTACCGAAGGTAAAGAGTATATTGGTTTTGTGCAATGTCCGTCATGGTGTCTGTCCGTCTGTCCGTCTGTCCGTCCGTATGTGTGCAAGTTTTTTCCACACCCTTCAAGCTAGAGACTTGAAACTTTCCAATTCTCTTTATCTATGGGATAGTAAATTAAAGTGTCAAGATGGGGGTTCTACGATAACTGGGGGGCTGACAAATCCATAAATTCGATAACTCAAAAACGATAAATCCGCATATTTCGCACATCCTTACAGCTAGAACTACCAAATTTGGTTAGAAGATAGCTACTAGCAACTCACAAAAAACCGCATCAAAAATTTTGGAGCCACACCCCCCCATTCCGCCCCCAGCCCCCCGCATTTTAATGTCAAAAAAGCCTATATCCCCCACAGTTTTTGAGCTGTAGCCACCAAATTTGGTGCCAAGATAGGTGATGATGACCCCCCAAAAACTGCATCAAAAGTTTGGATGCCACGCCCACCAATACTGCCTTAGCCACCCCCATCCGCTCCAACGCTTCATCAAAAACGGGAATGCGTGTATCTTCCAGAGTTGTGGAGCTCAGGCCACCAAATTTGGTAGGAAGGTTGCTGGCAACGACCCCCAAAAATCTGCATCAAAGTATTGGAGCCACGCCCACCCCTTTCGCCCCCCTTTCCCCACCTTTTACACACTTTGAGCTAGAGTCACCAAATTTGGTATGAAGATAGCAATTGACATTTCACAAAGATCTGCGTCAAAAATTTGGATGCCACGCCCACTTATTCCGCCCCCAGCCCCCCCTATCCCCACATTTTACAAACTTTGAGCTAGAGTCACCAAGTTTGGTATGAAGATAGCAATTGACATTCCACAAAGATCTGCAGCAAAAATTTGGATGCCACACCCACCCAATCTGCCTCCAGCCCCCCTTTCCCCAGCTTTTACATACTTTGAGCTAGAGTCACCAAATTTGGAAGGAAGATAGCTGGTGGCATCCCCATCTGCATCGGAGAATCTTTAAGGAGAATCTTTCAGGCAGCGTACACCCCTGCCGCATCCGTACCCCTTTGCAATCAGGCCTCTTTTTACCGGCTTTAATACTGGTAACGAGTATACCGCAGTCGGTTGCGTCCGACTGCAACGTATCCACTTGTTTTAATTTGTATTAAACGTATCGCATAGGCTTCAAATTCAAAAGTGGCACATTACCCAGGCCTACAAAATCGAAATAATGTCTCGGAAAAAAGAAATTCAAGAAATGATGTGGACAAAAATGGGTCTAAGCATTCCCAAACAAAATAGTAATAATAGAAACACGGCTAGAAGAGCATTTGCGAATTACCAATTATTTTCTTCAATTACAAGCTTTGATCCAACACATTTTATACAATTTGTATGTAGTTTTAATCACTATTTCATGCGAGCACTCTGTTGATGTTGATAAGTTCAAGGCATTTTGTAAGGAAACATTTTGACATGAATATGTCTTAGGGCTGAGGTACATTCTATGAAAAAAGAAGACGTAAAAAGCTCTTTTTACACAAAAAGTTTTAAAGCCAGAGTTTTAAGCCTTACAAGAAATTAAAACATTATTCTTTTTAGACAGTTTTCATTTTGACAAAGAACTTTTAGGAAATACCCAACAGTTTGCAAAATCATTGTGCTATTAAGTGGTTAGTTTTGTGAACTACATATTTTTTTTACAAACCATGAATAATATGAACGCTAGTACGCGAAATCTCAGGTATATATGGTTAATTTCATATTACAATGCATAATATAAACAACAGAACACTAAATTGCAGGTACAGAAGCCCTCATAATATAAATAACATTGATCTAGTTGCTGTTGCCCATGAAAGACGATTCGAAGATCTGAGGCACCTCGGCGTTATCGAGAAGCTCGGAGGCGTCTGGCTAATAACCAATAAGACGATCTTGAAGAAACTGCAGTTCAACCAGCCAGACGTAGGATGATAGAGCCAATTGTTGATGATGCTGAGTTCCTCAAGCGGCTTACGCAAACAAAATTTGGTGATAGCTGTTCAGTGTGCCATAGAATTTGGTTTCAAAATTATGTGTGCAAGGCGCCAGTGAACAGCGCAGGTTTGCTGAAAAATTCTTTTCCAACCGAACGTGTTGAAAATTGTATTGTTTGTCAAACATGCTACAAATCACTTTGCCAAAACAAAATACCAAGTTTGCCGCGATTAAACGGATTTCGTTTCTCAGAATATCCAAGGCATTTACCAAATCCTAATATGACTACTGAAAGGCTTATTTCGCATAGCATACATTTTATGCAAGTTCGTCGATTGCGTGCGATGTTTGGTTCAAAAGCCATAATTGGCCAAGTAATTAATGTGCATTTAGATATTCATTAAATGATTTTGCATACAAAAAAGCTCTTAAAATACGCATGAACTCCCAAGACATATTCATGATACCTTGCTTTTTCCCTTTAGGCCGGCCGCACACCGGAGTCAACAAAACGTTTTTTGGGTCTTTGATGGTCCGAAAAAAAAACTAATAGTATAATGTGTTTTTCTTTGTCGGTCTTGGTGTGCGGCTGGCTATAAGAAGCAATGGATTCATGTTCGGTTCAACATAAAAAAACGTCTAATTTCGTTTTGTTGGCTCCGGTGTGCGGCCGGCCTTAGAGGCAAACACTGTAGAACTTTTTATACTCGTTACCCTTCAAGCTAGAGACTTTCCAATTCTCTTTATCTATGAGAAACAAAATTAAAGTGTCAAGATTGGGGTTCTACGATAACTGGGGGGCTGGCAAATCGATAAATTCGATAACTCAAAACCGATAAATCCACATGTTTCGCACATCCTTTCAGCTAGAACTACCAAATTTGGTAAACAGATAGCTACTATCAACCCCCAAAAAACTGCATTAAAAGTTTTGGAGCAACGCCCACCCATTCCGCCTCCAGCCTCCCCGCATTTTAAAGTCCAAAAAGCCTATACCTCCCACAACTTTTAAGTTAGAGCCACCAAATTTGGTGCCAAGATAGTTGATGATGACCCCCCAAAAACTGCATCAAAAGTTTGGATGCCACGCCCACCAATAATGCCCTAGCCGCCCCATCCGCCGCTTCGTCAAAAACGAGAATGCGCGTATCATCCAGAGTTCTGGAGCTAGAGCCACCAAATTTGGTAGGAAGATAGCTGGCAATGACCCCCAAAAATCTGCATCAAAGTTTTGGAGCCACGCAGCCCCCCTTTTCCCCACCTTTAACAAACTTTGAGCTAGAGTCACCAAATTTGGTATAAAGATAGCAATTGACATTCCACAAAGATCTGCAGCAATAATTTGGATGCCACGCCCAACCATACCGCCCCCAGCCCCCCTTTCCCACCTTTTACACACTTTGAGCTAGAGTCACCAAATTTGGTATGAAGATTTCAATTCACATACCACAAAGATCTGCATCAAAAATTTGGATGCCACGTCCACCAATACCGCATCCAGCCCTCCTTTCCCACACCTTTTACAAACTTTGAGCTAAAGTCACCAAATTTAGAATGAAGATAGCAATTGACATATCACAAAGATCTGCATCAAAAATTTGGATGCCACGCCCATCCATACCGCCTCCAGCCCCCCTTTTCCCACTTTTTACAAACTTCTAGCTAGAGTCACCAAATTTGGAAGGAAGATAGCTGGTGGCATCCCCATCTGCATCGGAGAATCTTTTAGGCAGCGTACACCCCTGCCGCATCCGTACCCCTTTGCAATCAGGCCCCTTTTTACTGGTTTTAATACTGGTAACGAGTATACCGCAGTCGGTTGCGTCCGACTGCAACGTTTCCATTTGTTTTATTACATGTTAATACTTATGCTTGGTATCCAATGTCACCGTCGCGTCGGTACATAAAATATTAATACTTGGCAAATAATAAGCTCCTCTTTGGTTCCGGTTGGATGTTTAGCAGAAAATGCTTCAGAAGCAAGAAACAAGTACCATAAAAACGATAGGAAATCACACGCCCGAAAAAATAGTCGTTTAAGCAATTTGGCTGATATTTTTTATGTCATGTTATGTTTATGTTTTTTATAGAGCTATGGATTCTTCTGATTCACTTATATGAAAGGCAACATAAAATAAAGAAAAAACCCTTGCCGGCGGACGTAATAAATATTTTAAAATGCCCACCTCCCCAGAACAATGAGACAATCACGTCTAATACAGAAAATGAAAATTCTGACTCCACTGACGATTCTGATGGTAATCTAGAATTTGAGTTAGACGATGGAGAACAATAAACATATCTGTTAATACAGTTAGGGTATTCAGTAGGTATGCTATGTGCGTAAAGTGTTATATATAATACAGTGTAGCTAGTGAGTGCACTTTTTACGTTTCTTTTGTCGTATTTGTGCTAAGTCAGCTGTTTGCCAGTTCGATGACAATACAATCGAAAGTTAAATTGAATTGAGCAATTGATAAGCTGAAAGCAATAAAATAAAAAAAAAAAGTTGTTGTTTTCGTAAATAATAATTGAAAAACTTTCTTTATTATTCAGAAAATAAATGTTTTTTTATTTATATCAACACTTAAGCATTCTTATATATTACTTCAAGCTCTAATTTTTGCATTCTATCCTCTTTTCCCAGCTGCAAATTTTTGAATTGAAAATCATTTCGTATTTTTTCTTCCTTTCCACTGTTAAAAACATCAGTTTAGTCTTTAAAATTAATAAATAATAAAATTTACTTACTTTTACAACCAAAACTCGCCTAGTGTGACCTAATTTCACTAATTCAATAATCTCGAAAGCAGCTGTTTTTATAAATATTCTGGCAACCACTCAATAACACATATAGTACAATAGTAGCAAACATACCCAGAGGCATGTTTGCTGTGTTAAAAATGTTTCTGTGTGTTTGTTGTAAAGCTTTCATATAACGCTTTAGTACTTTACGCACATAGCATAGCTACTGAATACCCTAAGTATCACTTCAACATCTCTGAAGATAAGACGTGCTGCAACAGAACAAAACCCCGCCACGCAAACGCAAAAGCTTATCAGCAAACGCGCGACTTACAAACTTCAAACACAAAAGCGAAAACAAAACAAAAACCAAAAACAAACACATCACGCAAACAGTTACGTCGGGCTCGAGCCCAAGAACAACAACCATGCACGAACCACCTGATATAAGCAAACTCATCACAAAAACCAACTACACACAACTAAACGAACCCAAATACATTTAGGGTGTTCACTTTGTGTTGCAAATGTGCAAAAATGTAACTTTGCAACACCGCTGTCGTGAACACCCAATTGAACAAAACAAGTCTGATAACCTTACACAATCAGCTGTTCGCTATCGTTTGAGCTGAGTTTGCCATTTGTGATATTTAATTTGCTGCTTGCAATAAATAAATAAATTTAAAATTGCCCTTTAAAGGCGTGAAAGTATCACTCCTAGAACGGACAGCATCCCATAAACTGGTTTATTTAAGAAAATTAGCAAATCAACCCTAATTTACTTTAAGCGCCTTTCTACAAAAAGCACAAAATTACACCAAGAAAATACCAGAAAATTGCTTGTATTGTGCAACACGTTTTCACTTTTGTATCATTTTTAAACACTGAAATCGTTGTAAAAGTTCAACGATATTTTAGTAATAGGCAGGGGTCTAGCAAAAAGTGTAAACTCGATTCTGTACAAATTGTTGTTGGGATGGCTTGCACTTTTACACTTTTGCACTTTTCCAACACAAAGTGAACACCCTAATTGTATTAAAACGAATTGACAACGAATCGTTCGAAAAAGTGTCACCATTCGTTATTAAAAAAACCATAGACTATGCCTGCGGTGGCGAAGTGGAAACCTGCAAAAAAAAACAAGAGACGGCTCCCTCCTTATCAAAACTTAAAACAAACTACAAGCTTTAAAACTACTCAGACTTACCAAAATGACAGACATAAACATAATCGCAACAGAACACAAAACACTAAACTTTACTAAAGGTGTAATATACTGCAATGAACTGCGAAACATAAGTGAAAACGAAATCTTACAAGAATTAAAAACACAGAACGTAACAGAAGTACAAAAAATTCTAAAAATGCAACAAAATAACACCAACCAAGAAGACAACTCACTCACAGAAACTGGACTTATCACAATAACATTCGCAACACACAAACTACCAGAATCAATCAACATTGGCTACGAAACCGTCCGAGTACGACCGTATATCCCCCTCCCATTGCGATGCAAAAATTGTCTTCGCTTTGGACACCCTGCTACCATCTGCAAGAACCAAACAACATGCAAAAATTGCTCAGAAGGAACTCACACAAACGAAGTGGAGCCTTGCAAAAATACACAGAGCTGCCTAAACTGCAGAAATAATCCTGACATCGACCAACAACACAGCCCACTCGACCGAAAATGCCCCACATTCCTCAAGCAACAAGAATTGACCGCAATAAAAACCACCGAAAAAGTCGACAACAGAACCGCACTAGGTATATACCACGAAAGACACAATCAACAGTTGGGAAACACTTACGCGAAAACAGCTGCACACTCAACATCACACTCATCATCAACTCACACACCAACCAACGCATCATCCAAGACCCAATACACGCACAGACAATCCGCTGCCCTAGGAAACTCCCCAGCTACATACAGCCATAACACAACTGCAACACAATCAACCACAGCACGATATACAGAAACAGCGCCCATACCGCAACAAAAAAAGCAACAACATCAAATCGCAACAGAAGACATGGAAACAGACGGTTCCAACGCAGAAAATAAATCCTATTCGTCGCAACCCAGCGATGAGCTTAAAATAAGAATATTTACTAAAGATAAGTCTAGCCCCTTATCTACTAACTTTAAACCCCCCAAAACAAAAACAAAAACCAAACCCCCAAACAAGAACCAACGCTCAAACATCAGCGACAGCGAATCCATTTAAAACCAACCATAAAAATTCATTAAAACTCAAAATGTCCTTGAAAATGCTCCAATGGAACATCAAAGGTTATACCAATAACTATAGTGAGCTACTGATATTAATCACTATTCAAGAAACACACATTTTACACAATGTTAACCTACCTATCCCTATCAACTATAAATTAATAGTATCCACTGCATCCAATAGGTTTGGTGGAGCAGCTATTCTGATCAACAAATCCATAGAACACTCAGTATTAACCACAACCAACGACTTTGAAACGGTCGCCAATCATTCCAACACCCCATCAATAATAACAGGAGACTTCAACACTTGGCACTCTAACTGGGGTTCTCCACAAAACAACAGAAGAGGCAACATATTAGCTAAATTCATTGAGCCAGCACGGTACATGCTACTAAATAACAACTCACCTACACACTACACAGCTCACAACACTTTTACACATCTAGACCTAACATTCTGCTCACCTCAAATTGCTCCATTCGCTGAATGGAAAATCTTCGACGACTTATGCGGTAGCGACCACTTCCCCATCCTTATATCCTTATTTCCCAACCCAAAAATAGAAAACATATCTCGACCATATTTCAAAACCAAAGACGCCGATTGGGATTCTTTTGCCAATGCCACTCACTCTATTAATATAAAATTCCAAGTAAGCAACAATATAAACAAAGAAGCAGCATTAATAAAAAAATTATACTTATGTGCGCACTGCACAACACAATAGCCCAAACATCTCCGAACAAACACAACCACAAGGTCCCATGGTGGAACTCAACATTAAACGAACTCAGAAAAGAAACAAGTGGAAACCTTGCAGTCGGACGCAACCGATTGCGGTATACTCGATACCAGTATTAAAACCGGTAAAAAGAGGCCTTATTGCAAAGGGGTACGGATGCGGCAGGGGTGTACGCTGCCTTAAAGATTCTCCGATGCAGATGGGGATGCCACCAGCTATCTTCCTTCCAAATTTGGTGACTCTAGCTCAAAGTATGTAAAAGCTTGGGAAAGGAAGGCTGGGGGCGGATTGGGTGGGTGTGGCAACCAAATTTTTTGATGCAGATCTTTGTGGAATGTCAATTGCTATCTTCATTCCAAATTTGGTGACTCTACTCGAAGTTTGTAAAAGGTGGGAAAGAGTGGCTGCGTGCGGTATGAGTGGGCGTGGCATCCAAATTTTTGATGCAGATATTTGTGGAATGTGTGAGGTAGGCCGACATTAGCCTCCCTCACAATTTATTATTATAGAATATATTGACATTCAATGAAGCTAAGTACATGAAGTACAAATGAGAAGAAGTCGTTCTCACCCTTATATTATAATTTATAAGTTATTAAGAGTAATTAACAACTTGCTAAACATTAAGATTACAATCATTCATTCTTTATTATATCATAGTTTGCCATCTTACAATTATGTTCATTAGCTTTAAATAACATTTCGGCTCAAGCAACTTAACAGAATGTTCGAACGACCAGATCGGCGAAAGATGATCGAAGGGTGCGTGCGCTCTCACGACCCACGATCCACAATCGCGACCCACGCGAAGAAGGAAGGCGCACTCGGGCTGAGCACGCGACCGGCGAGTTAGTTAGAAATTTGGGTCAAAGGCGTGTAGACGTGTCTTCGTAATAATTGATTAGCGGCAAGTAAAGGGTAAACGGTTGCCAAGTACAGTTGACGAGAGCGAAAACGGAATAAAAGCGTAGGCATCCTCAGACGGAGGAGAGAAGATATAACAAGCGCACATATATGTTACAGCCAATACTAAAGTAAGCATGATATAGAACACCTATGGAAGGCATATAGAAATAAAGGTTCGAAAGACAGAAATACCCTAACCCCAAAACCACGTGTGTCTATTATTAGATTGAGTCGTTTCGATTCGCGTTATAAAGTACTTCGCCAGCTGATGGCGTTCGCCTCAGCTTGGAAGAGAAGAGAAACCTGTGGACTTTGCGGTAGCGGTGCGGTGACAATCCACTCGCCAGCCCAAATCGCCCAGGCATCCCAGTAGCGCGTCTTAATGGTAGTTTACCAGCCCACGGTAATCACCTGGGCTTGGAAAGAGTATTAACTGAGGCTTGTGGTAGGAGTGCGGTGACAATCCACTCGCCAACCCAGATCACCCAGTAAGATCGGTGACGCGACCTTTTGCATTATGACGCTGACGAACTTTACCTCCAGTTAGCAATTGTGTTTCAGCAAATATAAATATTTCTTGTAACGCGAGCCTTGGCCAGACTGAGATCTGTACCTCGGCTCAAAATCACTACTTTACAAGTGGCGCCCGAGCAGGGACCAAAAGCTAAAGAGGAGTAGGGCAATTCGGGAATAAAAACCCCAGAAGCAATACTTAAAAGTTCTAAAGTCGCAAATTCGTGTATACCCGGTAATGCACTGTTTTACTGCACGTGCATAAAACAGAAAAAAAAAAACGGAATCATTCGATTTTTGGCAACGGCAAATAGCGAACAGTGGGACAAGAACAATAGGGAATGAAAAACTGAACAGTGGGACAAGAGTGATGGGAAAATAAATGTGAGCAGTGGGATGAGTGCAACCGCGAAGTGGTATGGAAATTAAATAAAAAAAAAAAAAACATTTTAATGAAATAATTAAAAAAAAATAATAATAATACATACTAATAAAAATATATACAGATTAGAAAAAAAAAAAAAAAATAAAATAAATACAAATACAAAAAAAAAAAAAAATGAAATTTAAATTAAAAAAAGGGTGGAAAATTAATTAAAGTATAACGGAAAAAAAGAGGGTCTTGACGAAATAATATCAAAACAAAACTAATAAAACCGAATTACAACCAGGAGCAAATAATATACCCGAACCAGCCATGAGTGAACGCGAGAGCACAGAATTAGAGAACTGCAGTAAACCAGGCGTAGGCGTGCGATGAGTGTACCACTGCCGAAAGGAGGACTTGGAGAAGATTGCGCACGAGCTCGGCCTGGACAAACTCGGAAAGGTAGAAGAGTTGCGGAAGCGGGTATGTACCTTTATAAAAGAAGGGACCCATAATTTGGGGACGTGGATACGTTTGGCGGAATGGGAGTCGAGGTTTGCTAAGACCCAAGAATCGCCCGGCCTTTCCGCCGCAGAACCACGAACGCGCAAAAAATCAGAATCTGACCTGCTGACACTGTCGGGGTCACCCGGGGGATTGTTTCCGCTGCACAGCCACACACAATATATGCCACCCAGTGAGCAGCCTGTAAACCCCAATGTGAATAGTACCCAGGTGGGGCAGGTGGACTACAGACCGAGTGTGGGAGCCGGCGACGCGGAGTTTGGCAGTCATAGACAATATATGTTCGTCCCTGAGCTAGTTCGCAGGTGGGGAATCAGGTTTAACGGTTGCACCAACCCACTCACATTTCTAGAAGCGATTGAAGAACGGGCGATATCCCACGAGGTTAGTCTAGATCGTGTGACCAAGGTTATGAGCGTAGCATTGACAGATAAGGCGGCACTCTGGTTCACAACCAGTCGATTAAGAGATACGACGTGGGCCACTTTCAAGAAAGAATTCTTGGAATTTGTCTTGCCCCCAAGGTACTTCCAGAGGCTGGAAGACGAAATCAGAGCTCGGCGGCAGCGTAGTGGCAAAGGGTACAAAGACTATTTAATTGACCTTAGGGGACTTATGTATCACGCAGGATATGGGTCAGCACAAGAGTTGGACAGAATTTACAAAAACCTAGCGCCGGAGTATAGATTATATATCCGCTGAAGAGATTTCGTGACGTTGGGGCAGCTAAAGCAGATGGCCGCCGAATTCGAAAACGTCCGAAATCAGAGCCGCAGGGAAGCAGAGGGTAGTCGGGGGTTAGGCGTTAAAGATCATGGCGCGACAGGGGGGACAGGCATTCCCGTCACCCGAAGCAACCCGTTTAAAAATCGGTGTGAGTTGTTCCCAAAATTAGAATACCCACTGAGTGTCCAGGACAGTCGTATAGTCGCTACTATTAAGGTTGGAAGGTACGTAGCGAAGGCGACAGTTGACACGGGGGCCACCAGGAGTTTTGTGAGCAAAGGTGGCAGACGAAGGCAAGTTACTAGCAGCGGATGCTAAGGCGCGCTTAGCGGATGGGTCAAGCATAACCATAGAAAAGATATTGCGGGTAAAGGTTGGATTAGCAGGAGACGAGGCGACGATAGATATGCTCGTTATGCCGTCTATGTTGGACAACGTGATTTTAGGTATGGACTTTCTGTGCAGGATGGGTACGAACATCCAATGCGGAAAAGCGAACCTTGTTCTCAAAGCGGTGGAGGAACCAACCCCGGGGGCTGGCAGTACCACCGTGGATCAGATAACAAGGAAGAAAGGCAAAATGGACGGCAGCGAAAGGAAAGAACAAAGAGATATACCAGGGGCACCCAAGGTGGATTACGCCGTGAAAGCTAAGCGAGAGGAAAATCAGGAGATGGCGCCGGGTGCCAAGGAATCTCTACTAGGTCGGCTGGAAGATCCAGGCAAAGAAAAGCTTAACCCAACGAGCCCGGTGCGCACAGCGCTTCCAAAACAAAAGGAAAATCCGAGGAAAGGCGAAAGGCATCCCATGGGCAGGGCACATAATGAGGGAGACGAGGATCCAAAGGCAGGATTATCTGACACGGGAAAAGCGAAGTCAGGGATGCAACCGAGTGCATTAACCGAAGGAGGGTTGGAACGGCCAGCAGACGGAGTTAGCACTTTTCGAAGGACTCAAAGGCGTGTCTCATATAGCCGAGCATCGGATTGTGATGAGGGATGATAAGCCAATAAAGCAGAGGTATTATCCCAAGAACCCAGCTATGCAGCGAGTTATCGACGATCAAGTGAACGAACTGATAGAAGCCGGTGCAATAGAGCCGTCCAGGAGTCCTCACAGTGCGCCTATAGTGCTCGTTCTTAAAAAGACAAATGAATGGCGAATGTGCATTGACTACCGCCAGCTCAACGCACATTCAATACCCGACGCGTACCCAGTGCCCAGAATAAATAATATCTTGGAAAGGCTAAGGCACGCACGTTACATATCTACGTTGGATTTAAAACACGGATATTGGCAAATTCCAATGGCAGCGGATAGTCGGGAATGCACGGCATTTACGGTACCCGGCCGAGGATTGTTCCAGTGGCGAGTCATGCCGTTTGGTTTGCATTCGGCGGGTGCGACATTTCAAAGAGCATTGGACACAGTAATCGGCCCGGAGATGGAACCCCATGCGTTCGCCTACTTAGACAATATCATAGTGATCAGCGAGACGAAGGAGCAGCATACGGCAAACCTAAAGGAAGTTTTTCGTCGGCTGAGGGCAGCAAATTTGAAGCTGAACAGGAAGAAGTGTTCGTTCTTCCAGAGGAAGCTAGTATACCTGGGACATTTAGTGAGCGACGAGGGAATCCAGACTGACCCGTCGAAGGTGGAAGCGATTAACAATTTGAAGGCCCCAGCAAACTTGAAGGAGCTCAGACGGTGCTTAGGCATGGCTTCGTGGTATCGGCGATTCGTGCCTAACTTTACGACGGTAGTGCAGCCGATGACAAGTTTGTTAAAAAAATCCCGAAAGTGGTCGTGGAACACGGAACAGCAGGCGGCATTAGACAGCCTCAAACACTGTCTGACGACCGCTCTTGTCCTGGCATGTCTCGATTTCGCTGATAAGTTCACACTACAAACGGATGCAAGCGACTACGGCCTCGCAGCAGTGCTAACGCAAACTATCGACCAGCAGGAGCGAGTCATAGCGTACGCGAGTCGTAAGTTGTCGAAAGCAGAAGAAAATTACTCGGCGACCGAAAAAGAGTGCCTGGCAATAGTGTGGTCGATCCGGAAGTTAAAATGTTATCTGGAGGGATATCGTTTCGATGTAATCACGGATCATATGGCGCTAAAGTGGTTGGATTCCATAGAGAGCCCGTCGGGAAGGATCGCGCGCTGGGCGTTAAAGCTCCAGCAATACCAGTTCGACGTACGGTATCGGAAGGGCAAACTCAACGTGGTGGCAGACGCGTTGTCTCGAGACCCGTTAGAGAAACTCCAGAAAGCCGTGGTTCAACAATTACCAGGAAAGTGGATTCAAGGAAAGAAGGACAAAGTCGCCAAGGAACCAACAAAGTATGCGGATTACGTCGAGGAAAATGGACAGTTATACCGGCACTTAGGCTATCGCGTGGACGATGAGGATTACATCCCATGGAAGCTCTGTGTCGACGAAGAACAAAGGACGCGAGTGCTTAAAGAGTGCCACGACGCGCCGACGGCAGGTCACCAAAGAATTCGCAAGACGATTATGAGGCTATCACAGCGTTACTACTGGCCGGGAATGTTTCGGGATGCAGCCAGGTACGTTAAGTGCTGCGAGAGATGTCAGATATTCAAATCGGAGCAGAGGAAGCCAGCCGGACAGATGCTAACCCGCCAGGTGGCAGAGCCGATGGCCAGCGAGCGAATCTTATGCCGTTTCGGAGTACCAAAGAGATTCGTGTGTGACAACGGAGTGCAGTTCACGAGTCGAAACTTCAAGGCATTTTTGAATTCGCTAGGCGTAGAGGTGGAATATACAGCCCCGTACTGCCCACAAGAAAACCCGACAGAGAGAGCAAATAGGACGGTGAAAACTATGATAGCACAATTCATTTCCGGAAGTCAAAGTTCGTGGGATGAACTAATACCCGAGATCTCTTTGGCCGTCAACTCGAGCATTGCAGATTCAACAGGATTTTCCCCAGCGTTCCTGATGCAGGGAAGGGAACCTCGTCTGCCAGCAACGTTATACGATGAGAAAACGCCGGGTACGGGAAGTACAACACAAACACCGGAGGAAAAAGCAGATCGGATGCAAGAAGTATTCAAAATAGTCCAAAGCAACCAACAACGTGCTTCGAAAGACCAAGGGAGGAACTATAACCTAAGGCGGAGGGAATGGCGACCCACCATCAACGATTTAGTCTTATTAAGAACACACCAGCTATCCAAGGCTAGCGACGGATTCGCGGCAAAGTTAGCCCCGAAATACGATGGCCCGTTCCGCGCTAACAATTTCGTATCTCCGAACGTCGTGCGTTTGGTGAAAGAGGGGGAACGGAAGAGCAGAATCGCCAGCATAGGGCAACTAAAACCATTCCATCGAGAAGACGAAGATCCCGAAGTGAGCCGCTCCCCGTTTTAAAAGTCTGGAATTGAATCGGAAAACGAGTTTTTTATATAATTTTTTCTATCGCAAAAAAAAAACCAAAAAAAAACTAACTTACTAACCATTTTATATAAACACCGTTAATCACCGAACTTACAACAATTTATATTAAAGGTTAATTGTGAAGAATGGACAGCATCATCACCCTCAGCAGCGACGAGGACTCTGACACCACCATCCGACGAGAGTATGAAGACGGCGTCTACGGAAAATACGCGGAAGCTCATGTGGAAGACGCAGAAGATAGGCCAACATTAGCCTCCCTCACAATTTATTATTATAGAATATATTGACATTTAATGAAGCTAAGTACATGAAAAACAAATGAGAAGGAGTCGTTCTCACCCTTATATAATAATTTATTAGTTATTAAGAGTAATTAATAACTTGCTAAACATTAAGATTACAATCATTCATTCTTTATTTTATCATAGATTGCCATGTTACAATTATGTTCATTAGCTTTAAATAACATTTCGGCTCAAGCAACTTAACAGAATGTTCGAACGGCCAGATCGGAGAAAGATGATCGAAGGGTGCGTGCGCTCTCACGACCCACGATCCACAATCGCGACCAACGCGAAGAAGAAAGGCGCACTCGGGCTGAGCACGCGACCGGCGAGTTAGTTAGAAATTTGGGTCAAAGGCGTGTAGACGTTTTTGTTTTTTTTTTAGATTGCTGGGTTTATTAATTGAATCTTTTCTAGTGAATTAGAAAACTAGCAATAAGTATACAAATCTTATTAATAAATCTTAGCTTTCTTTTTTTGACTGTATTCTGAGTGCGCGTCCCTAAAAATCATCGCTGGGTTGGTAGGTCGTTACGACGAAGACGGGATCGGCTGCGCAGCCTTTGAGACCTCTCGCGAGATAATTTGTGTGTGATGAGAGCTTGCTGAAATATTTTACTTTTTGTTCCGCTATTTCCTCCTTGACTGTTAAGATGTTCAAGTCATTATGAATGTTTTCGTTCCGAACATACCACGGTGCCCCGGTGATGGCTCTCAAGATTTTTGACTGGGCTCTCTGGACAATGTCAATGCTGCTGTTGCAAGCGTTCCCCCATAACTGGGAACAATAAATCCAAATTGGTTTTAGAACGGAGTTGTAAAGCAGGACCTTGTAGTCCAAACTACAGGAAGAGCAAGCGTTGATGAGCCAATGGAGGCTATTGGCTTTCAGTTTAAGATGTGTTCTTTTAGCTTCAATGTGTCGCCGCCATGTAAGTCTTCTGTCTAAGTGTACGCCAAGATACGTTACATCGTTTGCTTTTGGAAGTGTGGTGTTGTTTAACGTGAGCGGTGGACAATCTTGCCTGTTAAGGGTGAAAGTTACTTGCTTACATTTTTGTTCGTTTACCTTAATTCGCCAATCTGATAACCATTTTTCCACGTTGACCAGATGAAGGGCTAGTTGCGCTATTGCTTGTATTGGGCATCTGGAGCGGCTGAGAATAGCTGTATCATTAGCAAAGGTAGATGTTGTCAATCGGCTACTTATTGGGATGTCTGCTGTGAATAGCACGTACAGTGTTGGTCCAAGTACGCTGCCCTGTGGAACACCAGCTTCAATACTGTGATCGTCAGACATTGCAGTGTTACATCTTACTGCGAACTTCCTGTCGTAGAGGTACGACTTAAGCAGCTTATGTGTGTTGTTTGGGAGCATTGTTTTGATCTTATGCATCAGACCTTCCAACCAAACTTTGTCGAATGCCCGAGAAACATCCAGAAATATTGCAGTGCAGTATTCTCTATTTTCGAACGCGCTTCGTATCTCCGATGTTATTCTGTTAACCTGCTCAATTGTTCCGTGCTTTTCACGAAAGCCAGATTGGTGTGATGGGATTATGTTATGAAGATTCAGGAATGGATTTATCCGGGACAGCAAACATTTTTCAAAAAGTTTTGATAGACACGATAATAAGCTTTAAGGACTATAAGACGTGGGAGCTGTGCGATCTTTTCCAGGCTTTGGTATAATAATGATGATTGACTTTTCCCATCTGTCTGGATAGTGGCCAAGTTTGGTGATAGTATTGAAGAGCTGGGCAATTATGCAGATCGCACAGTAAGGAAGCTCAATAATCATATTTGGGGTTATTTGGTCACCTCCTGGAGATTTTTTTGGGTTCAGTTGCTCTTTAATGATTCTAATGATTTCATTCGGGCGAAACTTGATTGGATCATGTTGAAGCTGAGAGCCGTTTGAAGCAGTCGGTAGTGCAAACGTATTTGTTGCAGGGTTAGGTTTATACACTTTTTGAAGATGAGTAGCAAATGTGTTAGCTCTTTCTTCATCGCTGCGGGCCCAGCCGCCTGCGAAGTTTCTTATAGGCATTACTGTTTCTGTTGGTGAGCTTAGAGTTGGGTGAGCTTTCCACAATGCGTTTTTCGTACTGGTGGTTGATAATTGCTCGATGTAACGTCGTTGAGCGCGCTCGTCCTCGATTTTTAACGCTTTGGAGAGTTTACGTGTGGCGTCTTTTAGTTTTTGCTTTGCCGATGGCGATCTGTTCGATTGCCAGTCACGTCGTAAGCGCCACTTTTCAAGAACGAGCTGTTAAATTTGTAGATTTGTTATCCTTTGGTTGTGTATTGTATTTGGTGTTTGAGGCGTAGCGGTGCGAGCTGCGGCGACGAAGACCGTCTCCAGAGTGTTAACAAAACTATCAATGTCAGCTTCATCTACGAGACGTGGCTTAAGCTCAATGTGTGAGCTTATATATTTTTTGTATCTGAGCCAGTTAGTTTTATGTGAAGTTAGCTTACTGTGTCGATTTATGAATTCAGGGTGTCGTAGCAGATTTATTGGGACTGGCGAATGATCGGATGAAAGATCCGAAAGGCACTCTGCACTTATCAGTCTATGCGAAATGTTTTTGGTAACTACAGTCAATCAGATCGGGTAGTTTTTTGGGATCTGTCGGCCAGTATGTTGGTCTGCCAGGAGAAACGTGGTCGAGCTTGTTGTTAGCTTTTATAATTGCATTGTAGAGCTGCTTTCCTTTTGGATTCACGAGACGAGATCCCCAGTGTGTGTGCTTGGCATTGTAGTCTCCTGCTGCTATAAAGCATTCTCCTAGTGAGTTAAAAAATTCCATAAATTGGTCTTCAGATAAGGTATAACGCGGGGGGCAGTATACAGCGGCTAGAGTAAGTTGGTTCCCACTGTCCAAATGTATTTTTAGAGATGTGGCCTGTAGAAAGTTTTCAGCAAACTCTTTATAGTAGTGGTGCTTGAGGCGGCTTCTGATCAAAATACCAGTTCCACCGTGTGCCTTACCATCGGGATGATTTGTACCGTAGAATAAGTATCCACTTATGTTAAAGTTATATTTGTTTGTAAGGTGTGTTTCGGAAAGTAGCATTACGTTGATGTGCTTATCGAGTAGGAATTCATCTAATTCAAGTTTATGCTGTGAGACGCCATTAGCGTTCCACGCAGATATTCGTATCGCAGCCATTGATTATTTTGACTGTTGTGATACAAGCATTTGTATCAAGAGATTTTGATTACGCATTAGTTCTTGCATAGTTGTTTTCATGAATGACATAAACTCGTTCATGCTCTGCTGCAGGGTACATATGAGTGCTTCGAGGTTGCTTTGTTGCTGAAGACTTGGCAGCCTCTGTAGTTGGCTGCGTGCTTGCCTTCGCAGTTGTTGCAGAATTTTTTGTTAGAGTCTTCTTTACTTGCTGGGCAACTTGCGGAGTTATGCAATTCCCCACAGTATACGCATACCGAGCGCAGTGTACAGTAGGCTTTTGTATGGCCGTACTCTTGGCAGTTCATACATTGTACCGGACCATTTCGTTTGTGCGGTTCTTCTACGGTGATTCTTCGGTGAAGTAAAAGCTGAAGTTTGTATATTGGGTGCACCTCGTTTTTTTTAAGCATCTTCGTTTCTGGTTCAAGTTCTATTTTAAAAAGTGGTTGCGGCATCCTGTTCCTGATTAAGATGATAATGACTGTTTTTGCTCGAAATCCTTTCTCCTGCAGCGCCTGTTTTATTTCTCCTGGTGTTACATCAGATTATATGCCTTTAAGTTAGTACGTATAATAATTAATTTTTTTTCTCCGTTTAGGTGCTCTGTCAAAACTCTATAATTATCTTCGACTTTGGCTGGACTTTAATTTTATGCATGTTACCCTGTACGTGGAATTTGTCTTTGCCTATGAGCTCTATAACTTTGTTAACAAAAGCACTAGAGCTTTTCTCGCGTATCAATATTGGGGGTTGCTTTGGCTTTTTCATGTCAACCCCAACGTCTTTTAAAGGCAGATCGTTTGTTTTTTGCCACGATGTGAAACCTATTGGTACTGTTTGTAGTTTTATTCGAAGGTGTATTTTATTTGCTACGGGTAATTTTTGGTTTATTCGCAGAATTTTGCGGACTTAGATTTCTTTTGATATAAATGTAGCGATCCATACCAATCTGCGTAGCCGGCTTTAAATTTTTTGCTGCTTGCAGTTTGATTTGCTGACGGCGCAGCAGTCGTTGTGCTTGTTGAACTGGCAGTCGGCATAGGTGCAGTTGTTATTGTAGTCGCTATTTCGGTCCCTAGAGAGGGCACTGTACTTGCCGTCGAAGCTAAGATATACGTGGAGCACGAAAACTTTCGGTCGCGTGCTGTGTACAAGAATTCATTTGTCAGGTTGGGTGTTGTCGACTGCACGCGGTCTGTTTGCGTTGACACGATAGATAGCAGGGACGGAGATGGTGAGCAAGAACGTTCGCTGACACGCGCTGTGTAAGAGCGTTCGATTTGCGGGTTGGGGGTAATTGACCGCTCGGGCTGCTCGGAAACTACAGAAAAGTACGCGTTGCTCTGCCGACGACGCTAGTCTTGCTCGCGTTGTCGCTGGCCACAATTGTCGCTTTGACTCATTGTCTTAAGCGAGGTGAAGAATTTGTTATTGCCTTTTGTTTTATATGTTATTATTTGTTAAAAGACAATTGTTTTGTTTAAATTGCAGATTTTAAGAAAACCATATATGCAGATTCATGGCACTAAGCGTATTTTCGCATAAAAAATATACTTTTATTTGTTTCTATATCGCTGCACTTTTGCGTTTAGAGGCTAATTAACCGGAGCACATAAAAAAAAACACGTCTGCATGCGACGACAGTAAAACGCTCCTAGAAAGTAAGAAAGAAATAATCTGTTACAATTTTTGAATCCCCTCCCCTGCTCGTTAATTCGGAATCTACGTTACGCATATATTATCGCCAACGTTTCCACTTCGAAGCTAAAATTTTTTGATTCTGCCTCAGTTGTTCTCTTAGAAAAAGAAAAAGAAATCCTTAAGTAGGAGCATTAGCCCAGAAATCTTTGAACCCCTTGAAGTTTGTCTGGATTTGGAAAATTTTTTACTGCATCTGTTCCCTTGTCATCTGCTCTTATACCATTGCTTGTTACAATATATTCAAAATACTTTATGCTGGACTTTAAGAGTTCACATTTGTCCAAACGCCATTTTAGCTTATTTTTAACTAGCCTTGCAAGAATTTTTTTCATTTCAGCGAAAATGTTCTTCACAAACCGTTGAAATACGGTTGACGCATTTTTGATGTGTTAACATCTATACGCGCGGTAGCGTGATTATTAAAAGTCACACACTATCAAACTTCTCTGCTGTAACTCACATGCATACCCCGCTGCGTTATTTCGCCGCTGTAACTCGCTCACAGAGATAGGCTGTTGAGTAGTCAAAAATTGAAATAGTATGTGGTTGTTGTACAACAATTGTCTCTGCTTTGCTATTGCCAAGGTATACTTAAGAAGGTAGCCGCACTTGCTCGCTCACGACTTCTTACTTAATTGTCAAATTGACAGAAGAGAGCGAGAGAGTAATGAATTTGCTCGCTTGTGTCAAAAGGTATACATATACATACATATGTGAGTTTTTTGCTGCAACTACGACCAGAATGATTTAATATATATAACAGAAGAAATTATAAATTTTAATTTATGTTTGTTTGTTTTTTCTTTTATAATAAAATTTTTAACAATCTTTTGTTGCCTATTACTTTTTGTTTTTGCTTTTGAAGCTTAATTTGTTTATTATGGAGGCACCATTGCAAAAATAAGTAAAGTCTGTAGCACAAAAAGTTTAACACGAAAAAATCGTGCGCGGAGATGCGTCGCTCACAACTGCTGCTAGCAGACTGACAATTTAAGAAGTGAAGAGAGAGCGAGAGAGCGAGAGAGTGAGCGCGAGTACCTTCTTAAGTATACCTTGGCTATTGCTGTTGCTTTGAATTCGCTTTGTTTTGTTTGTGCTTTGAATTCGCTTTGTTTTGTTTGTGCTTAGTTGCAGAAAGCAGCCGACTGAGACGTTCGAGTCACGCGGTTCTGCTGTAAATGTTATGCCCACGAACAACCACAAAAGCAAATACATACTATTACGTTTAAGCTTATTTATTTGTAGGAGCAGGGTTTCTGGGTTGGCAATTATTAATATATTTAGTTATAATAGAGAATAACGGGTTGGCAATGATTAAATTTAGTTATAATAAAAAGTGTGCGTTTGTGTGCATTCAGAAAAGAAGCAAAACAGAAATGCACTAGACGAATGTTGAATGTTGGATACCCTATAAAATGTAAGTTATCTATATATATAAAAGAGTTTGGCCTGATTGTCCGAATGGTCACAGCCTAAACGAAAAGAGCTAGAAGGCTGAAAATTTCACACAGTATTTCATGCAGGTTGAAAGTGAGCACTAAGAAGGGAATTTTTATTTGGACAACTCCTTCAAGTATCTCCCATACGATTTGGAGCACTTTTTACCCATTTTAAAAAACAAATTACAATAGGTCTGTTCGATAGCTGCACTAGTGTACCCTAGTGTACACTAGTTCACAAAAAAGTGTTCGATAGCTGCCCTTTTTTACACTAAACTGTTCTGCCCTGTGTTTTTTAGTGTGCCCTGACTTACACTTTTCTGCACTTTTCTACACCACCAAAAATCAAGAGCAGAAAAGTGTAAAACAACAAAACAGTTGTTTTGAGTCAGTTATCGTTTTGGGACAATCAGTTTAACATTGCAAGTTGTTTAAAAATGTCAAATGAGGATGATTATTATATGGATGAGGAGTATTTGGAGTTTGCAATTGAAGGTTGTATTAAATTAATTGTTTATTTTTATAACTTTTTATAATTTTTTATATTTTTTATACAATATGTAGAGCCTGCCGTTAATTCAGAGCAGGAAGCAGCAGCTGCCGCACCCAATGAACAATAACTAATAATCTAAAAAAAACAAAATAATTAAAAATAGTTATAGTGGTTGTTTTTTATTGATAAAAAGTTTACGAAAAATTCATTTGATTTTTATTAAAATAATGTTGCAATAGTTTCAGCATCGCTGTCTTCATCAATAAACTCACTTAAAGTGAAATTTTCATTTTTATTAAAACTCATGTTAAGGCCCAACCAAACGATGTATGCTTGCTTCACGGCTCGAAGTTGTCAGTCAGCTGTTGTTTGCTTCAATTGCCCTAACTTACACCTTTTTTGTTCGATAGCAGTTCTACACTTTTTTACACTTAAAATTTTCAGAGTTGTATTTTTCGTGTTCTGTTCTGCCCTGCACTACCCTGCACTTTCTACTATCAAACAGACCTAATTACAACAAGTACCCATTCCACCACTGTCTCCTGATTGTCGCACAAGCTGAGAGTTTGATCGCGAGCGAGAATACAAAAACAAAACAAATGCGCAGCGACGCCTTCGCGGCGCACAAGCAAAGTCATAAAAACAAAGGTTCCTACACTTGCAAAAACGAAACGAATTTCCGCTTCTTAATGAATAAGTGCAACCACATATAAGTGAAGAATGAACTTGAAAATATAAGTTTGATAATTTTATGTACATGTATCACTTCGCACAGTGCACATTTTTTTTTCATATTTGTGTGCCTTTGACAATTGATTTACGACCCAAGTAGCGTTTGTTGTTAGGCCCACACTGCTAATTATACTCGATACCGAAGGTAAAGAGTATATTGAGTTTGTGCAATGTCCGTCATGGTGTCCGTCCGTCTGTCCGTCCGTATGTTCGCAACTTTTTTCCCCACCCTTCAAGCTAGACTCTTGAAACTTTCCAATTCTCTTTATCTATGGGATAGTAAGTTAAAGTGTCAAGATGGGGGTTGTACGATAACTGGGGAGCTGGCAAATTGATAAATTCGATAACTCAAAACCGATAAATCCACATATTTCGCACATTTTTACAGCTAGAACTACCAAATTTGGTGAGAAGATAGCTACAAGCAACCCCCAAAAAACTGCATCAAAAATTTTGGAGCCACGCCCACCCATTCCGCCCCCAGCCCCCGCATTTTAAAGTCAAAAAGCCTATATCTCCCACAGTTTTTGAGCTTTAGTCACTAAATTTGGTGCCAAGATAGGTGATGATGACCCCACAAAAACTGCATCAAAAGATTGGATGCCACGCCCACCAATACCACCCTAGCCGCCCCCATCTGCCCCAACGCTTCACCAAAATCGGGAATGCGTGTATTTTCCAGAGTAGTGGAGCTAGAGCCACCAAATTTGGTAGGAAGATAGCTGGCAACGACCCCCAACAATCTGCATCAAAGTTTTTGAGCCATGCCCACCCATTCCACCCCCCTTTCCCCACTTTTTTCAAACTTCGAGCTAGAGTCACCAAATTTGGTATGAAGGTAGCAAATGACATTTCACATGGATCTGCATAAAAAATTTGGATGCCACGCCCACCCATACCGCCCCCAGCCTCCCTTTCCCCACCTTTCACAAACTTCGAGCTAGAGCCACCTAATTTGGTATGAAGATAGCAATTGACATCCCACATGGATCTGCAGCAAAAATTTGAATGCTCTGTTATTATCTTCCGACTTTGTCTGGACTTTAACTTCTTGAATTTTACCCTGTACGAAAGGAACTATGAAGAAATTATCTTTGCCTATAAGCTCGATAACTTTGTTAACAAAAGCACTAAAGCTTTTCTCGCGTATATATATTGGGGGTGGCTTTGGCTTTTTCGTGACAACCCCAACGGCTTCAGAAGGCAGATCATCAGTGTTTTCTGCCAAGATGTGAAATCTATTGCTATTGTATGTAGTATCATTCGAGGGTATATTTGAATTGCTACGGGTAATTTTTGGTTTATTCGTAGAATTTTGCGGACTTAGCTTTCTTTTGATATAAATGTAGCAATCCATACCAGTCTGCGTAGCCGGCTTAACATTTTTGCTGTTTGCAGTTTGGTTTGCTGACGGCGCAACAGTCGTTGTGCTTGTTGAACGGGAGGTAGGTATCGGTGCAGTTGTTGTTGGATTCGCAGTTGCGGTACCTAGAAAGGGCGCAGCACTTGCAGTCATTGCTAAGAGAGACGGGGAGCACGAAAACTTTCGGTCGCGTGCTGTGTGCAAGACTTCATTTGTCGGGTTGGGTGTTGCTGATCGCGCGCGGTCGGATTGCGTTGACTCGATATATAGCAGGGACGGAGACGGTGAGCAAGAACGTTCGCTGACACGCGCTGTGTAAGAGCGTTCGATTTGCGGGTTGGGGGTAATTGACCGCTCGGGCTGCTCGGAAACTACAGAAAAGTACGCGTTGCTCTGCCGACGACGCTAGTCTTGCTCGCGTTGTCGCTGGCCACAATTGTCGCTTTGACTCATTGTCTTAAGCGAGGTGAAGAATTTGTTATTGCCTTTTGTTTTATATGTTATTATTTGTTAAAAGTCAATTGTTTTGTTTAAATTGCAGATTTTTAAAATGCAATTTGTGCAGATACATTGCACTTTATCACTGCACTTTTGCGTTTGGGAATTAATTAACCGGACCACGATAAGAAAACACGTCTGCATTCGACGACAGTTATGCTCAATAATGTCGGCGTAATAATTGATTAGCGGCAAGTAAAGGGTAAACGGTTGCCAAGTACAGTTGACGAGAGCGAAAACGGAATAAAAGCGTAGGCATCCTCAGACGGAGGAGAGAAGATATAACAAGCGCACATATATATTACAGCCAAGACTAAAGTAAGCATGATATAGAACACCTATGGAAGGCATATAGAAATAAAGGTTCGAAAGACAGAAATACCCTAACCCCAAAACCACGTGTGTCTATTATTAGAGTTCTAGCTGTAAGGATGTGCGAAATATGCGGATTTATCGTTTTTGATATATCGAATTTATCGATTTGCCAGCCCCCCAGTTATCGTAGAACCCCCATCTTGACACTTTAATTTACTATCCCATAGATAAAGAGAATTGGAAAGTTTCAAGTCTCTAGCTTGAAGGGTGTGGAAAAAACTAGCACACATACGGACGGACAGACACCATGACGGACATTGCACAAAACCAATATACTCTTTACCTTCGGTAACGAGTATAAAAAACAAAACATGGAGAAGTTTAAAATGCCATATCAGTAACGAAAACATAATCAAATAAAAACGCGCAAATGCAATATTGCGTAGGCAATTAAAATTAACTAAAACGGACTCCATCCAAAAATTTACGTCAACAATAGAACCATCCACACCAACAGACAAATTATGGTCAAATATAAGACGCTTCTGCGGCTTAAACCCAATAAAGACCCAATAAAGACTATCCAAAATTCCGCTGACAATTCGGCCGTAACAGCTAAGAAAGACATAGCAGATATTTTCGCCAATTACTGGTCAGAGGTCGCTGACGACAATCAATTCCCAAACGCTTTCAAATTTCACAAATACAATAACCTAAACTACAACTATGCAATATCGAGCTCAGCTAAATTAATAGAAAAAGAAATCACAGCCATTGAATTTAAAACAGTGGTGTCCAAACTCACACAATGAAAGCGTTGCGCTTGTGTGCGATGCAGCGAAACACGAAGGCAACGTGACGTTTTACTGCTTTACACTGAAAAAATAAAATGCGTGCGATCCAAGCATAAAAAAAATTATAACATCAAAGGTAAAGTGAAATGCATCGTAATGGCACAATAAACATTGAGCTTTTTACCATCCATATTCTCAATGAAAAATAATTAATTTTCCCAATTGACATCAAAAATTTTTTTGCAATGCAGCATAGCGAATGACTGCGCGTTTGACTTTTGAGCTTCAGCCGAACACACAAGTCGAGAGAGCAAATGCAGCCGAACACGCCCCTCGAAAGAGAACAAGCTGCCGAGCGTTCTATTTATAGAATACACATATTCTCTCTCTCTATACATGTGTCGGCTGCAACGCCGGCAGAATTTTCTTGCCAACCACGCGTGGCTGCCTTTTCAAATTTTGGACACCACTGATTTAAAACTAGCCTAAAATCTTTAAAAGGTCTACACCCGGCATTAACAGAATCCCTTACCCCATGATAAAAAACAGCTCACAATCACTCCAAAACAGAATAATAAAACATTTCAATAATATTTTAAATTGTTTCATACCACAAAGCTATAAAACCAGCCTAATTATACCCATCCCCAAACAAAACTCAATCAAAACTACAGTCTCATCATACCGACCAATATCCCTTAACTGCTGCATAGCAAAAACTTTAGACAAAATCATTGCCAAACGAATTTGGTGGTTTGTTAATAAAAATAGTCTTCTCCATCCAAATCAATTTGGTTTTAAGCAGGGCAAGTCTACTGCAGAGAGTCTTCTCTATACGGATTCTCTTATAACCATATCCATAAAAACAAAAAATCACACTTCAATCATCACCTTTGATTTTTCAAAGGCTTTCGAAAGAGTTGGAGTGCACACAATTGTCAATCAACTAATCGAATGGAAATTAGGTCCAAAAATTATTAAATATGTCAAAAGATTCATGAATAACAGAAATACTATAATAACAAGTAAGAACTCTAGGGAGCAAACAGTTTAAATTTATATGCTCGACACAATAATTACCAGGAGATTGAATATCATAACCCATACATATTTTTTAGGGTAGTATATTTACGTTCATGTGCTTGAGTACGGTGAAAAACGACAACACAGCAAAACAAGACAGAACCTAAAATTTAGTTCCTATCCAACCCATGGTGGGATAAAAATAGCTAACCAACTATCAAACATTCTCCCCCTACAAAATGGAATACCACAAGGGTTACCCATATCTGTTATACTGTTCCTCATAGCATACAACAAACTAGCAAAAGATATAGCCATTTACAAAGAAATCAAGTTTTGTGAGTATGCTGACGATTTTTTCTTAATAATTAATTTTAACAAAAATAAGAACATCAACTACAATCTAGATAACTTATTTCAAGATATTGACAACTGGTGCTCATACTCCGGAGCAAAACTATCCATAGAAAAGTGTCAACACTTACACATCTACAGAAAACCCAATTGTACCTGCAAAATATCCTGCAGCAACATTTTAATCCCTACGGTTTCTGAGATTAAAATGCTTGGCCTAACAATAAATAAAACCTACACTTGGCACTCTCACATTAACAAACTTAGGTCATCATTGTCGAAAAGCCTAAATGTAATAAAATGCCTCGCCAGCCCACGATTTAATTGCAGTACGTACACACTACTGTCTGTCACTAAATCAACTATATTAGCAAAAATTGAATACGCCCTATTTATATACGGCTTTACAAATAAAACAACGTTAAATAAAATAAAAACCCCTCTTAATTCGGCTATCAGAATGTCTCTTGGTGATTTCCGATCCACACCTATAAATAATATGCTCTATGAATCCATATGGAATATCCATAGAAATCAAAAGAGACCTGCTGACAGCCAAGCTATCAAAATGTCTCTTGAACTCTGCCAACTTTCCTCTTGCAAACCTCGTAAGGAAACATAGAAACAGCAAACACAAACTCATCTCCACAATAGATAGAACCATCTTAATCTCAAAAAATAATAACATCCCATACCTACCTCTTAAAATAACACACTTACAGCCCCCCTGGCTCCTACCCACAGAAAAAATCGATACTTCACTAAGAATACACAACAAGAAAAGTACAACACCATTCATCTACAGAAAACTCTTTGCAAGTATTAAATACAATAATTACACTTTCATATACACCGACGGCTCGAAACAAAACAATATTACAAGCTGCGCAATCACAACAGATTCCCACACACTAAAATATGGAACCCTACCACCTTACTCATCAGTGCTATCTGCAGAAACAATTGCTATTTTTGAAGCAGTCAAACTCATTAAAAACATGAAGGGCACATTCGTACTATGTTCGGATTCACTGTCGGCTATAGACTCCATAACAAATTTAAACAATAACGATCACTATGCGTCAACTATCAGATCGGCTATCACCAACTTATCAACAAGGATCAGACTACTCTGGATCCCAGGCCATGTAGCCATTATCGGGAATGAACTGCCGATCATATGGCAAAAGCAGCCACACACATGCCATTAATCTACACACCAAATTACAATTCAAAAGACATTAATAAACACTTCAAAAATCAAGCTTCCCAAAATAAACAAACATCATTATACCCAAATTGTAACGAATGGTACAAAAAATCTTAATAAACAAGTGGAAACGTTGCAGTCGGACGCAACCGACTGCGGTATACTCTTTACCAGTATTAAACCCGGTAAAAAGAGGCCTAATTGCAAAGGGGTACGGATGCGGCAGGGGTGTACGCTACCTAAAAGGTTCTCCGATGCAGATGGGGATGCCACCAGCTATCTTCCTTCCGAATTTGGTGACTCTAGCTCAAAAATTGTAAAAGGTGGGGAAAGGGGGGCTGCGGGCGGTATGGGTGGGCGTGGCATCAAAATTTTTGCTGCGGATCCATGTGGGATGTCAATTGCTATCTTCATACCAAATTTGGTGACTCTAGCTCAAAGTTTGTAAAAGGTGGGAAAGGGGTGCTGGGGGCGGTATGGGTGGGCGTGACATCCAAATTTTTGCTGCGAATCCATGTGGGATGTCAATTGCTATCTTCATACCAAATTTGGTGACTCTAGCTCGAAGTTTGTGAAAGGTGGGGAAAGGGAGGCTGGGGGCGGTATGGGTGGGCGTGGCATCCAAATTTTTTATGCAGATCCATGTGAAATGTCATTTGCTACCTTCATACCAAATTTGGTGACTCTAGCTCGAAGTTTGAAAAAAGTGGGGAAAGGGGGGTGGAATGGGTGGGCATTGCTCAAAAACTGATGCAGATTGTTGGGGGTCGTTGCCAGCTATCTTCCTACCAAATTTGGTGGCTCTAGCTCCACAACTCTGGAAGATACACGCATTCCCGTTTTTGACGAAGCGTTGGGGTGGATGAGGGCGGCTAGGGCATTATTGGTGGGCGTGGCATCCAAACTTTTGATGCAGTTTTTGGGGGGTCATCATCAAGTATCTTGGCACCAAATTTGGTGGCTTTAGCTCAAAAATTGTGGAAGTTATAGGCTTTTTTTTAATTTAAATTGCGGGGGGGGTGGCTGGGGGCGGAATGGGTGGGCGTGGCATCTACATTTTTGATGCAGTTTTTTGGGGGTTGTTGATAGCTATCTTCTTACCAAATGTGGTAGTTCTAGCTGTAAGGGTGTGCGAAATATGTGGATTTATCGGTTTTGAGTTATCGAATTTATCGATTTGCCAGCCCCCTAGTTATCGAAGAACCCCCATCTTGACACTTCAATGTACTATCCCATAGATAAAGAGAACTGGAGTTTCAAGTCTCTAGCTTGAAGGGTGCTGAAAAAACTCTGCAATATGAGATGCAAACCCTAAAGATTTTAGAACATTAGAACAAAACAAGTAAGAAGGCTCTAGTCGGGAGAGCCCGACTAGAAGATACCCTGAACCCAGTTGCAATAAATAAATTAAATTTATATAAGACTTTGGTATACTGACTTAACTTCAATCGATAAAATTCGATATCTCCGGTGTTTCTTTACCGATTTAGACGAAATTTTCAGAAAAGATCTATCGTTACCCATTATATCAACCCTCATTTTTACATTTTCCAAATTCAATATTTTTTTGTTATCGATTCCATGTGTATATCGGAAACCAGAATAGTAATCGATAATTTGAAGCAAACTTGTTCTGCTCATGGTATAGGAGAATTTATATTCAAAATCTGAAGTCTCTAGCTCTTGTAGTCTCTGAGATCCACGCGTTCATACAGACGGACGGACTGTCGGACATGGCTTAATCGACTCGGCTGTTGATGCTGATCAAGAATATATATACTTTATATATATACTTTATGCGGAGATGCTTCCTTCTGCCTGTTACATACTTTTGCACAAAACCATTATACCCTTATTTATCCATTTTATGGGTTAAGGGTATAAAAATACTGTACATAAAATAACGAAAAGGTAATTGTCGTTCCAACAATAGATAATAGCATCTTTGTCTTTAGGAAAACCCACATTCTGCAAGTAAACGTATAATGATTTAAACTTCAAATTATTTTTTTGTATGTACAGTATCTTTTTGTTCTAATGTTCCGTAATTTTAAGTGCTTGCAACTCATATTGCAAGTTTCTAATTTCTTCCTTACATTCATTTTTATACTCGTTACCGAAGGTAAAGAGTATATTGGGTTTGTGCAATGTCCGTCAAGGTGTCCGTCCGTCCGTCCGTCCGTATGTTCGCAACTTTTTTCCACACCCTTCAAGCTAGACTCTTGAAACTTTCCAATTCTCTTTATCTATGGGATAGGAAAATAAAGTGTCAAGATGGGGGTTCTACGATGCCGGGGGCTGGCAAATCGGTATATTCGATAACTCAAAACCGATAAATCCACATATTTCGCACATCCTTACAGCTAGAACTACCAAATTTGGTAAGCAGATAGCTACTAGCAACCCCCAAAAACTGAATCAAAAATTTTGGAGCCACGCCCACTCATTCCGCCCCCAGCCCCCCACATTTTAAAAACAGAAAAGCCTATATCTCCCACAGTTTTTGAGCTATAGCCATCAAATTTGTTGCCAAGATAAGTGATGATGACCTCGCAAAAACAGCATCAAAAGTTTGGATGCCACGCCCACCAATACTGCCCTAGCCGCCCCCATCGTCAAAACGGGAATGCGTGTATCTTCCAGAGTTGTGAAGCTAGAGCCACCAAATTTGGTGGGAAGATAGCTGGTAACGATCCCCAAAAAACTGCATCAAAGTTTTGGAGCCACGCCCACCCCTTCCGCACCCCTTTCCCTACCATTTACAAACTTTGAGCTAGAGTCACCAAATTTGGTATGAAGATAGCAATTGACATTTCACAAAGATCTGCGTCAAAAATTTGGATGCCACGCCCACCCATTCCGCCCCCAGCCCCCCCTATCCCCACATTTTACAAACTTTGAGCTAGAGTCACCAAGTTTGGTATGAAGATAAAAATTGACATTCCACAAAGATCTGCAGCAAAAATTTGGATGCCACACCCACCCAATCTGCCTCCAGCCCCCCTTTCCCCAGCTTTTACATACTTTGAGCTAGAGTCACCAAATTTGGAATGAAGATAGCTGGTGGCATCCCCATCTGCATCGGAGAATCTTTAAGGAGAATATTTCAGGCAGCGTACACCCTTTCCGTACCCCTTTGCAATCAGGCCTCTTTTACCGGCTTTAATACTGGTAACGTGTATACCGCAGTCGGTTGCGTCCGACTGCAATGTATCCACTTGTTTTTTTTTTAAATCAATGACACCAACAAAAACAAGTCGAAACGTTGTAGTCGGACGCAACCGACTGCGGTATACTCGCTACCAGTATTAAATCCGGTAAAAAAAGGCCTGTTTGCAAAGGGGTACGGATGCGGCTGGTGTGTACGCTGCCTCAAAGATTCTCCGATGCAGATGGGGATGCCACCAGCTATCTTCATTCCAAATTTGGTGACTCTAGCTCAAAGTATGTAAAAGCTGGGGAAAGGGGGGCTGGAGGCAGATTGGGTGGGTGTGGCATCCAAATTTTTGCTGCAGATCTTTGTGGAATGTCAATTGCTATCTTCATACCAAACTTGGTGACTCTAGCTCAAAGTTTGTAAAATGTGGGGATAGGGGGGGCTGGGGGCGGAATGGGTGGGCGTGGCATCCAAATTTTTGACGCAGATCTTTGTGAAATGTCAATTGCTATCTTCATACCAAATTAGGTTGCTCTAGCTCGAAGTTTGTGAAAGGTGGGGAAAGGGAGGCTGGGGGCGGTATGGGTGGGCGTGGCATCAAAATTTTTTATGCAGATCCATGTGAAATGTCATTTGCTACCTTCATACCAAATTTGGTGACTCTAGCTCGAAGTTTGAAAAAAGTGGGGAAAAGGGGGTGGAATGGGTGGGCATGGCTCAAAAACTTTGATGCAGATGGGGGTCGTTGCCAGCTATCTTCCTACCAAATTTGGTGGCTCTAGCTCCACTACTCTGGAAAATACACGCTTTCCCGATTTAGGTGAAGCGTTGGGGCAGATGGGGGCGGCTAGGGTGGTATTGGTGGGCGTGGCATCCAATCTTTTGATGCAGTTTTTGTGGGGTCATCATCACCTATCTTGGCACCAAATTTAGTGACTCTAGCTCAAAAACTGTGGGAGATATAGGCTTTTCTGATTTCAAAATGCGGGGGAGGCTGGGGGAGGAATGGGTTGACCTGGCGCAGTTCTTTGGGGGTCGTTGCCAGCTATCTTCCTACCAAATTTGGTGGCTCTAGCTCCACAACTCTGGAAGATACACGCATTCCCGTTTTTGACGAAGCGTTGGAGCGGATGGTTGCGGCTAGGGCAGTATTCGTGGTTGTGGCATCCAAACTTTTGATACAGTTTTTGGGGGTCATCATCACCTATCTTGGCACCAAATTTGGTGGCTAAAGCTCAAAAACTGTGGGAGATATAGGCTTTTTGACTTTAAAATGCGGGGGCTGGGGGCGGAATGGGTGGGCGTGGCTCCAAATTTTTTGATGCAGTTTTTTGGGGGTTGCTTGTAGCTATCTTCTCACCAAATTTGGTAGTTCTAGCTGTAAGAATGTGCGAAATATGTGGATTTATCGGTTTTGATATATCGAATTTATCGATTTGCCAGCCCCCCAGTTATCGTACAACCCCCATCTTGACACTTTAACTTACTATCCCATAGATAAAGAGAATTGGAAATTTTCAAGAGTCTAGCTTGAAGGGTGTGGAAAAAAGTTGCGAACATACGGACGGACAGACGGACAGACGGACGGACACCATGACGGACATTGCACAAACTCAATATACTCTTTACCTTCGGTATCGAGTATAATTAGCAGTGTGGGCCTAACAACAAACGCTACTTGGGTCGTAAATCAATTGTCAAAGGCACACAAATATGAAAAAAATGTGCACTGTGCGAAGTGATACATGTACATAAAATTATGAAATTTATATTTTCAAGTTCATTCTTCACTTATATGTGGTTGCACTTATTCATTAAGAAGCAGAAATCCGTTTCGTTTTTGCAAGTGTAGGAACCTTTGTTTTTATGACTTTGCTTGTGCGCCGCGAAGGCGTCGCTGCGCATTTGTTTTGTTTTTGTATTCTCGCTCGCGATCAAACTCTCAGCTTGTGCGACAATCAGGAGACAGTGGTGGAATGGGTACTTGTTGTAATTGTAATTTGTTTTTTAAAATGGGTAAAAAGTGCTCCAAATCGTATGTGAGATACTTGAAGGAGTTGTCCAAATAAAAATTCCCTTCTTAGTGCTCACTTTCAACCTGCATGAAATATTGTGTGAAATTTTCAGCCTTCTAGCTCTTTTCGTTTAGGCTGTGACCATTCGGACAATCAGGCCAAACTCTTTTATATATATAGATAACTTACATTTTATAGGGTATCCAACATTCATCATTCGTCTAGTGCATTTCTGTTTTGCTTCTTTTCTGAATGCACACAAACGCACACTTTTTATTATAACTAAATTTAATCATTGCCAACCCGTTATTCTCTATTATAACTAAATATATTAATAATTGCCAACCCAGAAACCCTGCTCCTACAAATAAATAAGCTTAAACGTAATAGTATGTATTTGCTTTTGTGGTTGTTCGTGGGCATAACATTAACAGCAGAACCGCGTGACTCGACCGTCTCAGTCGGCTGCTTTCTGCAACTAAGCACAAACAAAACAAAGCGAATTCAAAGCACAAACAAAACAAAGCGAATTCAAAGCAACAGCAATAGCCAAGGCAAGGCGTATTTAACAAGGTGGCAGCGACGTCGACGTCGCCCTCTTTGCTGTTGCCTTACGCAAGGCACATTTAGCAGCAAAAAAGAAAAATGCATATGTGTGTGTGTATACATGTGCATGCGAGAACAAATTTCTTTTTCGTAAGGCAACGCGACGTCGACGTCGCTGCCACCTTGTTTAATACGCCTTGAGCCAAGGTATACTTAAGAAGGTACTCGCGCTCAAGGCATACTAACAGTAATTCGTCTGTCTTGCCTTAAAAGTGTACAAATGAGAAGAAAGGGGCGAGAGCGTGAATTTGGCGGTAACACAATATGTGTGCGTGCATGCATATACATATTCATAGATGTGTACAGGTATATCGAAAAGTCTGAACAAACTCACAACAGAACGCAAATATGTCCGGAGTGGCACCAACGCCGGCTCGAGACAATAAAAAAAACAGCGACGACGCAAGGCCATGATACAATTATACAAGGTAGTCCACTCGGCAAAATCATAGTCCCTTAATATAAGTGCGAGTGAAAGAGCGTTGAAAGCAAAAGTGAGTGTGGTGAACGGCTACACAGTGCGTCGATTAACCCAGTTCGACAAGAGCACGCACTGAAAATAAGGGACCAAAACCGAATGACTTCAAGAATGTACATAAGCACCGTTGTAAAGGCTCTCACTCGCCCGTTCTTTTGCCTTATATTTCAGTCTCGAGCCGAGTGCGCCCAGTTTGTTCGAGACTTTTCGATTGTTGGCAACAAAAAATGTTAAAAATTATATCATAACAAAAATAACAAATAAAAATATTAATAAAAATTTGCATTTCTTTTGTAACATTTAATCAATCATTTTGGTCTTAGCTGCAAGAAAAATATGTACACATCTATGAATATGTATTGCATGCACGCACACATTTTTTTGACCAAGCCAGAAATTCAACGCTCTCTCTCGCCTTTCTCTATTACACTTTAAGGCAAGACGAAGACTACCTTTAAATTGCCTTGGTTAAGTACCTACTCGCGCTCACTCTCTCGCTCTCTCGCTCTCTCTTCACTTCTTAAATTGTCAGTCTGCTAGCAGCAGTTGTGAGCGACGCATCTCCGCGCACGATTTTTTCGTGTTAAACTTTTTGTGCTACAGACTTTACTTATTTTTGCAATGGTGCCTCCATAATAAACAAATTAAGCTTCAAAAGCAAAAACAAAAAGTAATAGGCAACAAAAGATTGTTAAAAATTTTATTATAAAAGAAAAAACAAACAAACATAAATTAAAATTTATAATTTCTTCTGTTATATATATTAAATCATTCTGGTCGTAGTTGCAGCAAAAACTCACATATGTATGTATATGTATACCTTTTGACACAAGCGAGCAAATTCATTACTCTCTCGCTCTCTTCTGTCAATTTGACAATTAAGTAAGAAGTCGTGAGCGAGCAAGTGCGGCTACCTTCTTAAGTATACCTTGGCAATAGCAAAGCAGAGACAATTGTTGTACAACAACCACATACTATTTCAATTTTTGACTACTCAACAGCCTATCTGTGTGAGCGAGTTACAGCGGCGAAATAACGCAGCGGGGTATGCATGTGAGTTACAGCAGAGAAGTTTGATAGTGTGTGACTTAGATGTTAACACATCAAAAATGCGTCAACCGTATTTCAACGGTTTGTGAAGAACATTTTCGCTGAAATGAAAAAAATTCTTGCAAGGCTAGTTAAAAATAAGCTAAAATTGCGTTTGGACAAATGTGAACTCTTAAAGTCCAGCATAAAGTATTTTGAATATATTGTAACAAGCAATGGTATAAGAGCAGATGACAAGGGAACAGATGCAGTAAAAAATTTTCCAAATCCAGACAAACTTCAAGGGGTTCAAAGATTTCTGGGCTAATGCTCCTACTTAAGGCCACTTTATGATCTTTTAAGAAACAGAAAAAACAGAATTTGCGTTTCTTGAAACAGAGCTGCATTTTTTTTTAACACTCGAGGAGAAACTAATTCAGTCGCGAGTGTTAAATATTTTCCACTACAAAGATGATATTGAATTAGATTTGATGAAAGTTCCCTAGGTTTGGTGCCGTACTACTTAAAAAGAAAGAAAAAGGAAATCACATCCAATTTTTCTTTTTCTAAGAGAACAACTGAGGCAGAATCAAAAAATTTTAGCTTCGAAGTGGAAACGTTGGCGATAATATATGCGTAACGTAGATTCCGAATTAACGTGCAGGGGAGGGGATTCAAAAATTGTAACAGATTATTTCTTTCTTTCTTTCTAGGAGCGTTTTACTGTCGTCGCATGCAGACGTGTTTTTTTTTATGTGCTCCGGTTAATTAGCTTCTAAACGCAAAAGTGCAGCGATATAGAAACAAATAAAAGTATATTTTTTATGCGAAAATACGCTTAGTGCCATGAATCTGCATATATGGTTTTCTTAAAATCTGCAATTTAAACAAAACAATTGTCTTTTAACAAATAATAACATATAAAACAAAAGGCAATAACAAATTCTTCACCTCGCTTAAGACAATGAGTCAAAGCGACAATTGTGGCCAGCGACAACGCGAGCAAGACTAGCGTCGCACAGTGGGGCCTTTTCTCGGATAGCTTATCAAAAATCATTTTTTTCATGAACGCGTTTGACAAAAGTGAAATATGTAATCGATACAGAATACTTCAAAGATTATGGATCCAAAAGATTTTTTAAATCGGTTAATAATTATGGGTGGTAGAGCTTCTCAAAGTTGAGTAATTTTACGTGAGTACGAAAAAATGACAATTTTTACAGAAATTTACCACTTTCGAACTGAATATTGGGCGACGTACACAACCGATCTTCGATCTTTTTTCTTTATCTGAAAAGTATGTTCAATCTCAGTGTTTTTCTGTATACAGTTTAAATATAGCTGAAATACTTATTAAATTAGAATCTTTTAAAAAATACACTAAATTTTGGTATTTTTTGAACTTTCGTGGACTATAACAAAAAAGTATCTCTCAGAGTCACGGTGGGACCACATGCATTTGAAAGCTATAATATATACCTTTCATATGTATATAGTCACAATCTGCGAAAATCTGCATTTTGGAAACGCGAGCCAAAAAACTAGGGATACCTCGAGTTAAAAACACGCGGCAGGTATAAGGAAGAAGAAGAGCGCATACAAATTTGGCTGTAGCGTGTGTGCTGTTTATTGACAACATTTCTAAATGTTGTATTATAAGTACTACCTGTCTATATATATCCCTTCTAATCCTTTTTTCCTTCCTATCCTTTCTAATTACCTGAATGGAAAAGGTCTGAGGAGGCAGGTAAATATAATTGTAGTTGATGGAAAGTTGCGGTACTACAGGTTATTTTTTTTTAATTTCTGTATTTCCCCGTTTACCTATTTTTAATGTAAATCAATACCTTAGGTATATATTGTTTTTTACCTAGCTAATTGGAAAAGGGTTATACCAATTTTGCTTGCTTACCTAGCTAACTCAAAAATATGGTATAAAGTGCAAAATATGTCACTTGATGGCAACAGTTATTTCATAACTTCATAAGAGGAAACACTTGTTGTTTATTGCTGCGAACAATAAGAAATTTTCAGATTGAATAGTATTTTTCAATATAATTCACGAAATTTTGATAAATAAGCGCAATAATGGATTTAACAAATTCTAAGATTTTTGAACTTTTTCGTGCTTCTGAAAATATTAACGATTTTCAAGTGGCATTGCTTAAAGAGATTGGCGCACTCGAAAACGCTAGTTGTGCGCTTCAGACACAAATTAAATTCATTCACGCTAACTTGAAGCGAAAATGGAACTTGGTCCATAGAACCATGTCGGCTTTCATAAAAAAGCATGAAAATTGGTTGGAGGAATGTACAACATTCGGATATTCAGAACAGGAAGAAGTTTACCCATCGACTAGCCGAGGAAGAGGAAGGCCGCAAAAAAGTATGGAGGAGTGTTCATGTGTTACAAGGAAACGTAAGCTTGAGGATGCTACGGATAGCTTAACAGCTGAACATCTGTCGGAAGCACTTTCATCCAAGTATATGAAGGAACAAGAGAGGACAAGAGCGACAATTACGAAAGCTGTGCAGGTCGCCAGTCCTTTACGGCTGAATAGGATTAAAGAAAGTATTCCAACGCCACCAAACTCAGTCGCCATTAAGTGCACTGATGAAGAAGCGTTTTCCCTATTTATGGACTTGGGACTGACTAAGGAGAAGTATGATATTTTACGCAGCTCCTTAAAAAAACATAGCGTCAAAGTTCTTCCCGGATATAAAAAAATTTTATTTGCCAAAAAGGAAGCAGTGCCACCTAATACAATAATAACAGATAATAATCAGCCATCGATAGCAAATATTAAAAATTAACCTCAAAAAATCACCCAAAAATAAGAATTTAAATTATATGTATTTAAGTTAGAAAATCGAGTAAAAACAACAAAAAATGCGAAATAGTCATTGAAGTTATAAAAAATTTTCAGTTATGATTAAAAACAAACGTTTTTAATTGGAATTTTACAGGTAAAATGTGCTGGAAATATTTCTTGACTTTGACCTTGAATATTTAAGCACCACGGATACCTAGCACTCTTGGCAAACATTCATTTTAAAGCTTGAAAAGTCATCTATTAATTGCTTTTTAAATTTTTAGATTAGTTTAGAAGATATGATTTTTGATAAGCTAAATGAGCAAAGGCCCCACTGTGCGCCGTCAACTTTTTTCAATAGCTGAAAAGATATAGGACCAGACACATTTATCAATAGCATACGATGAAAAAAACATTCATTTTGATTGGGATGCACTGTATAAAGTCTTCCAAATGTATTTTCTTTGAAAATACCAGGTTGACCGTCGACTGGCTCCCCTCGTCTGCATCGTTCGAATACTTTGTTAGTTAGATTCCACGTGTAATAAGAGGGAACTTCTGAATACATCAGTGTTCTGGCGAAAGCATCGTCCTGGCATAAGGTGAAAAAAGCAGTCAGAGTTGTATTAGGTAGATTAAGAGCTTTTTCTTGCACATTTGCATCTGTGAAATAAATACGCTGCCCATTTTCTAAATGTACTGCCAAGTGAACCACAGCTGGATTGCGGTCATGCATTGGAAATGAAAAAATTCGCCATGCACCCTCATTGCTGCTTATGTATCTGGTATTGAGCAATTTCATCGATATCTTGTACTGCATTTGTGTCTCTATTATCTGATTGTACACTAAAAACTGCCATATCGCTGCACTTATTAACATATTTACAGATGTATTTAATTGAATTGGCGGAATTGCAATATTCTACGTTTATGTGGGCTTTATATGTTTTTAAAAGCAAAGGAGAATATGGAACCACCCACCGGTGGTACATCAATATCACCAATTTGCATGTGAATAGTTACCGAATTCCCACCATCTTTTGTATGAAGATGGCAAAATAATAAGCTTTCCAACGTTGGTTGTAGTACCGTCATTCAGAACTGCATCTCGCAAATGAACATATTCTTCAGAGCGTCGTTTAGTCTGATTCAATCGGAGAAATAGCAAACGTTCCGTTTCAATTTTTGCATACATATCCACAATATACTGGTGAAACAACCGACGGCATTTTAAAATATAATTGTCCTCGTTCCTCCGAATCATTAAGCGGTATGCGTAAAAATTCATTGAGCTGCATTTTTTATTGATTTCTGCACCATGTACTGGATTTATCATTTTCACATTGAAATGATATCCATCGGCAGCATCTCAAAAAATCACTGGATATTTTAAAGCATCATAAGAACGGTGAGTTTCTGATACGTTTGCCAATTGATTATTTCTTCGATGGAGAACAATATCTCTAGGTTGGAACTGATCTCCGACTATGACAATTGCTACTTCGTCTATAGTTGGAGCATTATATCTGCGGACATGTTCGGGAGTTTTGTCTGCGTGAATAATAATTTTGTGGGTATCTGATGGCATCATATCATGGGCTGTTTTGAACAAACGTATAAAATTGTTTCTTTCGTGAAGAAGCTCCTGCAGCTGCGAAATAATTGATCGTCTTAGCGAGGTATACATTCCACAACGTGCATCTACTTCATCTCTATCATCACCAATGAAGTACATTTATAGGAATTTATGGTCACTATCTGAGAACGGGAGCAGGGAGCCAGCTTTGTGATATATTTGCCCTTTGATTTTAAAAGTTGGCATCAATTGAGCAGAAACGATTTCCGCACCAAATGACGTCATTTGGAAGCATGAGTTATATTTCCTTATGTTCGAAAGGAAATGCTTCGATTCAGCGGTAGATTCAGCAAGTAAAGTTTTCAATGGCTCTGGTGGTGCATCAAGTTGAGGCAATTTGATTTTTCCGCCAACACAGCCCTTTCGTTTCATTATTAAACTTTAGAGCCTGGTAGTAGCTACAGACATGACTCATCTGACACAACATGCCGACTTGAACTATAATCAACCGCTGGATTGTACCGGAACGCAAGACGCTTATATTCCAGTTGCAGATCAGCTGTTCTTTCTGCTTGTGTTTCTGCTATCCTCTCCCTTTCGCGTTCATTCCATTCTGAACGAACCAGATCTATTGTTGCAGATCGCCACTGACGTGCACGCAATCGTGCATCCTCAAGCCTGGCAGATCGTCTTTCTGCTGGCTCCGCGTTACGTGACTGGCTGGTGCTTATTCTGTTTCTCTCTCGTACGGTTGCTCGCTCTGCCTCTGTCATATTCGAAAGCCGTCTTCTTGATTCTTCTGTGCGGCGAGAGCGACGGCTCAAATTTGTCATACTGCGTGGCATTATTTCACTCACGTTCTTTTCCTTTGTTTTTTTGGCCGTTAAAAATAATCAATTTTCTCCAAAATTTTAAGTTTATTTCTACAAATTTGGAAATTTATTTTAGTTGGTGTTTTATAAAATAAAATTTTTTTTGGAAATTTATTTTAGCTCCACTCACAATGAACTGGCTAGACTGAATGCTAGAATTTGAAACTACACTTTACTTTGTTGATTATTTTTTTTTTTGAATGTCCTACTGACTTATATTTGTTTCAATTAATTTAAGCAGTGGCAACGGGAGACTCGTGGTTATCTGACTAACAATAGATCAAAACAATCCTTGATGCAGATTATATATCATGCTAAAATTTAATCAAAATCGGATCTGCGGTTTTCGAGTATTTGAGCCGTACACATATCAACATAACATTTTTATATATATAAGATCTATATT
Source organism: Scaptomyza montana (assembly GCA_018904305.1). Lineage (NCBI taxonomy): Eukaryota > Metazoa > Arthropoda > Insecta > Diptera > Drosophilidae > Scaptomyza > Scaptomyza montana. Next base: position 64,671 of record JAEIGR010000095.1, on the reverse strand, counting down.
AAAAATAAAAAAGTGGAAACGTTGCAGTCGGACGCAACCGACTGCGGTATACTCGTTACCACTATTAAAACCGGTAAAAAGAGGCCTGATTGCAAAGGGGTACGGATGCGGCAGGGGTGTACGCTGCCTTAAAGATTCTTCGATGCAGATGGGGATGCCACCAGCTATTTTCCTTCCAAATTTGGAGACTCTAGCTCAAAGTTTGTAAAAGGTGGGGAAAGGGGGGGGCTGGGGTTGGTATGGGTAGTTGTGGCATCAAAATTTTTGCTGCAGATCTTTGTGAAATGTCAATTGCTATCTTCATACCAAATTTGGTGATTCTAGCTCGAAGTTTGTAAAAGCTGGGGAAAGGGGAGCTGGGGGTGGATTGGGTGGGTGTGGCATCCAAATTTTTGCTGAAGATCTTTGTGGAATGTCAATTGATATCTTCATACCAAATTTGGGGACTCTAGCTCAAAGTTTGTAAAAGGTGGGGCTGGGGGTGGTATGGGTAAGTGTGGCATCCAAATTTTTGATGCAAATCTTTGTGGAATGTCAATTGCTATCTTCCTACCAAATTTGGTGACTCTAGCGCAAAATTTGTAAAATGTGGGGAAAGGGTAGGCTGGGGATGGTATGGGTGGGCGTGGCATACAAATTTTTAATGCAGATATTTGTGGAATGTCAATTGCTATCTTCATACCAAATTTGGTGACTCTAGCGCAAAGTTTGTAAAATGTGGGGAAAGGGTGGGCTGGGGATGGTATGGGTGGGCGTGGCATCCAAATTTTTTATGCAGACATTTGTGGAATGTCAATTGATATCTTCATACCAAATTTGGTGACTCTAGCTCAAAGTTTGTAAAATGTGGGGAAAGGTGGGGCTGGGGGTGGTATGGGTAGGTGTGGCATCCAAATTTTTGATGCAAATCTTTGTGGAATGTCAATAGCTATCTTCCTACCAAATTTGGTGACTCTAGCGCAAAGTTTGTAAAATGTGGGGAAAGGGTGGGCTGGGGATGGTATGGGTGGTCGAGGCATCCAAATTTTTGATGCAGATCTTTGTGGAATGTCAATTGCTATCTTCATACCAAATTTGGTGATTCTAGCTCGAAGTTTGTAAAAGCTGGGGAAAGGGGGGATGGGGGTGGATTGGGTGGGTGTGGCATCCAAATTTTTGCTGAAGATCTTTGTGGAATGTCAATTGATATCTTCATACCAAATTTGGTGACTCTAGCTCAAAGTTTGTAAAAGGTGTGGCAAGGTGGGGCTGGGGGCGGTATGGGTGGACGCGGCATCCAAATTTTTGATGCAAATCTTTGTGGAATGTCAATAGCTGTCTTCCTACCAAATTTGGTGATTCTAGCTCGAAGTTTGTAATAGTGTGGAAAGGGGGGCTGGAGGCGGTATGGGTGGACGCGGCATCCAAATTTTTGCTGCAGATCTATGTGAGATGTCAATTTCTATCTTCATACTAAATTTGGTGACTCTAGCTCGAAGTTTGTAAATGTTGTGGAAAGGGGGATGGAATGGGTATGCGTGGCTCCAAAACAGATTTTTGGGGGTCGCTGCCAGCTATCTTCCTACCAAATTTGGTGGCTCTAGCTTCACAACTCTGGAAGATACACACATTTCCGGTTTTTGACGAAGCGTTGGGACGGATGGGGGCGGCTAGGGCATTATTGGTGGGCGTGGCATCCAAACTTTTGATGCAGTTTTTGGGGAGTCATCATCACCTATCTTGGCACAAAATTTGGTGGCTATAGCTCAAAAAATGCGGAAGATATAGGCTTTTCTGATTTCAAAATGTGGTGGCTGGGGACGGAATGGGTGGGGGTGGCTCCAAAACTTTGATGCAGATTTTTGGGGGTCGTTGCCGGCTATCTTCCTACCAAATTTTGTGGCTTAAGCTCCACAACTCTGGAAGTTATACGCGGGGGGTCATCATCACTTAACTTGCCACCAAATTTTGTGGCTATAGCTCAAAAACTGTGGGAGATATAGGCTTTTTTTACTTTAAAATGCGGGGGGGCTGGGGCGGAATGGGTGGGCGTGACTCCAAAATTTTTGATGCAGTTTTTTGGGGGTTGCTAGTAGCTATCTTCTTACCAAATTTGGTAGTTCTAGCTGTAAGCATGTGTGAAATATGTGGATTTATCGGTTTTGAGTTATCGAATTTATCGATTTGCCATTCCTCCAGTTATCGTAGAACCCCCATCTTGACACAATTTACTATCCCATAGATAAAGAGAATTGGAAAGTTTCAAGTCTCTAGCTTGAAGGGTGTGGAAAAATCGTGCAACCATACGGACGGACAGACGGACAGACACCATGACGGACATTGCACAAAACCAATATACTCTTTACCTTCGGTAACGAGTATAAAAATAATTTTTCTTCATCTCTTAATCCTCAAACGAAATGTTAAAAAAAAAAACGAAGCCATCTGGTGGCGAAACGGAGTTCGCCGGGTTTGCTAGTAAGTTTATACATATATTTGTATTGCCTTTTGTCATTTATTTATATATTTTTTTTTATTTATTTATTTGTTTGTTGTCAACTATAATCAGCTGACATAAAATCCAATTTAATTAAAATTAAAATAAAAATTTAAATTTGAAATTAAAATTAAGTAAAATAAAATTATATATAAATCTGAAAGTAGGTTTTAGGTAAAAAATGTATTAAGTTAACGTTAAAGTTCTGGGAAGTTCAGCAATAAAATTAGTGGTCCAACATTTTTTGCGGGGATTGGGAAAAACCCAGAAAAACCCAATCAGACCAGCGTTAGATTAGTAATTAGTGGTTACGATTAGATAAAGCGAAGAGGATCGATCTTTTTAGTACTGGAGTTGAGGCCTCCAAGGAGACAAGAGAATAAAGTTTGTTATAGTCAGAACATATAACCCGAAATGGTTCAAGAATTAAATAGTTGCTCAAGCAACGATCAAGGCTAAGGGGTAAAAAGTTACGTGAAGATCTAATTGGGACATTAAATTTAATTCGACTCAAAAGAACTGATGAGTCGATTTCACCATTAAGTAAGTTAGTAATAAATAATACTCCATGCATCGTTCTACGGTTTAACAGGGACGGAAGATTTATTAAAAGGAGTCTACTTGAATACGGGGGTAAGTCAACTCCAGGAACCCAGTTAAAACTTCTAAGGGAAAATAGCAGAAATTTCTTCTGCACAGACTCAATTCTATCCAGGTGAATCGAGTATTGTGGGGACCACACACAAGATCCATACTCCAGGATGGGACGTACTAGGGATGTGTTAAGCGTTTTAGTGGTGTAGGGATCGTTAAACTCTTTCGACCACCGCTTGATGAAGCCAAAGACATTAATGGCCTTATTAACCATAGACGAAATATGAGAGTCAAACTTTAGCTTAGGATCAAGAATAATGCCTAAATCTTTAATTTCAAACACGCGGTCAAGTGGTGAAGCATCAAGCAAGTAGTGAGCAGTATGAGGGGTACTTCTACAAAAAGACATGACTTTAAATTTTGAACAGTTTAAATTGAGAAAGCTAAACGACACCAGGCCGACAGCGCACACAAATCCGACTGTAGTAAGTTGCACAGAGAAGCATCATTGTAGGTGAAACATAGTTTTACATCATCAGCAAACATATAAACAAAAGAGTTAGTAATAACAGCTGGAAGATCGTTAATAAACAAATTAAATAGCAAAGGTCCAAGGTGACTACCTTGGGGAACACCAGAGGTAACTAAAATAGGTTTAGATACAGACGACTTAAAAACAACTTTTTGTGTTCGGCCACACAAGTACTCCGAAAGCCACAATAAAAGTTTTGATGGAAATCCGATAATATTCAATTTATGAAGCAACAGAGAATGACTAACAGAGTCAAATGCCTTACTAAAATCGGTGTAAACAACGTCAGTTTGCATTTTTTCCTGAAACCCTTTAATAACAAGCGATGTGAATTCAAGAAGGTTAGTGGTAGTTGATCTACGCCTAACAAAACCGTGTTGATAAGGCGATATAATTGAACTACATCCGTGTTGCAGTTGAGAACAAATAATTTTTTCAAAGACTTTTGGAATGGCAGACAACTTGGATATACCCCTATAATTTTTAACGTTTGACTTTGAAGAATTTTTATGGAGTGGAATTATAAAGGATTCCTTCCATAAATCAGGAAACACAGTTGAGTCAACAGACAAGTTAAATAATTTATTTAAGGGCTTACAAAGTGAATCGGCGCAGTATCTAAGAATACAACCTGGCACTCCATCAGGGCCAGGCAAGTAGCCAGGTTTGACAGAGTTAAATTCACTCAGGAGCGTAGACTCAGTAATTACTGGTACATATATGCAATTTGACGCTTGAACTTGAAAAGGATAGGAATTACTACTACTATATAAATTCGATGAGTATACTGATTGAAAATACTCAGCAAATAGATCGGCTACTGCCTGATCAGAACTTGCTTTTGTATTATCAAGGTATACTGAGGAAGGCAAGCAAGAAGACTTACGTTTAGAGTTAACAAATTTATAAAACTGTTTAGGGTCACGTGAAAAGTTTAGTCTACAACGATTAAGATAATTATTATAACAGGATGTGTTAACAGAAAGAAAACTAGATTTTGCTTCTAAATACGAAGATAAATCCAAAGTAGTACCCGATTTTTTAAATTTTTTATATGATCTTGTCTTCACGTTTTTCAATTTCGATAGTTCCCTCGTAAACCATGGTGGTTTATTATCACTTGAAGAACAAGTGAGGGGAACACAAATATCCAAAAGCGAATTCAAGGTCCTATAAAATATGGCAATGGCAGTTTCTATGTAACTACAAGAATAAAGGCGAGACCAATTAGTATGTTGAAGTAGATAATTTAATTTACTAAAATTAGTTTTACGAAAACAACGGGTTTTTGAAGAACTTTTAGATGGTGGACTAAGGCTAAGAATTTCAAAGGATAGTTCTAAGGTTGGATGGTAGGTATCTTCCGGAAGCACTAGAGGAGCAATCTGAGTCTGAAACGAATATCAAGTCCAACATTCTACCACTACAGTTGTGCACCCTGTTAACTTGCGATAGGCCTAACTCCAGTAGGCCATCGATAAAATCATCAGAAGTGACTGGTAATGCTACCGAAGATGTGTCATTTGCAGACCATACAACATGTGGCAGATTAAAATCACCAACCACTATCAGATTATCCATATCTGTCAACAATGACGAAACAAGTTGCAGGGCACTCAGATGGGATGAGTAAATGTTAATATCAGAATGGGGAGGAATATAAGAACAAGTAACATAAAGTGAACGGCCGTTTAGTAATATTTTAACACGTAAAAACTCTATTTGCGGAAGATCAATAAAATGAATCTGTTCAGAGGAAATGCAAGAGTCAACAGCAATGAGAACACCACCCCCCTTCCGGGAAGTGCGATCGCATCTATATAAATTATATTTGGAAGGAAAAACGTAATAATCAGAAATATCGGGTTTTAGCCAGGTTTCTGTAAGTGCAACTATTTGTGATTCAAAGGATAGGCTATTAACATAAAATTTAGCAAGTTTAGTGTTAAGGCCTCTAACGTTTTGATAGGCCAAGCTAATAACTTTTGTTAGTTTTTTGCAGCCGAGGTGGAGGCTACATGGTGGCCAACAGGTGGTGCGCTTCTAATCCTAATACCGTTAATATTATAACTACTATTTCGCCTATTCACATACTCCTTTACAACGAGCTGTGGCGGCCAAAACTTTTCTGAACAAATTGTCGAGAAAAGTTCGGGCGGAACACTCAACTTGAAAGAAGATATGCTTCGGGCATGTTTAAATTTAAATTTTTCAACCATAATATGTGGTGAATCGATTTTACTTTTAACGTAGGCACAAACATCATCCGATGAAGTGTCGGATGGTAGCCTAGACACGAAAATAAACTTATTAAGTGGGACAACCAGTTGTACCTGTATTTGGATTAATAGGCACACGAGCTGCTGAACCGGAGGGCTCATGCATAGGATCAGAAGTTAAAGTGGCAACGTTATTGATGGGATTCCTTGCAGGGGAGTTAAAAAACATTTGTGGGTTAGCATTGGAACCAATTGAAGGATTAATGTTAGGATTAATGTTAGGCACCAAAAGGGGTTTGGTTGGCAGAACAGGTGGGACAATAAGTGGATAAGGACCCGAAGTCTTTTTGCGCTTCGGAGATTCGGTAATCACCTTGCCATTTTTGAAATTAAGCTCAAGCTCGTTGAATGACGCTTGCAGATTATTAAATGCTACATGCATAGCTTTAAAGCCAGCATGAGTCTGCTTCATGAATTTGGTCGATTCTTTCACAGCCAAATTGCAGGGCTCGCAATACCATTTAAGGCCTGTATCTGCAATTAAGCAGTCCCTGATTTTTGCAGTAAAGCCAGCACATTTCATGTGGATCGTGTTGTCACACAATCCGCACAAAATAAAATCTTGGTTGGTGGTTCCAACCACTTTGCAATTGGTGCTACAGCATGCAAACATTTCCAAATTATTTTAAGGTTTTAACTGGCAACTGATATGCTAGCACAAAACAAAGTAAGGCGCAGGTAAGTATAAGTAAAACGTATCACTGCAAGAGCAATATAAAACAGTAAATATCAAATGAGCGCTTAAATGAGAGAGCGTGAGCACGTAGGCAGATAGAACCGCAAGTGCGACGGATAATAGCGGATAAGAGCGGGAGAGCACTGATGCTGTAAAGCGAGAGCAAGAAAAAAATGTTCACAAGCTGTTTGTTGTTAGTAAACACACAAAATATGCAAATGCAAATATATATATGTATGTATGTACGTATGTTTTCTTTATGTTAAAGCAGAGCAGTGTCAGTTCAACTGCAAATCAAAGTAAATATAAACTCGTCAAACTCTTTTATGCAAACGTAAATACATACAACGTATATTTGCAATCACTGCTAAAATTATTTACCAGATTAAACAGAGTAAAACACCTTCACAAACACAAGAGAACAATAAATAATTAAGAGCACGCAAAAACACGACCGTCACCAACGAAAGACAACTTGTTATGTGATTAGTAAAAATTTTAAAAAAAAATTAACAAATAACTTTAGCAGTGATTGCAAATATAGTACATTGTATATATTTATGTAGGATTGGGATAGGTTGGCAGAGCTGAGCACACTATGTAATACCCAATTCACACTAGGGCACATCACTGGGAACGATGAGAAGATGTGAAATTCGTGTTCACATTGCAACATCTAACATCAAGCTTCTTCTTCTTCAATTGTAAAAGTGACGCGTATTTCAGCACAAATTTTTTTCTCCTTTAAAAAATAAATATTTGTTTAAAAAATGGATACAAGAGACTTAGCTATATTTATAGCCACTCAACAGCAGAGTATGCTTATTGATCTTGTTGGAATTTTGGAAGAAGCCTGTAAAGACGATGATTTCGGAGCTGAGCAACTTGATGCACTTGTTGCAATGCCTCGGAGGATTTGGCGCATGTGAGTGAAAATAAATATTAATAAAAAATAAAAATAAAATAATCGAAAACTTTTAGAAACGGTTTGGACAGTTTTGGGAAAAGGATATTCCTGAAAATAATGAAGCCTTCTTTAAAGAAAGTTTTCGTTTGGAAAAGGAGTCATTTTCGTTACTGGTGCAGAGGTTGGGAGTTTTGAGGAAAAAAACACGCCGTTCCGATATGCAATTGAATACGAAAAGTGCATAGCCATCGCTCTGTACACTTTGGGGAGTGCAGCTGAATATCGGACAGTGGCAAGGCTGTTTAGTGTTTCACCAAATAACGTTTGCAATATCCTGCATGAGTTTTGCCGAGCAGTTGTTGCGGAATTTGCCGACGATTATCTGCCAAAAGAATTTTTGACAGAAGGTATGGTGGATGAATGCGTCGCTGGGTTTGAATCCCTTGGATTTCCGCAGTGCATTGAAGCAATTGGTAAACATAGTTGTTGAGTAGTCAATGTTGTTTTTTACAATATTTTTTATTATTAAGATGGATGCCATATAGAGGTGAAGCCAGCAGCTGAAGAGGCCACAGACCACTATAACTACAAAGGGTGGTACTCTATTATTTTGTTTGCATGTGTGGATTATCGGTAATATATTTATATTTTTCTTTAATTTTTAATTCTGAAATTGAGCATTTTACATAATATTTTAAACATTTACAACAGCTAAATAAATGCAAATTGGCACGATGCTGCGATTATTAATAGCTGAATTCAGCCGGATCAAACCAACCTTGCCTCTGATTTTGAATCACCTCCGGAGCAAATTAAATCAGCCATTGCAAGATCAATGACTGACAATTAAAAACGAAAAATTAATTAAATAAATACCATACCAATTTCAAATTTTTAACTATTTATTTTATAAAACTAACAATACTAAAACTAACAATGCTACAATAACTAACTAACTTATTTATTATTTTTCTCCATCAACTCCAACATTCTATTTTGGAACGCAATGCTGTTTGCCGTAAATTTCTCAATGCTTTCTTGAAATTTTTTTTGGGTAGCATTCCGTTCCCTTAGAAGTTGGATTATCTCCTGTTTGTCCTGCTTTTGCCGCTTTGCAGGTGTCGCCTCTTGCAATGGCTGCATCTCTTCGGGGTCCAACTCAATAATATTGGCTGTGGTCGATTGAATTTGCCGATCCTGCACGTTGTTTATGGAAAATGTGCCCAAAAACTGGTGGAATTTAAAAAAAAAGTGGCCATGGCGAAGCGGCACCTCCACAACGGCCAATTATTTCCTTCTCCTTTCTGAAAAAAATTGTCTTTATTTACTTTTTTTTTCTTAATAACTTTAAAACATTATACCAATATTTGCGAGTCAAATTGTCTATTTTTGCGCGGACGTCAGTCCACTGGATGCTGCTATCCAGCGCCTTCAACTTTTCCGCCATCTCCTGGTGTACGTGTGTGTTTTTTCGTTGACCACGAAAATCTTCAATGCATTCTTCCCACAAGTCTACCAGGACTGCTTCCTTTCGGACGGACAAAGCGTTCTATTTGTGGTGTTTTTTCTTACTAAATTCAGAAATATTATTAAAAAATAACGTAAATAATTTGCATTTGACTTACCGTTTTCGTTGCCCGCCATGATTTATTTGCCATTCATTCGTTGTGAATGAAATTTTTTTAGTTGTGGGATCAAAAATATCGAAACTAACTTAATAAAAACACTTGGAACAGGAACATTTCCAGAGGATGTTGGAATATTTTGAAAAACTTTGGCACGGGTACTTCATACGTAACATCATTGATGTTAGATGTGCCCTAGTGTGAATTGGGTATTAGAGTTGGGTTTTTTCGTATATTGTTTTAATTTTTCGCAGCGTTGGCTGGCGATTAAAAACAAAAATGTTTTTATCACGCCTTTGTTTAGCGGTTAGTTATTTTTCACGATAAGTTACTATGCTATTAATCGTCTTTAGACAGCATTTTTTTCATAAATATTGTTTGAATTTTAACTGAATTGTTAAATTTCACTTCGAGTTTATTTTGTTTGAATTTTAACTGAATTATTATGTTTCACACACGTTGTTGTTATTAATTCGTCGTTCGACTGAATCAATTTAGACTTAGTGCGGGTTTCGAGTTTATTGTTTGAATTTTAACTGAATTATTATATTTCACACACGTTGTTGTTATTAATTCGTCGTTAGACTGAATTAATTTAGACTTAGTGCGGGGTTCGAGTTTTAGTCGGGCGCCAATTAACGAGAAGTGGTGTTTGTGGTTTATTATATTCTTTATTGAGCAACCGTATGAGTTGACTCTATCAAATAAACTAATTAACCCAAGACTTAATGCTATCCCACGAAGTCCAATAGCTTGGGCAGCGACATCGGCAGAATGCTGACTTCGCGCCTCGTGACTACTCTCAGTCCGCGCCTTTGGATCGCACATGCCTGGCCACTTGGTGCGCGCATGTTGGGTGTTGGGTTACCGCGATCGTTGGCCACTTGGTCTGCGCATGTTGAGTGTTGGGTTGCAGCGACCGTTGACTACTTTGTCGCGCCTGCATCCGGTCCGGCGACACTTGTAGAAGTATTTGTGTTAACTTATATATACTTACATATATATGGATATACATAATCTTAGTCCTAACTTTTATAAGAGTCATTCAATGTTTAATGTTCAAAACATTTAATCTTATTGTTCATTGTTACTATCAATAAGTTTGTTTATATTTTACGCCCCCAGCCCCCCTTTCCAAACCTTTTACAAACTTTGGGCTAGAGTCGCCAAATTTGGACAGTGTGAACAAAATATTTTGTTCCCACCATCGATGTTAGCCTGTACATATAAGTTCGCAGAACCCGTTATAACGGTTCTTACAAAAGTCGAAGCGAAAGAGCAGTTTATATGAATGAAAAATATAATGTTCATACTAGAGAGGTTTTGGTTGTTCACACTATCCAGGTCTTACTGTGTTCACTCCAATTACATTAAATATATTTTTCCAAAAATATATAAAACAGACTATGGGGGTATTCACTAGTCGTTGTAAAATCGTAAAGCGTAATTTTGCGACACACGAGCTAGTGAGCACCCTTTTTGTTTGACAGTTGTAATTATCGTCGTAAAACAGCTGTTTTGATATTTAATAAAGAACTAAGGAAATAATTTTTACTTGACATATAGTCAGATGGCGTCACATTAAAATCTAGGACTAGCAGCTTCCTTTGTACGCCTTCGTTAAGATTTTCCAAGATTTTAATTTTGGCTTCCACCGATAAAGTATTTTTTCAGGTTAATTTAACATTTTTCGGGACATACTTTCACTTTAAAACAAACTCTGCAAAAATACGTTCAATCGTATCAAATTTCAAACAGAAATAAGCCAAAAATTAGCCCAAATGCTACGAAAAAACAACAAAGAACGAATAACATATGTAAGTACATAAAATGGGGTTTCCCTACATTAGTTTATTTTGAGTTAACAAAATAAAACGAAATTGGAAAGTTCATGTGCTGAAAAAAAGAAAAAAAAGTTTTCGCTTTGAAATTCGAATTTTCAATTCTAATTTTTTCTAATTGCATTTGCATGTGTACATGTTTTTTGATTCTTGATCCAAAATTTTGTGTACTAGATTCAAGTATGAAGAATTTGTCTATTTGATAAATGTATGACAATACTTGATTTCTTAATGCCCAAAATTTCTTAAATAGATACCCCTAGCTCAGGTAGAGCTGCTTTGATTTTAACACGGGACTCGTACTTGTATCATGGATTTTCGAACTTGATTTCAGTATTTCTGGATTTATACTTGATTCAAGTTCACTTAGGCTGTGTTTATGGTCAAGCGATATCGCGTCGCGCGATGCGACGAGAATCGCTACTAGCGTCTAAATACATTGTTCCTTATGAGATTGTTTATGGTCAAGCGATTTCATGTCGCGCGACAAAGAGCGATTGAAGCGACGAGAGCGACGAGAATTTGCAACCAAAAATTTTAGATTTTTTCAAGCGATTGGAGCGATTGGGCAAGCAAAACAACAACAACTGCTTCTTCATATGAAGCAATTACAGTTATAACGGTTTTGCATGCTGTACGTATGTTTTGATATTTATATGAAAAACAACAACAACTGTTCATCAACAAATTTTTTAATAAAAACATGTTCATCACACTTACCTTAGCGTTAATGACAATCTTTCTGCTGAATCAATTGGGGTTTTAAAATTTGTAGTTTGTTTTTGGATGTGAGGAGATATTTAATTTAAAATATATCCAAATGTTTCTCTACTCATTCTGTAGTATTCCTTAAATTTTTCGGGGTACTGCAGCAGCTTGAAATGCAAATGGTGGAACTCTCCTATACATTCCCGTTCTTCCAAAATAGGATGCACTTGGTTTTTTTTTTAAATTCCCATTGTTAAGGTATTTCTTCCGCAGTAAATAACTGCTCTCCATTAGCAACATTTTACGCTGTTTGGTCCGCATGTTCCTTCCTCGATTATAAACAAAACAACTAAATTTCTATTAAAATCAGAACTTAAATATTTGGTCGCTTGTGAAATCGCTTAACCATAAACAATTCATCGCTAGCAATATCGCTGGTAAAAATCGCTGGAGCGATTGAGCGATTCTCGTCGCTCGTTAAGAATCGCGAATGCTCAATTTAAATACATTTAAACTTATTTTTAGTACGGCCTTTTTCTAGTCTTGTTGCTCAAAATTTGTTAAGGATATGGGGATTCCCGACTTGCGGGTGGCAAACAAACTTTTGATCCAGATCTTTGGAGGATGACGCTAGCTATATTGCCACAAAATTTGGTAACTCAAGCCGTAAGGATATGGGAAATATGTGAATTAATCAATTTTCTGCCATCGATATTATCGATTTCCCAACCTAATCTTGGCACTTTATTACAAAGATATTTGCTAAGTTTCAAGCCTCTAGCTTTACAGGTGTCGATATAAAATTTCTTCATACAGACATAAAGACTGACACCATGACGGACATTGCTTAAAACAAATATACCTTCGGTATTAGAGTATAAAAAAAAGTTGATGTCAAGAATTTTTATTTAAAAACCACGATCTCGAAAAACTGTCTTACTGTACATATAAGACGATTACCAACGGTAAAAGTCGAGGGCTCAAGGAACTAGTTTTGCATTTTTGGCTTGGCTACACGCTCGCGCTCATCCTTCTCCTTAATATTATCCGAGTAAGATTATCGATTGCCCCTAAGTGCTAGGCTGGGGAATGCTATATGCCGAGTGAATGGGTGCAGCAATAATTACGATGTTAGTGTGAGTAAAAAATGTGAGAGTAGAGAACGCAGTAAAAATATTGTAGAAGAAACTGCGGTGTAGTGCTGCTTGCGAGAGGTACCATTTACCGTTGCTTTCCGTCTTCTTTATATACTCGATACCGAAGTTAAAGAGACTTAAAACTTTCCAAATATCTTTTCTATGGCCGAGACAGATAAAGTGTCAAGATTGGGGTTCTACGATTACTGGGGGCTGGCAAATCGATAAATTCGATAACTCAAAATCGATGCATACTTATTTTTCCTACTTTATCTTTACAGCAAGAGATACCGAATTAAGTAAGAAGATAGCTACTGGCATCCCCCAAAAAAACCGAATCAAATATTTGGAGCCACGCCAACCCATTCCACCCCCAGCCACCCGCGTGTTTTGAAGTCAAAAAAGCCTATACCTCCCACAGTTTTTAAGTTAGAGCCACCAAATTTGGTGCAAAGATAGGTGATGACGATTCCCAAAAAACTGCATCAAAAGTTTGGATGCTACGCCCACCAATACTGCGGAATGCGTGTATCTTTCAGAGTTGTGGAACTAGAGCCACCAAATTTGGTAGGAAAATACCTGATAACGACCCCCAAAAATCTGCATCAAAGTTTTGAAGCCACGCCCACCCATTAGCCTCCCCCCTTTCCCCACCTTTTACAAACTTTGAGCTGGTGGCATCCCCATCTGCATCGGAGAATCTTTAACGCAGCGTGCACCTCTGCGGCATCCATACCCCTTTTGCAATAAGGCCTCTTTTTACCAGTTTTAATATTGGTTACGAGTATACCGCAGTCGGTTGCGTCCGACTGCAACGTCTCCACTTGTTTTTGCCTCCATTTGTCGCACAGTGCTATAAATTTTGAGCTTACAAATGCACACGCATGACGCTCTCAGTTGGGCTGTACATACAACAATGTTTCTGTAAGCATCACATCTTCCCTTGCCTTGCATCTTAGTGCCCGCGCCTTAGTTTGCGTGAACTTTTTTTGGACATCGCTAAGCAAGATGTACTTTTAGGATTTAATCATCTCCTCGGAAACTCAGCGATGGTCTTGATGTTATAAAATGATTGATGCTTAGCCTTAATGCGTCCAGTCGAATGCAGCAAATGGCGTGCGCTTCAGAGAATTACAATTTTAATATCGAGCTACTCGTTCCAGGCAGCTACCGGCTCGTTCAGAACAGTGCCACCATGTTGATCAAGAATCAATATGCTTTCTTCTATGCGTTATCCATTTATTGACAATTGTATAAAACTATAGCTATAGTTTGATATATATGATCTCTCGAGCGGTACAAGTTATTAATAAAATGAAAAATTGAAAAAGATTTCAATGCAAGGTTGACATTTTCACATCAGTACTTACTAAGAAGATGAGCAATACAAACTGTTATGTACATTAATATATACAAAAATTTAATTTTATTCAAAATCATATATAAACAATGCATTTTTAAATTTTAAGTGAGAAAACCATGCTTAGAAACTGTTCGTAGTGGATTGTAATGACACCATCCATGTCAGTATCATGTTGTCTAAAAGCTGTAGTTAACGTCTGCAACAATAAATAAATGTTCATTAAAAATTTTAAGCTTTTGATACTAAATTATTTGGTCAGTTTACAAAGTAGACACAATTAAAAAAATTTTTTTTTATTGACGCAGGCTATTGGTAGATTTGATCTATTTCTTTAGCTTACTTAAAGTTACGTTCCACACTTATTGTGCTAAGCATTATGCTGCATTTACACTAGTTGATAAACAAGTCAACGTTGATATCAACTTTATCAATCCTAGTGTGAACAGCTATCAACTTGATCAACTTTTGCGTTGACAGTAGATTGACAATGCGAAAATCATCAATTGTTGCTCTGAGTGTAAACATAGTAAACACTTTGTGTCAACAGTTGAAGTCACAATCGCGCGTTGACAACACAAAATTAAGTTGAGCTCATGTTCATTCTTTTGCTTGTGTTGACAAACTTTATGTACATATTATAGGTGGCAGCACTTCGCTTCGCCACCCGTTTTTATTAATGTTGTCTGCTTTTTCAACTGTGCAGTCTATAAAAAACAATAATTAGTAATAAAAAGCTATTTAAAAATACAATTTTATTTATTTTTATGCATATTTATTGAACCATATTTTAAAGACAAGGTTTCAAATAAATTGAACTTGTTGCGCCAGCAATTCCGTGCAAGTAAAAATAATTTTCTTACATTTAATTATTTATATTTTATTAAGGGCAATGTCGTTTATTTTAGAATCACATAGCAAGCTACAATCGACCAAAAGTGGTCAAGCTGCTGCTGATCGGAAGACGCCAAATAAATTTTATAGCGCAAATGATCGGAAAAACCACTTTCCTCTCGATCCAAATATAGTTCTTGAACCCACATAGCTCGCTTGCGTTTTTTTAGCTCTTGCTTTTCCTCGTCCTCAAGAGCTAGAATCAAAACCACTGCTGCCGCTATTTTCATCTTCTCGCTGTTGCCATTGTTTTGATTTTATTCTAAAGTAAACAAATTGCTTATCAATTAGTTTTAAGTTACATATGCATTAGTACTTACCACTTTTTACTTTTTTCAATTAACAAAACAACACAATATCGATTACAATCAGTTTCGATACATTCACAATATCGACGTCAACGAAAATCTTAGCAACGTGAATGTCAACGAATGTGGATATCAACTGGTGTAAATTACCTCAACTTCAATATCAACGCGTTGGCATCTTGCGCGTTGCTCAACTCGAAAATTAGTTGGCAACCCGATTTTTTTGTCAACTCAGTCAACTAATGTAAACACAACAAATGCGTTGACGTTGGATATCAATTGTTGATAGAGCTAGAATTGACGCTGCATCAACTAGTGTAAATGCACCATTATAATGCATTATATTAAAACGCACATTTTGAAGTTTTATTTTATTGCCGTCCACTAACTTATTTGTGAACATTTTTCTTCTTGCATACCGGGAGAATCTTAGTTAGTTGAATGTTAAGTTTTAAGCTAAAGAGCAATATGTTATATGCAAATAACGAGCCGAAAACAAGACTTAAGCAGTAAGCATTATTGTTTTATTTATTTTTTTTTTTTTAAACAAGAACATCTTTTTAATTTTGTTTAATATTTCAGGCTTTTGCTTTCTTTAATTTTATTTTTTCGAATGTAAAAACATGATTAGTTAATATTACAATAAAATAACTTCCAATCCGATAAATACTCACATACAGGACAATGCAACATTGTATGAAATCATCAAAAAGAATAGTGCCGCGGCCAAATCGATCAAATTTTCGGAGTAAGACTTCAACAAGATGGTCAGAAAGACGATATCCAAAAGAAGTTAAAGCTGTTTTAAGTTCTTGCTTATCAATGTTGCCGGAATTATCACGATCGAATGAACGGAAACAGTTTTGCCAATCAGTTACGTACTTCCAAAGCGCTCCAAAATCTTGAAATGACACAGTCCCTCTGTTTTCTCGATCAAACATTCCAATCATTAGTCGGACTGTTTCCGGGTTGAAAGCAGACCACGTGCCATTTGAAAGGGCCACTTGAAGTTCGTCTGAAGAAATATGACCACTTTTATCTCTATCAACCCTATAATTCCAATAACAATTTTGTAGATATTTTGAAGTTAATATATGTAATTCATCGTATGGCTTAAGGTTCCCGACTAGGCGTTGCTGTGGTTTTGAATTTTAACATATATATATAAATATTTATAAGAGACCGAGTCTAAACAAGTCTTAAGGGCCTAAGCCGACACATACTTTTTCTCTTTTTCTTAGTGCCCCAATTTTATTAAGAAAACCTACTTTTTATATGTATTTTATACAGTCGAACTTCTATAAAGGAATTTAAAGTGGACAAAAATAATTTGTTATACAGAAAATTCGTTTTATAGATATGTTTGAAAACTTGTTTTTATGTCGAGTTTTATTAAAACAATCAGTAATTATTGTTTGTGTGTGGTTTTTCCACTTCACTTTCTTTATAAATACTTCAATCAATACCTTTTTAGTTTTATTAAAACAATCAGTAATTATACTCGATACCGAAGGTAAAGAGTATATTGAGCTTGTGCAATGTCCGTCATGGTGTCCGTCCGTCTGTCCGTCTGTCCGTCTGTATGTTCGCAACTTTTTTCCACACCCTTCAAGCTAGAGACTTGAAACTTTCCAATTCTCTTTATCTATGGGATAGTAAATTAAAATGTCAAGATGGGGGTTCTACGATAACTGGGGGGCTGGCAAATCGATAAATTCGATAACTCAAAACCGATAAATCCACATATTTCGCACATCCTTACAGCTAGAACTACCAAATTTGGTAAGAAGATAGCTATTAGCAACCTCCAAAAAACTGCATCAAAAATTTTGGAGCCACGCACCCTCTTTCCGCCCCCAACCCCACCGCATTTTAAAGTCAAAAAAGCCTATATCTCCCTCAGTTTTTGAGCTAGACCCACCAAATTTGGTGCCAAGATAGGTGATGATGACCCCCCAAAAACTGCATCAAAAGTTTGGATACCACGCCCACCGATACTGCCCTAGCCGCCCCCATCCACCCCAACGCTTCGTCAAAAACGGGAATGCGTGTATCTTCCAGAGTTGTGGAGCTAGAACCTCCAAATTTGGTAGGAAGATAGCTGGTAGCGACCCCCCAAAAACTGCATCAAAGTTTTGGAGCCACGCCCACCCATTCCACCCCCAGCCCCCCAGCATTTTGAAATCACAAATTGCTGTATCTCCCTCAGTTTTAGAGCTAGAGCCACCAAATTTGGTGCCAAGATAGGTGATGATGACCCCCCAAAAACTGCATCAAAAGTTTGGATGCCACGCCCACCGATACTGCCCTAGCCGCCCCCATCCACCCCAACGCTTCGTCAAAAACGGGAATGCGTGTATCTTTCAGAATTGTGGAGCTAGAGCCACCAAATTTGGTAAGAAGATAGCTGGCAACGAGTTCCAAAAATCTGCATCAAAGTTTTGGAGCCACGCCCACCCATTTCGCCCCCCCTTTCACCACTTTTTACAAACTTTTAGCTAGAGTCACCAAATTTGGTATGAATATTGCAACTGACATTCCACAAAGATCTGCATCACAAATTGGGATGCCACGCCCACCCATACCGCCCCCAGCCCCCCTTTCCGCACCTTTTACAAACTTTGCGCTAGGGTCACCAAATTTGGTATGAAGATAGCAATTGACATTCCACAAAGATCTGCATCAAAAGTTTGGATGCCACGCCCACCCATACCGCCCCCAGCCCCCCTTTCCCCACCTTTTAAGAACTTTGAGCTAGAGTCACCAAATATGGTATGAATATAACAATTGACATTCCACAAAGATCTGCATCAAAAATTTGGATGCCACGCCCACCCATACCGCCCCCAGCCCCCTTTCCCCACCTTTTACAAACTATGAGCTAGAGTCACCAAATTTGTAAGGAAGATAGCTTGTGGCATCCCCATCTGCATCGGAAAATCTTTAAGGCAGCGTACACCCCTGCCGCATCCGTACCCCTCCGCAATCAGGCTTTTTTTTTACCGGTTTTAATACTGGTATCGAGTATGCCGCAGTCGGTTGCTTCCGACTGCAACGTTTCCACTTGTTTTTGTTTGTGTGTGGTTTTTCCACTTCACTTTCTCTATAAATACTTCAATCACTACCTTTTTATAATTCGTGAATGCATTAGTTCAATATTTTTAAAAGTGCACATGCAAAACATTTTTTATGATTTTGTGGCCGAGCTTTGAGCTTTATGCCAGGCGCACAAAGCCAACACAAAAACCATACGGTAAAAAAGAATAAACAAAATGTTACTGTCTTGATTTCTGTTTTGAATGCGTACGTGCATTATAAATAACATGAACAAAAATTCAAAAAATCAAGTGGAAACGTTGCAGTCGGACGCAACCGACTGCGGCATACTCGTTACCAGATTTAAAACAGGTAAATAGAGGCCTTATTGCAATGGGGTACGGATGCGGCAGGGGTGTACTCTGCCTTAAAGATTCTCCGATGCAGATGGGGATCCCACCAGCTATCTTCCTTCCAAATTTGGTGAATCTAGCTCAAAGTTTGTTAGAGGTGGGAAAAAGGGGCTGGGGTTGGTATGGGTGGGTGCGGCATCCAAACTTTTGCTGCAGATCTTTGTGGAATGTCAATTGATATCTTCATATCAAATTTGGTGACTCAAGCTCAAAGTTTGTAAAAGGTGGAGAATGGGGGGCTGGGGACAGATTGGGTGGGCGTGGCATCCAAATATTTGCTGCAGATCTTTGTGGAATGTCAATTGCTATCTTCATACCAAATTTGGTGACTCTAGCTCAAAGTTTGTATAAGGTGGAGAGAGGGGGGGCTGGGGGTGGTATGGGTGGGTGTGGCATCCAAATTTTTGCTGCAGATCTTTAAGGAATGTAAATTGCTATCTTCATACCAAGTTTGGTGACTCCAGCTCAAAGTTTGTAAAAGTGGGGAAAGGGTGGGCTGGGGGCGGTATGGGTGGGCGTGGCATCCAAATTTTTGATGCAGATCTATGTGGGATTTCAATTGCTATCTTTATACGAAATTTGGTGACTCTTGCTCGAAGTTTGTAAAAGGTGGGGAAAGGGGGGGCGGAACGGGTGGGCGTGGCTCCAAAACTTTTCCACTCCAGTGGATGCAGTTTTTTGGGGGTTGCTAGTAGCTATCTGCTCACCAAATTTGGTAGTTCTAGCTGTAAGGATGTGCGAAATATGTGGATTTATCGGTTTTGAGTTATCGAATTTATCGATTTGCCAGCCCCCCAGTTATCGTAAAATCGCCATCTTGACACTTTATTTTACTATCCCATAGATAAAAAGAATTGGAAAGTTTCAAGTCTCTAGCTTGAAGGGTGTGGAAAATACTTGCAACCATATGGACGGACAGACGGACAGACACCATGACGGACATTGCACAAAACCAATAAACTCTTTACCTTCGGTAACAAGCTTAACAAGTGGAAACGAAAAGAGGCCTGATTGCAAAGGTGTACGGATGCGGGAGTGGTTTACGCTGTCTCAAAGAATGTCAGATGCAGATGGGGATGCCACCAGCTGTCTTCCATCCAAATTTGGTGACTCTAGCTCAAAGTTTGTAAAAGGTGGAGAAAGGGGGGCTGGGGGCGGTATGGGTGGGCGTGTCATCCAAATTTTTAATGCAGATCTATGAGGAATGTCAATTGCTATCTTTATACCAAATTTGGTGACTCTAGCTCAAAGTTATTAAAAGGCTCGGAAATGGGGGGCTGGGGGCGGTATGGGTGGGTGTGGCATCCAAATTTGTGATGCAGATCTTCGTGGAATGTCAATTGCTATCTTCATACCAAATTTGGTGACTCTAGCTCAAAGCTTGTAAAAGGTGGGGAAAGGGGGTAAGAATGGGTAGGCGTGGCTCCAAAACTTTGATGCAGATTTTTGGGGGTCGTTGCCAGCTATCTTCGTACCAAGTTTGGTGGCACTAGCTCTAGAGTTTTGAAAGATTCACGCATTCCAGTTTTTGACGAAGCGTTGGGGCAGCTAAGGCTGTATTTGAGGGCGTGGCATCCAAAATTTTGATGCAGTTTTTGGTTTGTTAGTAGCTATCTGCTTACCAAATTTGGTTGTTCTAGCTGTAAGAATGTGCGAAATATGTGGGTTTATCTGTTTTGAGTTATCGAATTTATCGATTTGCCAGCCCCATCTTGACACTTTAATTTACTATCCCATAGATAAAGAGAATTGGAAAGTTTCAAGTCCCTAGCTTGAAGGGTGTGGAAAAAAAGTTGCGAACATACAGACGGACGGACGGACACCATGACGGACATTGCACAAACCCAATATACTCTTTACCTTCGGTAACGAGTATAAAAATCGTTACAGGGATATCGAAATCGCATGAGCGTTCGGGCAACGGACTAAAAATCTAATTCCTAATATAAGAAATATTCACTACGGAAACTCTTTATATAGCGAGCAAAACTCTGAAAATTAATCCATAATTAAGTTTTATCGAAATTATCCTTAAATATAAGTTCGCTGTAAGGAAGCTCGATTGCAAATATATTTTTTTACTTTTTTAATTTTCTAAATAAATATGTTTGAATGTTTCTTTTTACCTCTTAAATTTAGTTGCATACGATTATTTTACCCTTTTCCTAAATTAAAATTGTTTTCGGTAACCGAAATGAATCCGGTTTCGGGGACGTTATAACGCTATGGAGGAATTGGCGCATTGTGGTGCCGCACCAGACCCTTTCCACTTTCCGTCTACCCGAGTTTGAGAATGTGTAACACTTCGGCCCGATACCTGTATTAAAGCTAGTACAAATTTTGGTGCATTATTTTTTTAATCTTAAAGATCGGATAAGAAGAACTATTAACCCAAATTGCGGTTTAAAGAATGGTACTTCCATGTCTTGCCAGTTCTTCTGCCTCAATGCACTTTTTCTTGCAGACCTTTAAACTTTTAATGTTATTTGATTTTTTATATTTGATTAGTTTTCTTGTGGTGTGTTCTGTGTGTCACTCAGAGAGAAATAAATAAGTTTCGACGGTCATCATAAATGTTTTATTGTATCAAGCCTTCGGCATTAACCCTTTAACTTGGTCTAGGACAGTCATAAAGTACACGCAGCCATTACAGACATATGTATATATGTTGGTATATGTTTCTTGCATGTAAAAATGAATATCTGCACATATGTACCTTTGAAATACATCCCAAAGAAACGATTGATCGGGCATTCCGCTTTGATGGTATGTCATATTCGATAATCCAAAATTCACAAAATTAAAATACTGGATTTAAAACACCCAAACGGGAGAAGTACAATATATGAATCATAAATAAACAAGTGATGGCTCTTTTTTTAAGATGTACTATCGATAGTTAATTGAAAATATTTATCACCATCGTGCACCCGAGTATTTTTCCGCCATTTGTGTAATTACTGTATAGCTAGCTCAAAACTGCAACAAGTTTTTTTCTACTGATTTTACTTTCTGAAAAAAAATTCAATGTGTGTTCGAACTCACGGGCGGTTTGTTATCACCTATTTTGTTACACGGTACCTGTTCGATTTATATGAACATATATGCATGAATATTATATTATTCTCTATTGTAACTAAATATAATAATTGCCGAGATAAGGCACAGTTAGACCCCTTTTACACGATGAAGTTTTTTCATGAAGTTTTTTTTCATTCTGTTTTAAAACATCTTCGCAAATCTGGTCGCATTTACACGATGATGTTTTTTCATGCAGCATTTTCTTTGTAAATGCAACTCTGTTTTAAATTTATGGTCGATAAACATACATCTTTGCCATCGATTGTTTTATTTGTTAACATATAATTGATTTAAGAAGTAACAAGTAAATAAAATGGATTCAGTGAATATTTCTATTAATAATTTCTTAACCAAAACAATGTATTTACTATTGGCGCTAGTATTTGCTTGTGCGATATTTCGTATCGATAACTTTATTATTCACATCAAACACTGTGCAACTCTGTGTTTACATGCAATCGGAATAAGGCAAAGCAAAATGAGAAAAATAAATCATTGCTTCAAAAGTCATGAAGCAATGCTTGCAGCTGTTACCCCTCTACTCCCTTTGCCTACAAACGAATGCTTCAGACGCAAAAACTTCATCGTGTAAAAGGGGTCTTACTCGAACTTAACTTGACTTGAACTTAACTTGAACGTGAACGTGAACTTGAAACTTGAACCAGTGTTTAAAAAACTGCAAGAAGTTTCATTTATGTTGCTGCTGCTTCTGCTTATGCTTCTGAGAAAAACTAAAGTCGCAGTCGAAGCAACAGCAGAAAGCGATCGCCGACGACAAGCAAAGCAGCAGCAGCAGTCGCCGTTTAAGAATTTTTGATTTTGCTTTGCTGCTGCTTTCGATCAGAAACGCAAGTTGAAGCAGCAGCAACTGTTCGACTTCTGCAAGTCTCAGTCGCGACTGACTTTTTGCTGCTTATTCTGTTTGCTGCTTATGCTTTTTGCTGCTCCCCTTGAATCTTAATAAATTTGACAGTTTGACAATTTTTTTGTGCGTAATATTTTAATTCATTATTTTTTTTATACGGAAATTAAAAAATAAAAAATAAGAAATTAAAAATATTATTCAAAATAAAAAATTCATAGAAATCACACTTCAAGTTATAAGAATGAAAAAATAAAATAACATTTTAGCTGTTAATAATTAATATTATATTATTTAATTAATAATTAATAATAAAATTATATATTATATCATATTATAATATTAATATTTTAACAACAAACAAAAAATGAAATGATCAAGAATCAAAAAGCATAAGCAGCAAAAAGTCAGTCGAGACAGCAGTCGCGACTGCGACTTGCGGCGACTTGCAGAAGTCGAACAATTGATGCTGCTTCAACTTGCTGCTGCTGCTTTGTTTGTCGTCGGCGATCGCTTTCTGCTGTTGCTTCGACTGCGACTTTCGTTTGTTCTCAGAAGCATAAGCAGAAGCAGCAGCTCATATTGAAAAATTGCAAACAGTCAAAGCAGTAATAAGTCGAAATTTTGTAAGTTTTGCTGCTTCGACTGAAGCATTTTAAACACTGAACTTAATCGTGAAAGTGGACTTGTAATTCCCAAGGCGTGAACTTATCGAACAGCTGTTTGTCATCGTTTTGATATTATCAGAATTGAGCGCGAAAATCTGTCCAAGTGTTTTCATAAAGAAATTAAAAATGGATGTTATGGTGGTGATTTATTATAAGTATTTAATACAAATGCGTATTGTAACCAGTGAAATGCCGGAAATGCGAATGCAATTCGCAGCCGATTGCTCCAGGACGTTCAGGAGAAATGCTGGATTTGAAGGCGAAAGTGTTCAACAATCGGCTCATACTCGCGGCACTATGGCACATTTTAAACACAACATTGGAATTTATGCCTGAAAACTGCGAGTCAATTGACCAAGCGTGTATTGTTTTGCATAACTTTACTATGCTGAACGATGTTGAACGTTTGTTTTGCCCTAAAACGTATGTTGACAGAGATGCGTCGGACAATGCAACAATTTTGGGTGATTGGAGGAACCATATTGGTCCTAATAGTAGACTCCGAGACTTTGTGTCCCATGTACGACGGAGTTCAAACAGAGCTCAGCAAATTCGTGATAAATTATCCAAATATTTCAGCACAGAAGGGGCAGTAACATTTCAACCCAATTCATAAACTAAATTAATAATAAATAATAATGCAGATCAATTTTGGAAGCAGTTTTATTTAGTACTATATTACAAAAATAAATTTGTTTTTCTTGGCTCTCTAGCTGCGCATCTTGCAGCACCTTAATTAGGTTCATTATTTACCCATTTTTTTTAATAGAATTCATTTGATTTAATATGCCGTACGCATGGGCCACTTTATCATCATGCTTGTTTTGGGCGGCCTGCACATAGCTATTAATCGTTTGGTTTACCTCGCCCAGCATTTATTTTGTTATTTGGCACGCGATTCACTTGTTGGAAACGCCACCTCCGTTGGTGCATTTCGCAATGAATCGTAGCTGTCTTCAAATCCCAAAGTAAATGATGGTGAATTGGTGTCCGGCGCTAGAGATGCAGCTACCAATGATTGCGACATCGGCTCAAAATTTAGTTAAATTTGATATGTTTTCATAATTATTGCAAAAACGGATCAGATGCACATCTGCGAGCCTTCGCTGACCGAGCTCTTTCATGGTAAATAGTCTCGCTAACGGCATTCTTTTGCGATTTCATTAAAAAAAATTTTTGGATGATTTTAAAACAGCTGATTGCTGTCAGTCATAAATAGTTGCCAGACAGTTGGCAGCTTCTAGAGTTGACGAATAATTTTTGATGTGTTAACATCTATACGCGCGGTAGCGTGACTATTAAAAATATCCCACACTATCAAACTTATCTGCCGTAACTCACATGCATACCTCGCTGCGTTATTTTGCCGCTGTAACTCGCTCACACAGATAGGCAGTTGAGTAGTCAAAAATTGAAATAGTATGTGGTTGTTGTACAGCAATTGTCTCTGCTTGCAAACGAATATGATGCTATCGGTGTTGCGGCAGAGAAAAGTGGTCGTAAAAGACGAAGTCTGGCTCGTGAATTAACGAACGCTGTCTGTTGCTTTGAATTTTGTTTTGTTTGTGCTTTGAATTCGCTTTGTTATACTCGTTACCGAAGGTAAAGAGTATATTGGGTTTGTGCAATGTCCGTCATGGTGTCCGTCCGTCTGTATGTTCGCAACTTTTTTCCACACCCTTCAAGCTAGACACTTGAAACTTTCCAATTCTTTTTATCTATGGAATAGTAAATTCAAGTGTCAAGATGGGGGTTCTACGATAACTGGGGGGCTGGCAAATCGATAAATTCGATAACTCAAAACCGATAAATCCACATATTTCGCACATCCTTACAGCTAGAACTACCAAATTTGGTAAGAAGAAAGCTACTAGCAACCCCCAAAAATTGCATAAAAAATTTTGGAGCCACGCCCACCTATTCCGCCCCCAGCAACCCCCACAATTTAAAGTAAAAAAAGCCTATAACTCCCACAGTTTTTGAGCTATAGATACCAAATTTGGTGGCAAGATAGGTGATGATGACCCCCCAAAAACTGCATTAAAAGATTTGCATGCCACGCCCACCAATAATGCCCTAGCCGCCCCCATCCGCCCCAACGCTTCGTCAAAAACGGAAATGCGTGTATCTTCCAGAATTGAGGAGCTAGAGCCACCAAATTTGCTGAGAAGATAGCTGGTATCGACCCCCAAAGAACTGCATCAAAGTTTTGGATTCACGACCACTGATTCCGCCCCCATTCCCCCCGCATTTTGGAATCAGTAAAGCCTATATCTTCCACAGTTTTTGAGCTATAGCCACCAAATTTGGTTCCAAGGTAGGTGATGATGACCCCCCAAAAAACTGCATTAAAAGATTTGGATGCCACGCCCACCAATAATGCCCAAGCCGCCCCCATCCGTCCCAACGCTTCGTCAAAAACGGGAATTCGTGTATCTTCCTGAGTTGTGAAGTTAGAGTCACCAAATTTGGTAGGAAGATAGCTGGCAGCGACCCCCAAAAATCTGCATCAAAGTTTTGGAGCCACGCCCACCCATTCTGCCCCCCTTTCCCCACCTTTTACAAACTTTTAGCTAGAGTCACCAAATTTAATATGAAGATAGCAACTGACATCCCACATGGATCCGCAGCAAAAATTTGGAAGACACGCCCACCCATACCGCCCCCAGCCCCCCCTATCCCCACATTTTACAAACTTTGAGCTAAACTCACCAAATTTGGTATGTCGATAGCAATCGACATTCCACAAAGATCTGCATCAAAAATTTGGATGACAAACCCTCCCATACCGCCCCCAGCTACCCCTTTCCCCACATATTACAAACTTTGAGCTGGAGTCACCCAATTTAATTTGAAGATAGCAATTGACATTCCATAGAGATCTGCATCAAAAATTTGAATGCCACTCCCACCCATACCACCACCAGCCCTCCTTTCCCCACATTTTACATACTTTGAGCTAGAGTCAGCCTATTTGGTATGGAGATAATAATTGACATTCCGTAAAGATCTGCAGCAAAAATTTGGATGCCACCCCACGCCTACCGCTTCCAGCCCCCCTTTCCCCACCAATTACAAACTTTGCGCTAGAGTCACCAACTTTGGAACGAAGACAGTTGGTGGTATCCCCATCTGCATCGGAGAATCTTTAAGGCAGCGTACATCCCTGCCGCATCCGTACTGGTAACGAGTATACCTCAGTCGGTTGCGTCCGACTGCAACGTTTCCACTTGTTTTGTTTGTGCTTAGTTGCAGAAAGCAGGCGAATGAGACAGTCGAGTCACGCGGTTCTGCTGTTAATGTTATGCCCACGAACAACCACAAAAGCAAATACTATTACGTACAAGCTTATTTTTTTGTAGGAACAGGGTTTTTGGGTTGGCAATTATTAATATATTTAGTTATAATAGAGAATAACGGATTGGCAATACTTAAATTAAGCTATAATAAAAAGTGTGAGTTTGTGTGCATTCACAAAAGAAGCAAAACAGAAATGCACTAGACGAATGAATAATGTTGGATACCCTAATAAAATATAAGTGCCATTGTGGATATTTAGTTATAGAATATATTTGCAATAATTGCATATTTTGATTATTTATTATTTTAAATAAAACAGGCGCTGCAGGAGAAAGGATTTCGAGCAAAAACAGTCATTAACATCTTAATCAGGAACAGGATGCCGCAACAACTTTTTAAAATATAACTTGAACCAGAAACGAAGATGCTTAAAAAAAACGAGGTGCACCCAATATACAAACTTCAGCTTTTACTTCACCGAAGAATCACCGTAGAAGAACCGCACAAACGAAATGGTCCGGTGCAATGTATGAACTGCCAAGAGTACGGCCATACAAAAGCCTACTATACACTGCGGTCGGTATGCGTATACTGTGGGGAACTGCATAACTCCGCAAGTTGCCCAGCAAGTAAAGAAGACTCTAGCAAAAAAGTCTGCAACAACTGCGAAGGCAAGCACGCAGCCAACTACAGAGGCTGCCAAGTCTACAAGGAACTTAAAAACCGTATCCATCAGCGCGTTAACACTGTACGCTCGCATCACGCACCGATTACCTTCACTCCATCGAAACAAAACCCAGACGTCTTCTTTTCCTCTGCAGCCAGATCCTCACTTGGCCCCGAATTCTCAACCAATAACGCAACTTATGCAAGCGCCCTAATATCTGGACTGGCTCTTCCTGCCTCTAACACACCGTATTTACAACCAAAACAAGCGAGCACAAACGCTGCACAGGAACAGCAACAAAGCAACCTCGAAGCACTCATATGTACCATGCAGCAAAGCATGAACGAGCTTATGTCATTCATGAAAACAACTATGCAAGAACTAATGCGTAATCAAAATCTCTTGATACAAATGCTTGTATCACAACAGTCAAAATAATCAATGGCTGCGATATGAATATCTACGTGGAACGCTAATGGCGTCTCACAGCATAAACTTGAATTAGCTGAATTCCTACTCGATAAGCACATCAACGTAATGCTACTTTCCGAAACATACCTTACAAACAAATATAACTTTAACATAAGTAGATACTTATTCTACGGTAAAAACCATCCCGATGGTAAGGCACACGGTGGCACTGGTATTTTGATCAGAAGCCGCCTCAAGCACCACTACTATAAAGAGTTTGCTGAAAACTTTCTACAGGCCACATCTCTAAAAATACATTTGGACAGTGGGAACCAACTTACTCTAGCCGCTGTATACTGCCCCCCGCACTATACCATATCTGAAGACCAATTTATGGAATTTTTTAACTCACTAGGAGAATGCTTTATAGCAGCAGGAGACTACAATGCCAAGCACACAAACTGGGGATCTCGTCTCGTGAATCCAAAAGGAAAGCAGCTCTACAATGCAATTATAAAAGCTAACAACAAGCTCGACCACGTTTCTCCTGGCAGACTAACATACTGGCCGACAGATCCCAAAAAACTACCCGATTTGATTGACTTTGCAGCTAACAAAACATTTCGCGTAGACTGAAAAGTGCAGAGTGCCTTTCGGATCTTTCATCCGATCACTCGCCAGTCCCAATAAATCTGCTACGACACCCTGAATTCATAAATCGACCCAGTAAGCTAACTTCACATAAACCTAACTGGCTCAGATACAAAAAATATATAAGCTCACACATTGAGCTTAAGCCACGTCTCGTAGATGAAGCTGACATTGATAGTTTTGTTAACACTCTGGAGACGGTCTTCGTCGCCGCAGCTCGCACTGCTACGCCTCAAACACCAAATACAATACACAACCAACTGACAACAAATCTACAAATTGAACAGCTCGTTCTTGAAAAGCGGCGCTTACGACGTGACTGGCAATCGAACAGATCGCCATCGGCAAAGCAAAAACTAAAAGAAGCCACAAGTAAACTCACCAAAGCGTTAAAAATCGAGGACGAGCGCGCTCAACGCCGTTATTATTATTATTATTTGGAACGAGGATCATGCACTGCGACCACTAGGATCTATTGTGCCCTCTTACTGTTTTGTGAGTTACAACTCCTCGAACAGCCCGACCGATCGCAGGAACGCGACGATGTGGCATGGTCGGAGAGCCCTCATCTCCTCTGTAGACAGAAAGAGGCTCCCCAGAAGAGAGAGCCTCAGTCGACTGATGGCGGGACACTCCTCAAGCAGGTGCTCTGGAGTCTCATCCCCCTCCAGACACAGTCTGCAAAGACTGTCTTCCCCTAACCTAAGATTATGCAGATGCTTGCGCAGTTCCCGGTCAAGAAACCCGTAACTATCCGAAGAGATCCTTTGCTCAGCTTCAGACAGTCCTCAGTTCTCTTCTTGTTGTAACTACCTAGCAGTCGCTTGCTCTGTCTTGCCCCATGTGAAAACCGCCAAGCGTCCTCGCATGTGTTGAGCAGATCGATGCGACTGCTCTGACTGATAAACCCTGGTCCTAGCCCACAGAAAGGTTCAGGACCCTGAATAGGAGTGCTAGCTCCTCTCCAGGCCAAAATATCGGCGACCTCATTGCCGGGAACACCCGCATGTCCCGGTACCCAACAGATGGTGATTTTGTTTCTACTGCCGAACCTATTGAGCGCTACAATACATTGCCAAACCAGTTTGGAGACGATCTTATAAGCACTAAGTGCTTTGATCGCTGCCTGGCTGTCGGAGAAAATGGCTATGTCTCTATAAACGTATCCCCTCTCGAAGTTGAAGGTTGCACATCTTTCAATCGTGTGCACTTCCGCTTGGAATATGCTGGCGAATTTGCCCAGGGGCTCATGATACTTGAGTCGGGGTCCGCAGACTCCAGCTCCAGCACCCTCATCTGTTAATGATCCGTCCGTGTTCCATCTAATAGCATGTGGTTTCACATTATGGGTGGTCGACAGACTAGTCCATTCTGAATTATTGCTAAGCTCCGTTTTACGAGCTTCTCGAAACTAAAAAGGGCCATCTGCGCATCTTGCGGAAAGGCCAACAGTGTGCCAGTCGCACTAGTGACAGAGGTGATTGCGTTCGCTCCTGCCAATCTCATAATAGACCTGTTCGCACTGTGTTTGATGTAGACATGCAAAGACGGAATTCCTAGCAGTACGTCCAGTGCTGAGGACGGGCACGTACGCATTGCGCCCGAGATGCACGTGCAGGCAAGTCTCTGGAGTTTGCCCAGTTGCCGTTTAGTGACATCAAGGTCAGCACGTCCTGACCATACCACAGCGCCGTAGCTGACTATGGGCCTCACCATTGCTGTGTACATCCACAGAAGGATTTTTGGGGACACACCCCAAATTTTCCCTGCTAGAGATCTACAGCACATTAGGGCTATTTTAGCCATGCGTACCGCATGCTCAATATGCTGTTTCCACAGTAGTCTCTTAGATTACCCCCAGATACTTTATCTCCGTAGAGAGTGGGATTACCGTACCCCCAATAGATAGAAGGCGACAATTGTGGTTTTTGCTGGATTGATATTCAGCCCCACGTCTTTGCACCAGTCAAAGCAAAGTTTAAGACCCAGAGTTATTCTATCACATAGCGTGTTCTCAAAGTTGTCTTTACAGACAATGGTAATGTCATCAGCGTAGCCTTGGCATTCAAATCCATTATCTGTAAGTTTGACTAGTATTTCGTCCACCACGAGACTCCAGAGGAGAGGTGATAGGACACCCCCCTGTGGACAACCTCTGGTGGTTTGGGCCCTGACCGTCAAATTGTTGACAGTGACGTCCTGGCTCAACCCCTTTTCTTTGAAGCGCCCTAACCACAACATCATGTGCTGTGTTATCGAAAGCACCCTCTATGTCCATGAAGGCACAAAGAGCAACGCCTTTGGCCTTCACTGAGCATTGAAGGCTGTTTACTAGGTCTAGGAGAGCCGATTCTGTCGACTTTCCTTCTCTATAGGCATGCTGATGATCATGCAGGGGGCTGGACACTAGGTACGAGATCCTAATGTGATTGTCAACTATCTTTTCGAGGGTTTTTAGCAAGAAGGATGTCAGGTTGATCGGCCTGAAAGATTTGGGATGAAAGGGGTCCTTTTTCCCCACTTTCGGGATAAAGATCACCCTGGCCATCCTCCATGCCCTAGGTATGTAGCCCATAGCTAGGCTTCCCTGGAAAATACGAATGAGGAACACCATAAGCTGTTCCATCCCCTTCTGTAGATGGACGGGGAGGATACCGTCCGTACCTGGGGCCTTGTAGGGACTAAGCGTACCAATGGCCCATATTATTCTTTGCTCTGTTACTATGGCTGCATCCAGGCTCCAGTCCGGTCTCCTGATGGAAACCGTTTCGTAACAGCTGTCAGTGTTGGTGATGGTTTTACAAAGTGGAAAGTGAGTTTGCAGGAGAAGTTCTGGCTTTTCCACCTCATTTTCCGTGAAGGAACCATCTGGCCTCTTTAAGCAGAGTTCGGACAACACTTTGCCTTTCGAGATCGACTTAAAGACTCTCACAGCAGGTGTGGCCTGCTCTAGGTTGGAGCAAAATCTCCGGAAATGAGCACGTTTGCTGTACCGGATTTCTTTATTATATTCTGTTAGTTTCTTGGTGTATAAGTCCCATCTGTCACTATTCTTTTTGGCTGTATTAAACAGCCTCCTGACCCCTGCTCGAAGCATCCCAAGCTTTTTATTCCACCAAGGGTTATCCCTGTTGGACTCTATGGAATTGGTTGGACAACTTGCATGATAGGCATGCATAATCGTCTCGCCAACTTCTGTCGAGAGATGCTCTAGCTATTCTTGAGAAGAGACCCTCCTACTATGGTTTAGTCTGCTCAGATTTAACCCCAGGTGTGACTGGTAGAGCGGCCAATCAGTCCGCCGGGGATTCCTGATGACTTTACTAATCCTGAAATTACTACTAATGTCGAAGAGGATGATCCTGTGATCCGACATTGACGGTTCTGTTGAGACCCTAAAGTTGTAAACCAGCCCAGAGGCCCCCCCATTGCCGAAAATAATATCAAGTACTTCAGCTCTATTTTTGGTGATAAAAGTGGGTTCAGCCCCCACATTGAGCACCATAAGGTCATTAGCTACAAGATAGTCAAGCAAGCACTCACCTCTACTGTTGTTGTCCGTGCTGCCCCACGCTACGCTATGCGCGTTTGCGTCGCAACCCAGCAGCAATGGGAGTCTATTGCTGCTGCAGTGTGCCACCGGATCCTGAACCTCTGTTTGGGGGGCTTCCGCAGTATCTCCCGGGAAGTAGGCTGATGCCACCACCATACTCCCGAACACGCCAGTGATTAGCACCGCTTCAAGATCCCTGCTGAGAAACTTGGAGAGACAAAGAAAGTTAGTGCTCTTTTGGACCAAGATGCATGCTCTTGGCGATGGCTCCTTCATATCTACAACTAGTTGCGAACTTACTTGGTCAAGGCCGCAGATCCTACCTCTGACGACCCATGGCTCCTGGATGAGCACCAGCCCCAGGTCAGACCTGGAGATCAACCTGCTGATGACAGCCGAAGCTGCCCTCGCGTGATGCAGGATGATCTGTGCCACGCTGGTGGCCAGCATCCTTAGAGCTCAGGTTCCCCTTCCGAGAAAGTCAGATATGCCTCTGACAACGACCCGGTGGGTGTCTGCTCATCATCGGACTGCTTCTCATCACTCCCAGAGCCTACCTCTCTGCGCACGTGTAACCGTGACAAGTCCGAGTCCAACTCGGCTTCCCAGGCTGCAATCGCTTCGGCTTTGGCTGCCTCATCGGTGGGTGCTGCAGCAGAAGAGGTGCCAGGCACTTCGTCTGCTTGCACCATCGCAGCCGTCTCTGTCGCGGCTTGCTTTTTGTGCAGCTGGCACCTCAGCTGACCAAATCTGAAGCTCACCATCATTCCCCTATTAGTGAGGAGTGATAGAGCTTCATCCTCCATACCAAAGGTCAGCACCTTTCCGCTCTTGGTATCAAGGCGCCTGAGCATGCGCCACGTCTCGTTGAGAAGACCCTTATTCTGCTCAATGAGCAGTCCAAGTGATTTCTCCACCGTCTCACCAGCCGTGCGTGGCAGGTACACAATGACGATGTTTGTCTCCGGTATCTCTCCTTTCGGGCATGTGCGGAGTTCCACACCCACTGCGGCACTGATGCTGGGCACCTTCAGCTCCAGCCACTTCCTGGCATCCTCGTCCAGACAGTCCACTAAGACTAGACCATCCCGGAATAGGATACCATTAAAGTTGAGGCTGGCGGTCCAGCCCTTCCTCATCTCATCTACATGTTTTTCATAAATTTTTCTGTGTCCATATAGATCCCACGAGTGTAGGGGAAAGTAGTACCGGCGTGTCATAGCCCCCACTAACACGCCGGGGCCAGGTTTACTCACCGAGGCGGCCAGGTATCGGTGAGGCTCCGTTCAAATACAGTCGGTTACCCCTGACTGCAAACCAGCCAATGAGCACGGACCACGTAACACTCTGGCTTCGGGGGGTGAAGTGGCACCCTTGCCCCAGGACGTCACCACTGCCCTTTGTGAGATGTGGGGGGTAGGAATTGGGTAGGAAAACATGTGTAGGAGAAGGGTGTGTGTAAGACTATGTTATGAAGGCGGTCAGACAAGCGCCTTGTCGGTCCCACATACGGTGTGGTACCCGCTGTTGTCCGGGACTGCTTATTCACGACAAGTCGCTATTCGCAGCTAACCTCTACTAGAGGCCTTGCGCTATCCGCAACCTGCGACCTAACCATCTCACAAGTTCATCGGCACCAGAACGCCGTTACATCGAGCTATTATCAACCACCAGTACGAAAAACTCATTGTGGCGAGCTCACCCAACTCTAAGCTCACCAACAGAATCAGTAATGCCTATAAGAAACTTCGCAGGCGGCTGGGCCCGCAGCGATGAAGAAAGAGCTAACACATTTGCTACTCATCTTCAAAAAGTGTATAAACCTAACCCTGCAACAAATACGTTTGCACTACCGACTGCTTCAAACGGCTCTCAGCTTCAACATGATCCAATCAAGTTTCGTCCAAATGAAATCGTTAGAATCATTACAGAGCAATTGAACCCAAAAAAATCTCCAGGCGGTGACCAAATAACCTCAAAGATGATTATTGAACTTCCTTACTGTGCGATCTGCATAATTGCCCAGCTCTTCAATGCTATCACCAAACTTGGCCACTATCCAGACAGATGGAAAAAGTCAATCATCATTATGATACCAAAGCCTGGAAAAGATCACACAGTTCCCACGTCGTATAGACCTATAAGTTTATTATCGTGTCTATCAAAACTTTTTGAGAAATGTTTGCTGTCCCGGATAAATCCATTCCTGAATCTTCATAACATAATCCCATCACATCAATTTGGCTTTCGTGAAAAGCACGGAACAATTGAGCAGGTTAACTGAATAACATCAGAGATATGAAGCGCGTTCGAACATAGAGAATACTGCACTGCAATATTTCTGGATGTTTCCCAGGCATTCGACAAAGTTTGGTTGGAAGGTCTGATGCATAAGATTAAAACAATGCTCCCAAACAACACACATAAGCTGCTTAAGTCGTACCTCTACGACAGGAAGTTCGCAGTAAGATGTAACACTGCAATGTCTGACGATCACAGTATTGAAGCTGGTGTTCCACAGGGCAGCGTACTTGGACCAACACTGTACGTGCTATTCACAGCAGACATCTCAATAAGTAGCCGATTGACAACATCTACCTTTGCTAATGATACAGCTATTCTCAGCCGATCCAGATGCCCAATACAAGCAATAGCGCAACTAGCCCTGCATCTGGTCAGCGTGGAAAAATGGTTATCAGATTGGCGAATTAAGGTAAACGAACAAAAATGTAAGCAAGTAACTTTCACCCTTAACAGGCAAGATTGTCCACCGCTCACGTTAAACAAAACCACACTTCCAAAATCAAACGATGTAACGTATCTTGGCGTACACTTAGACATAAGACTTACATGGCGGCGACACATTGAAGCTAAAAGAACACATCTCAAACTGAAAGCCAATAGCCTCCATTTGCTCATCAATGCTCGCTCTTCCCCTAGTTTGGACTACAAGGTCCTGCTTTACAACTCTGTTCTAAAACCAATCTGAACCTATGGTTCCCAGTTATGGGGGAACGCTTGCAACAGCAGCATTGACATTGTCCAGAGAGCCCAGTCAAAAATCTTGAGAGCCATCACCGGGACTCCGTGGTATGTTCGGAACGAAAACATTCATAAAGACCTAAACATCTTGACAATCAAGGAGGGAATAGCGGAACAAGAAGTAAAATATTTAAGCAAGCTCTCATCGCACACAAATCATCTCGCGAGAGGTCTCACAAGGCTGCGCAGCCGATCCCGTCTTCGTCGTAACGACCTACCAACCCAGCGGTGATTTTTAGGGACGCGCACTCAGAATACAGTCAAAAAGATTTTTTAATAAGATTTGTATACTTATTGCTAGTTTTCTAATTCACTAGAAAAGATTCAATAAATAAACACAGCAATTAAAAAAAAAAAAAAAAAAAATTTTGTCAACCCTCAGCAGCCAAGTCCGATTAGGTTGGTGCACAAACTTAAACAATTAGGGTGTTCACTCTAACTAACTAACTCTAACTCTCTCTCAAACTCTAGCTTTAAAAACTCTAAGTTCATGTTTGTTTATGGGTGCAGCAACGCGCACCGAGTAAGCTTGTCTATATATATAAAAATATTTTGTACATGACTCCATGTTCTATGCATTTGAAAACTACTGATACGTTTGAGCCAAAATTTTGACACACTATAAAGTCAGGTCTATGCTTGTTTTTTGTCTACTTTTTATGTCGTTACCATACCGCGATCTCGAATAAATTCGGTTTTATAGAATAAACGTTTCATGTTGTCTCACAGTAGGCTATTAATAAAATGCCTAGGCATTACTATGACAGAAAACTTAAAATTATTATTCGTTTCATACTTGAAGCGACTACAAAAAAAAATCTCCAAAATTATCTTCTATAAAATCTTATTAATAATGCCTCCCAATAAAGCGAATTTGGGTCGTCGTACTCGCCACCCAGAAAGAGTGAGAATCCAGGTTTCGAATAGGACTGCGGAAGAGCGGGATTTGGTGCGAGAGACGGATCGGTAAAGCCAAAGGCAGAGGATTATCATGGAACCAGCAGAAAGCCGTGCCGCCAGGCTTGAGGATAGGCTGGTCTGGAGCATCAGATTTGCTTCGCTCGCAGAGGAATGAACAAAATAGGATAAGGGTAGCTGAACTTCGTACACAGATTACAGAAGATAGACATGAGCAATACCATCGTCTTGCATTTCGATATGACCCAGCAGTTTATTATAGCTTCAGTCGCCATGTCGGGATTGGCCAGATGAGTCATGTCTGCACTTACTGCCAGGCTCTAAAGTTAGATAATGACTTTCTGGATCTACTGCTGAATCGAAGCACTTCCTATCAAATATTAGGAAATATAATACTTGCTTCCAAATGACATCATTTGGTGCGGAAATTGTGACTGCCCAATTCATACCAACTTTCAAAGTCAAAGGGCAGATCTATCAAAAAGCTGGCGCCTTGCTTCCGCTCTCAGATAGTCAACATAAATTTCTTCAAATGTACTTACGTCATACCTATTTACCTCATACCTACCATACATACCTCCGTAAGGAGATCCATCGTTTCGCAGCTACAGGAGCTCCATCACGAACAGAACAAGTTGGTGCGTTTGTTCAAAATTGATATGATGCCTTCGGATACCCATAAGATTGTCATTCATGTAGACAAAACATCTGCTGGCGAACATCTCAGGAGATATTATGCTCCAACTATAAGCGAAGTGGCAATTGTCATAGTTGGGGATCAGTTCCAGCCTCGAGATATTATTCTCCATCGACGAAACAATCAACTGACAAACGTCGCAGAAACTCACCGTTGTTACGAAGCTTTGCAGTATCGAATCAACTTCTGGGATGGCGCCGATGGATATCACTTCAATGTGGAGATGATCGATCCAGTAAATGGTGTAGAAACTAAAAAGTGCAGTGCGATGAAGTTTTACGCACATTGTTAAATGGTTTGGAGAAACGAAAACAATCATATATTGAAATGTCGTCAGTTGTTTCATCAGTACATTGTGGATATGTATGCAAAAATTGAACCAGAACGATTGCTATTTCTCAGATTGAGTTAAACGAAACTTCGCTTAGAGGAATATATTCATTTGCGAGATGCAGTTCTGAATGACGGTAC
Source organism: Scaptomyza montana (assembly GCA_018904305.1). Taxonomy (NCBI): domain Eukaryota; kingdom Metazoa; phylum Arthropoda; class Insecta; order Diptera; family Drosophilidae; genus Scaptomyza; species Scaptomyza montana. Next base: position 27,565 of record JAEIGR010000095.1, on the reverse strand, counting down.
TACAACCAACGTTGGAAAGCTTATTATTTTGCCATCTTCATACAAAAGATGGTGGGAATTCGGTAACTATTCACATGCAAATTGGTGATATTGATGTACCACCGGTGGGTGGTTCCATATTCTCCTTTGCTTTTAAAAACATATAAAGCCTACATAAACGTAGAATATTGCAATTCCGTCAATTCAATTAAATACATCTGTAAATATGTTAATAAGGGCAGCGATATGGCAGTTTTTAGTGTACAATCAGATAATAGAGACACAAATGCAGTACAAGATATCGATGAAATTGCTCAATACCAGATACATAAGCAGCAATGAGGGTGCATGGCGAATTTTTTCATTTCCAATGCATGACCGCAATCCAGCTGTGGTTCACTTGGCAGTACATTTAGAAAATGGGCAGCGTATTTATTTCACAGATGCAAATGTGCAAGAAAAAGCTCTTAATCTACCTAATACAACTCTGACTGCTTTTTTCACCTTATGCCAGGACGATGCTTTCGCCAGAACACTGATGTATTCAGAAGTTCCCTCTTATTACACGTGGAATCTAACTAACAAAGTATTCGAACGATGCAGACGAGGGGAGCCAGTCGACGGTCAACCTGGTATTTTCAAAGAAAATACATTTGGAAGACTTTATACAGTGCATCCCAATCAAAATGAATGTTTTTTTCATCGTATGCTATTGATAAATGTGTCTGGTCCTATATCTTTTCAGCAATTGAAAAAGTTGACGGCGCACAGTGGGGCCTTTGCTCATTTAGCTTATCAAAAATCATATCTTCTAAACTAATCTAAAAATTTAAAAAGCAATTAATAGATGACTTTTCAAGCTTTAAAATGAATGTTTGCCAAGAGTGCTAGGTATCCGTGGTGCTTAAATATTCAAGGTCAAAGTCAAGAAATATTTCCAGCACATTTTACCTGTAAAATTCCAATTAAAAACGTTTGTTTTTAATCATAACTGAAAATTTTTATAACTTCAATGACTATTTCGCATTTTTTGTTGTTTTTATTCGATTTTCTAACTTAAATACATATAATTTAAATTCTTATTTTTGGGTGATTTTTTGAGGTTAATTTTTAATATTTGCTATCGATGGCTGATTATTATCTGTTATTATTGTATTAGGTGGCACTGCTTCCTTTTTGGCAAATAAAATTTTTTTATATCCGGGAAGAACTTTGACGCTATGTTTTTTTAAGGAGCTGCGTAAAATATCATACTTCTCCTTAGTCAGTCCCAAGTCCATAAATAGGGAAAACGCTTCTTCATCAGTGCACTTAATGGCGACTGAGTTTGGTGGCGTTGGAATACTTTCTTTAATCCTATTCAGCCGTAAAGGACTGGCGACCTGCACAGCTTTCGTAATTGTCGCTCTTGTCCTCTCTTGTTCCTTCATATACTTGGATGAAAGTGCTTCCGACAGATGTTCAGCTGTTAAGCTATCCGTAGCATCCTCAAGCTTACGTTTCCTTGTAACACATGAACACTCCTCCATACTTTTTTGCGGCCTTCCTCTTCCTCGGCTATTCGATGGGTAAACTTCTTCCTGTTCTGAATATCCGAATGTTGTACATTCCTCCAACCAATTTTCATGCTTTTTTATGAAAGCCGACATGGTTCTATGGACCAAGTTCCATTTTCGCTTCAAGTTAGCGTGAATGAATTTAATTTGTGTCTGAAGCGCACAACTAGCGTTTTCGAGTGCGCCAATCTCTTTAAGCAATGCCACTTGAAAATCGTTAATATTTTCAGAAGCACGAAAAAGTTCAAAAATCTTAGAATTTGTTAAATCCATTATTGCGCTTATTTATCAAAATTTCGTGAATTATATTGAAAAATACTATTCAATCTGAAAATTTCTTATTGTTCGCAGCAATAAACAACAAGTGTTTCCTCTTATGAAGTTATGAAATAACTGTTGCCATCAAGTGACATATTTTGCACTTTATACCATATTTTTGAGTTAGCTAGGTAAGCAAGCAAAATTGGTATAACCCTTTTCCAATTAGCTAGGTAAAAAACAATATATACCTAAGGTATTGATTTACATTAAAAATAGGTAAACGGGGAAATACAGAAATTAAAAAAAAAAATAACCTGTAGTACCGCAACTTTCCATCAACTACAATTATATTTACCTGCCTCCTCAGACCTTTTCCATTCAGGTAATTAGAAAGGATAGGAAGGAAAAAAGGATTAGAAGGGATATATATAGACAGGTAGTACTTATAATACAACATTTAGAAATGTTGTCAATAAACAGCTGTGTGCTGGTAAGGTATATATTATAGCTTTCAAATTCATGTGGTCCCACCGTGACTCTGAGAGATACTTTTTTGTTATAGTCCACGAAAGTTCAAAAAATGCCAAAATTTAGTGTATTTTTTAAACGATTCTAATTTAATAAGTATTTCAGCTATATTTAAACTGTATACAGAAAAACACTGAGATTGAACATACTTTTCAGATAAAGAAAAAAGATCGAAGATCGGTTGTGTACGTCGCCCAATATTCAGTTCGAAAGTGGTAAATTTCTGTAAAAATTGTCATTTTTTCGTACTCACGTAAAATTACTCAACTTTGAGAAGCTCTACCACCCATAATTATTAACCGATTTAAAAAATCTTTTGGATCCATAATCTTTGAAGTATTCTCTATCGATTACATATTTCACTTTTGCCAAACGCGTTCATGAAAAAAATGATTTTTGATAAGCTATCCGAGAAAAGGCCCCACTGTGCGGCGTCACACATACCACTTTCCGCGCTGCGTTGCAAGCTCTGAATTTATTAGCAAATGACCAACAGTGATAGAATATATGCATTAATGAGGCGTGCAACACTGCACATCCAAACCAAATTCGCTCATTATTCGCAATTATATTGACCGCTTGCTTTCCATCATCTCCCACAGAGTTATGGGAAAGATATCGATCGCATATGGCTGAGGATATTTTGCATAGAGAACGCCTTGAATATAATAATACATCATAGAAATCACGATTGGCTCAGTGAAAGAGCTATCCTTGCCGCTAAGAATAAAGATGTCTATCAACTTAACAACGTTATTCAATCCATTATTCAAAGTGATGAAATTACATATATGTCGATAGACACCGTTGTGGAAGCAGATTAAGTAGTCAAGTATCCAATGGAATTTTTAAACTCACTTGATCTGCCTGGGATACCACCACACATACTTAAATTGAAAATAGGTGTGCCAATTATCCTCTTGCGGAATATAAATCAACGAAAACTCTGCAACGGCACGCGACTTGCAGTTAAAAAATTAATGAATAACATAGTGGAAGCAACGATTTTAACGGGGCCTTTCGAAGGTGAAGATGTCCCATTCCACGAATACCCACATCCCGACCGACACACCATTTCAATTTAGAAGGTTGCAATTCCCAATTCGATTGGCATTTGCAATCACAATCAACAAAGCTCAAGGTCAATCCCTAGAATTGTGTGGATTAGATTTAGAAGTGGACTGTTTTTCACATGGACAACTGTATGTTGCGTGTTCCCGAGTCGGCAAACCAGATAGTCTTTATATCTACGCAGACAGTGAAAAACAAAAAATATTGTGTATCGGAATAAAAGGCCGTTGTTGTTTTTTGATGGTGTTTTGTTTATTTCCCCATCAATTTTCCTACGTCGTTTCGGCTTATAAAGCCTCTTCAGGGAGCCTGCACAACATTTTGTGTTTTTATAATTAAAATACAAAAACAAATATTAAAAAACAACCACTTATGAATACATACATTTATCTTTCACTAAAACCTTACAGCATTGTCATCACATTTAAATTAAAAATAAATTTAAAATTGCACTACTTTCTATCGACGTTGGTCGTTTTGTCCGTTTTGCATGTTTTCTGCTGCAGTCATCTGTTATTACTGTCGAATAAATGTTGTTTGTCTGTTCTAAGTCTTCTTTGTGGTTCACAGCGTTCATGCTGCTTTGTTGTATTCGTAAGCTTTCTAACGTCAGTCTCGTCTCTCTCTCCGTTCAATGTCCAACAGTTTAGCGTTTTCGAAGTCAGCTGTGTGACCTGTTGTTGTGTGTGCTGTGCAAGAGCTGTGGTCATTTTCCCTTTTCGCATCCCCCGGTGTTCGTTGAGTCTCGCTCCAAACGCTCTCTTGGTTGTCCCGATACAGACACCGTTACATCGCTCTCCCTCTCTTCCCATGCAGCTGATTTGTAAATGACGTTTTGTTGTTGTTCCTTGTCGATCTTGTCTTTCGTATTCGAAACAATCTACGTGTATTTTTGTGCGCTTTATATGCATATGTTAGGTGTTTGGTGGCATCAGCTGGCATAATTTTCGCGAGTGTTTGTTTATTAGTTAAATGTTCTATATATGGTATGCTCACGTATTGGTTAATTTTTCCTCGTTCGAATTGTCGTTTTGTTCTTTTAAGATTTTGTTGTTTTCGTTTGTGATTTCTAGTATTATGTTGTCCACTAATCGTTCCGGGTAGCTGTTCTTTAATAATATAGATTTTAATTTTATATATATTTCGGGCCTGTGTTGTTCGTCGCTCAGTGTGTATGCTTCGACCATGTTTTTGCAGTGTTTATTTTTTGGTTCATTGGCTGGTGTGAGTGGAAACTCATAATCCTATTTGATGCGATCGTCTTGGTATACCATTTGAATCCTATGTTTTTCCTATTTCTTGTTAGTTCCGTGTCAAGATAAGCAATTTTGTTGTTCAGTTCCTTTTCCATTGTAAATTGTATTCTTATGTGTTGCTTATTGAGGTGTCAAGTATGTGTTGCATCCTTTTCTTTTAATATGCATATGATGTCATCTACGTACTTGTATATATGTTTGATGTGTATGTTATTTTGGCTAAGTCTTGTATTGCGTTGTCTAATATCTTGTCCAGTACAATGTTCGCCATGGTGGGGAGATGGGGTCCAGCACACGGGGTAAGTTTTGTTGTTGTATGTCAGGTAGTTGTTATCGATTAAAATAAAGTCAAGTATTTCCTTAAACTTTTTCCTTGGTATCTGTGTATGTTCTGTAATCTCCGTCCATCTACCCATTATGGTTGTATTGCTGTGCTTATGGGTATATTTGTAAAAATGATACCACGTCGAACGATACGAGTCTATCATCATTTCAATTTTTCGTTTTTGAGTTTTCCTTTTAATTGTACCGCGTTCAGTATATTGTATTGTTTTGAAGTTATATTATTTAAAATGTTGCCTATATGTTTTGCCAATTTGTAACATGGTACGTTCGTCGATGATGCTATTGGTCTTGGGGGTGTGTCTTTTTATGTATTTTAGGTAATCCGTATAATCTGGGAGCGTGCCCACTTAACAGTATAGTGTCGCTTTTAATTTGTAATCTATATAGTTTTGTTTGTACAGGTCATTTACGATAGTGTTGTTTTCCTTATTAGTAGTGTGTTGGATCCTTTCTCACTGTTTTATGTAGATTTATCCTCCAATAGGCTTTCCATTTTGTTATGATAGTCTTTTATACATCACTACAGTTTTGTTCCCTTTATCTGCCTGTGTTATCACTATTTTGTCCTTATGTTCCTTAATTAAATTCTCAGTATTTTGCTACTGTTAGCATAACTTTTCTTTTGGTCTGGTCTCTGCTGTGTTTGAAATTATGTATAGCACCTGCAACTCTTCCCCTCGCAGCATCCTTCAGTTCAGCTGCGAGGGAAAGCTCAGGTGCTATACATAATTTCAAACACAGCAGAAACCAGACCAAAAAGAAAAAGTTATCCTAACAATAGCAAAAAATACTGAGAATTTAATTAAGGAACATAAGGACAAAATAGTGATAACACAGGCAGATAAAGGAACAAAACTGTAGTGATGTATAAAAAGACTATCATAACAAAATGGAAAGCCTATTGAGGATAAATCTACATACAAAACAGTGAGAAAGGATCCAACACAACTACTAATAAGGAAAACAACACTATCGTAAATGACCTGCACAAACAAAACTATATAGATTACAAATTAAAAGCGACACTATACTGTTCAAGTGGGCACCCCCCAGATTATACGGATTACCTAAAATACATAAAAAGACACACCCCTAAGACCAATAGCATCATCGACGAACGTACCATGTTACAAATTGGCAAAACATATAGGCAACATTTTAAATAATATAACTTCAAAACAATACAATATACTGAACGCGGTACAATTAAAAGGAAAACTCAAAACGAAAATTGAAAATGATGATAGACTCGTATCGTTCGAGTATCATTATTTACAAATATACCCATAAGCACAAACAAACCATAATGGGTAGATGGACGGAGATTACAGAACATACACAGATACAAAAAAGTTTAAGGAAATACTTGACTTTATTTTAATCGAAAACAACCACCTGACAAAAAAACACACAAAATTTTTGGTATGCCCATGGGCAACCCCATCTCCCCCACCATAGCAACATTGTACTAGACAAGATATTAGACAACGCAATACAAGACTTAGCCAAAAATAACATACACATCAAACATATATACAAGTACGTAGATGACATCATATGCATATTAAAAGAAAAGGATGCACAACACATACTTGACACACTCAATAAGCAACACATAAGAATACAATTTACAATGGAAAAGGAACTGAACAACAAAATTGCTTATCTTGACACGGAACTAACAAGAAATAGGAAAACATAGGATTCAAATGGTATACCAAGACGATCGCATCAAATAGGATTATGAGTTTCCACTCACACCAGCCAATGAACCAAAAAATAAACACTGCAAAAAACATGGTCAGAAAAGCATACACACTGAGCGACGAACAACACAGGCCCGAAATATATATAAAATTAAAATCTATATTATTAAAGAACAGCTACCCGGAACGATTAGTGGACAACATAATACTAGAAATCACAAACGAAAACAACAAAATCTTAAAAGAACAAAACGACAATTCGAACGAAGAAAAAATTAACCAATACGTGAGCATACCATATATAGAACATTTAACTAATAAACAAACACTCGCGAAAATTATGCCAGCTGATGCCACCAAACACCTAACATATGCATATAAAGCGCACAAAAATACACGTAGATTGTTTACGAATACGAAAGACAAGATCGACAAGGAACAACAACAAAACGTCATTTACCAAATCAGCTGCATGGGAAGAGAGGGAGAGCGATGTAACGGTGTCTATATCGGGACAACCAAGAGAGCGTTTGGAGCGAGACTCAACGAACACCGGGGATGCGAAAAAGGAAAATGACCACAGCTCTTGCACAGCACACAACAACAACAGGTCACACAGCTGACTTCGAAAACGCTAAACTGTTGGACATTGAACGGAGAGAGAGAACGAGACTGACGTTAGAAAGCTTACGAATACAACAAAGCAGCATGAACGCTGTGAACCACAAAGAAGACTTAGAACAGACAAACAACATTTATTCGACAGTAATAACAGATGACTGCAGCAGAAAACATGCAAAACGGACAAAAACGACCAACGTCGATAGAAAGTAGTGCAATTTTAAATTTATTTTTAATTTAAATGTGATGACAATGCTGTAAGGTTTTAGTGAAAAAGATAAATGTATGTATTCATAAGTGGTTGTTTTTAATATTTGTTTTTGTATTTTAATTATAAAAACACAAAATGTTATGCAGGCTCCCTGAAGAAGGCTTAATATAAGCCGAAACGACGTAGGAGAAAATTGATGGGGAAATAAACAAAACACCATCAAAAAACAACAACGGCCTTTTATTCCGATACAAATTATCTGCAAAAATTGTTAACAATGGGCCCAAAATCACAACACAAAAATATTGTATATCCACAAGTATTGCAAAATTAAACCGCATCCTTGAGCTTTTTAGAGTTTTTTTTTTGATAATTGAAAGGTTGAAAAACAAAAAAATTGAATATCCACAAGTATTGCAAAATAAAACTTATATGAAATGTATTCTTTGTTTTGTTTCTCATTTCTCAACCATTGAATCACAATGGGCCACTGCGCAGCGTGGCAGGGTACAGCTAGTTATGGATAAAGAACAAAAATATAAACAAACTTATTGATAGTAACATCGAACAGTAAGATTAAATATTTTGAACATTAAACATTGAATGACTTTTATTATGAAAGTTAAGACTAAGACTATGTATATGTATATAATTTTATTATCATTTTATTTTTAATTTTTATTTTATTTAATTATTTTTAAAGTGTGCTATAACCATACGTTTGAATTGGTGTGCGCCTCTTATGGATTTAAACACATTAGGAAGACTATTCCACAGTCGAACAGCATAAATATAAAATTGTTTTTCTGCACATGCTAACCTGGTTCTCAAGCAAATAAGATTTTTTACTCTTTGGGAGGAAGTATATTTTATGTTGTCAAATTAATACTCAGGCTTTTGTGTAAAGATTATTTTATGTAAAAAAATAAAAATTTTGACCTTAACCAACGACGACAAATTTAAGCCGAACAGTTTGTTGGCATAGCCCGTAACGTGGTCCATCCTTTTCAGACCATACACGTAACGAGTGTAACCACTTGGGGGGGGGAAATTATTGACAGGGTGTTGGCGAGTTTGTCAATAGCCTCCAATGAATCAGAGGAGTGATAGCGGAGTGGGACCCTATATTATACCGTAGCTCTTTCGGGGTGGGGTGGGTTTGGCTATCTCCTAGACTCTCGCTTACAATTTTTTATTAAGGATCCCTCCAGAAACTAAAATAAATACATCGCAAAATATCGTCCCGATGAATAGCAGAGAAAGCTTGGTGAGCTGTGTCTCCAGGACCGATAGGCATAAAAAAAACTTGAAACTTCTTTTATTATTGACTGGCATGTGCGGTGTCTGAAGCTGGAAGTCGACAACCGCTTTCCTTACCCTACCCAACCATGGACCTTAAATAGCGATATGTTTCTAAAGTCCCCAAAAAGAATATGCTACTACCGTTTATGTTACCATGTCAACAGGAACCAGATCCCTTAACAATGCATCCTGCAACTCATAATTAAATTCAATATCAATAAAATCAAATTCATTATCCCATGCATGGGCATTCAATTTATTTTACAAATATTTCTCGAAGAAAAACAATTATAATCCAAAATAATTGTGGCGTATTCCTTGTGCCATTTTTTTTTTATAATACGAAAATTATGAATTAAAAAAATAAAATTACTTGACCAGTATTGAATATCTATTCATGTTTCAACGTATATATAAACCTAAGTAATTGTATAATATTTTCCATCTTTTCTACGTAATTTATTTTAAATATGTATTGTAATGTGATTCTAAACTAGTCGAGTGTGATTATGCAACCAACGAAGTGAGCTTTTAATTTAACTTAAAATATTACAGGGTATTCAACAATATGTGCGTTTGAAGCTTATACAAAATTTCATTCCTAAATTGGTTGAGCTATATTTATTTTATTTTGGAGTGCTCGTTTTTACAAATCTTCATGTCTAAAATAGTTGTTTTAACTTTTGTTCGAAACTATGTTCGTGAAACCGAAACAGTTGGTCCACCCTAATTGGAACATATGCATAAATATAACTTAATAAAGGTCAATGTAAAAGTTGAAAGCTTTGGGCAGGAAAATTGGTAAATCAAAATGCTTAGAGAGCTTTGCTACTCTTTAGTTTTGTTTTTTTCTTATGTACTTACAGATGTTTGCTGCTCCGACGATGAAAGGCCTTCCAGCGAGAGAGGGTCCAACGTAGTTGTTTTTTTTTCTGTGTTTAGTTTTTTCAATTTTAATTAATTTTATATTTTGTTTACCGATTTGCCAAGCACAATAATAATGATATGTTTTTTTTTAAAGATATATATTTGACTAATAATTATGCATGTGTACGCTTCCTCTTCCTAATTTTAAGACTAATTTTACTATGTGTATGTATGTTTGCTTTACATACTGACAAAACAAGAGAGTGCCATGTGGATTCTAAGCTTTACGCAATTGTTCTCGATCGTTTTTTTTTTTTTTTTTTTTTTAATTAAGGTCTTGCACTGCACTTCTGACTTCAAAACTAATTATTAAATAAAAAAAATACTCTGCCGGTCTTCCTCGGTTTTCATCCTTCCTGCTCAAGAACTGGTATAGCTGCTCCAGAATTCCAAACTCAAGCTTGAACTTATGTGGGTATACGCTGCTTCGGTATCCCGTTTGTTGGCGAACAGCAACGAAAGCTACGCTTGCCCTTTTTATATTGCGAATAAGTGCGGGGCTGCACTGGACCAATTGCTGGACAAGATTTTGTCCGAAACGAATATAGACCCACGAGGCCTGAGCCCACGAGCGCCTTGCGACTCGGAGGTGCTTCTCTGATCGTAAATCCAATGCGAAGAATTGGGGCTGAACTGCATTATTCAGAGGTCACATGTGAGCGGGTATGAATGTGGTTGCGCCAGGCAATTTAATTTATTATAAAATGGGTTTGGCTTTGCAGATGCAAATTGGTGATCGAACGATTGATTTTAGCACCAACTTGTGCGTCGCGACCACGTGTAAATTTTTTTTTTCATCAGCGAAATAACTTGCGTCGATCCGTACTTCAAATGGAAAAAAAATCAAGAGAGCTATTCCCAATTTCCATGCGTTTTTATAGGAGTAATTTCCAAAGCTTTTTCATTGGAGATCATGAAGTTGGCTGTGATAAGGCTTAAAAGCTCTGGAATTAATCTCACTACTACGAGAGAGCATTCGAGCATCAAAGCTTTCTCTTCTAATGCAATTTATCGCAGGCGACAAAAATGTCAAGAACGAAATGCGATACAATTTTTCCCATTATTTAATACAATCACAAACGAACGTTACACGAGCCACACTATTAAAAGCCACGTTGAGCCTACGCTGACTAACAGCATCACAGCTGCCTTAAATTTCAATCCCATAAAAGACTATTGGTTATAGTACTGCCTTAGCAATAATCATTTTTGTTTGCACAGGAACATAATGCTGGGTTATTGACAATTGTCTAAGTGTGCCGTACATATTGCCCACCGCTTTGTTAATATGGTCATTCCACGACAGTGTCTTATTAAAGGTTATGCCGAGATTTTCTGCCTTATTTACAAGCTCAATTCCTACATTATCTATACTAAGCCTAGGAAAATTTTCAGTATTTAGGTTCTTCTTATAAATTACAAGACACTTAGACTTAGACGGATTAATACATAGACCATTATCACATGCCTATTTACTAACACTTAAGAGATCAATATTAAACAACTCAATACATTTATTTATTTGACTAAGTTTAGTACTCACATACAATTGGACATCATCAGCATACAATTGAACATAACAGTTAGACAGACATGACGGTAGATCGTTAATATAAATAGCAGAGATTGCAAGAAAGTCTCGAGACTTTCAGACTGTCTGAAAAAACTACTCTCATTGGGACATAATGCAAAAAGCGAGCGAGAAAACACAGTCATTTCTGTTTTTGATCAATGAGTGGAATGCTCGAGCAAAGAGAGTTTTTTTCGTTTTCGTTTTGCTCGTGTCTTCTGAGGAGAGTGTGAGGGTGAGCACAAACGCCAAAGTCTCTTTTGCGTATGTATGCGTCTTTTTTTGTGCACAATCAATCTTTTGTATACGCGCGTCGGTCTAGTTTGTTCACTGAGCTGTTATTAAATATTACTTACAAATAGTAATTTTACATATTTAATTGTTAGTTACAATGAATAGCGAAGAAAATAAAAAGTGCATTTGTTTTTTAAAAGTGACTCCGCAACAAACAAGTCAATATGCAACGCTTCCGAAAACACTTCGCTATTTTCATCATATTTGGATAACATGCAGTCGCTTAATCAAACGCACAAAGATCCAGCATCGGACAAATTAATTATGATTTACACAGAAATTGAAAATTTTATCGTTTCTTATGGCCGTTTACCAATACAATACGACATGAAGGAGTTCTATCAGTCAATGAAGTTCAAATCTCCATACCTAATTGAGCTCGCTCAAGTTGTACTGGCCATACCGGCAACTCAGGTGTCGGTCGAAAGATCATTTTCGGCGCTAAATTTTATACTTAATGAGAAGCGAAGCTCACTTAATCCAGAAAACATTAATTCATTACTAGTTGTTAAGCTTAATACTTAAGTTCGTTTGAAGAAAATGAAAATACATAAAAAAGTCAAAACACAAAATTGCATTCACACATAGTACAAACATGCATACGGAAAGACACTTTTTGCTTCCACTTTTAACATTTTGCTCAGTTGCGGAGGCTCTTTTGATGAGCAACGAAAATTTGTCTCTTCTCAAGTTGTTATTGCACGACTGTTTCGTGTGTTTGCTCAATGGAAAACACGAAACAGAGAACTCAAGAGAACAGAAAAAAAGTGTTTTGCTCAGAGAGAGACGGAGGGCGCGTTATTTTTTCTGTCTTTATGCTGAATGGAGGGCAATAAAAGAATGTGTTGAGCGTCATTTGCGAGCTCTGATAAATAGAGAATAGAAGCGGACCTAATATTGATCCCTGCGGAACACCACGGCGCACAATCAGCACGTCCGATGTTTTGTTCACGGAAACAACGGCTTGTCTTCGTTGCTTAAAATAGGAGGACATTAGTTTGGTGGCAGTTGTACTAAAATGGTACATTCTACATAGCTTGGTGAGTAGTATGTCGTGGTTCATCGTGCCAAAAGCTTTACTGAAATCAAGAAGCGTCAATAAGGTTACCTCGCTATTGTCCATTTTTAATCTAATATCCTCGACTACTTTTGCAATCGAAGTTGTGCAACTATGATTAGTCCGAATGCCAGACTGATGGTGGACAAGAAGTTTATTGGCGTTTAGAAAATTGTTGATTTGCTTGGCGATTAGATGCTCAAAAATTTTAGATAGGTATGGCAATATGGATAACGGTCGAAAGTCTGCGTTGGCCTTAGGAATAGGCAGAACTTTGGCAATTTTCCATTCATAAGGGAATGTAGAGGTGGTAATAGCAGTATTAAAAATATGCGTCAAGTGGCCTATTATAAAACGTAATAACAGTTTGACATATTAAGGGTTTATATCGTCCAAACCAATAGCATTGGATTTGATTTTTATACTCGTTACCGAAGGTAAAGAGTATATTGGTTTTGTGCAATGTCCGTCATGGTGTCTGTCCGTCTGTCCGTCCGTATGTGTGCAAGTTTTTTCCACACCCTTCAAGCTAGAGACTTGAAACTTTCCAATTCTTTGTACCTATGCTGGATAAAAACTGCATCAAAAGTTTGGATGCCATGACCACCAATAATTCCCTAGCCGCCGCCATCCGCCCCAACGCTTCGTCAAAAACTGGAATGCGTGTATCTTCCAGAGTTGTGGAGCTAGAGCCACCAGATTTGGTAGGAAGATAGCTGGCAGCAACACCCAAAAATCTTCATCAAAGTTTTGGAGCCACGCCAACCCATTCCATTCCCCATTCCCTTCTTTTCACAAACTTCGAGCTAGAGTCACCAAATTTAGTATGAAGAAAGCAATTGACATCCCACATAGATCTTCAGCAAACATTTGGATGCCACACCCACCCAATCCACCCCCTGCCCCCCTTTCCCCACTTTTACAAACTTTGAGCTAGAGTCACCAAATTTAATATGAAAATAGCAATTTCATTCCACAAAGATCTGCAAGAAAAATTTGGATGCAAAACTCACCCATACCGCCCCCAGCCCCCCTTTTCCCCACCTTTTACAAACTTCTAGCTAGAGTCACCAAATTTGGAAGGAAGATAGCTGGTGGTATCCCCATCTGCATCGGAGAATCTTTAAGGCAGCGTACTCCCCTGCCGCATCCGTACCCCATTGCAATCAGGCCTCTTATTACCGTTTTAATACTGGTAACGAGTATACCGCAGTCGGTTGCGTCCGACTGCAACGTTTCCACTTGTTTTATTAAAATTTTTCTGTTAATCATGAGATTTTTGACATATTTAATAATTTGTTGACCTAATTTCCATTCGATTAGTTGATTGACCATTGTGTGCACTCCAACTTTATCGAAAGCCTTTGAAAAATCAAGGGTGATGATTGAAGTGTGATTTTTTGTTTTTATGGATTTGGTTATAAGAGAATCCGTATAGAGAAGACTCTCTGCTACAGACTTGCCCTGCTTAAAACCAAATTTATTTGGATGGAGAAGACTATTTTTATTAACGAACCACCAAATTCGTTTTGCAATGATTTTGTCTAAAGTTTTTGCTATGCAGCAGTTAAGGGATATTGGTCGGTATGATGAGACTGTAGATTTTATTGAGTTTTGTTTTGGGATGGGTATAATTAGGCTGGTTTTATATTTTTGTGCTATGTAACAATTTAAAATATTATTGAAATGTTTTATTATTCTGTTTTGGAGTGATTGTGAGCTGTTTTTTATCATGGGGTAAGGGATTCTGTTAATGCCGGGCTTAGACCTTTTAAGATTTTAGGCTAGTTTTAAATTCAATGGCTGTGATTTCTTTTTCTATTAATTTAGCTGAGCTCGATATTGCATAGTTGTAGTTTAGGTTATTGTATTTGTGAAATTTGAAAGCGTTTGGGAATTGATTGTCGTCAGCGAGCTCTGACCATTAATTGGCGAAAATATCTGCTATGTCTTTCTTAGCTGTTACGGCCGAATTGTCAGCGGGATTTTGTAGACAGTGGATAGTCTTTATTGGGTTTAAGCCGCAGAAGCGTCTTATATTTGACCATAATTTGTCTGTTGGTGTGGATGGTTCTATTGTTGACGTAAATTTTTTAATTGCCTACGAAATAATGCATTTGCGCGTTTGTATTTGATTATGTTTTCGTTACTGATATGGCGTTTTAAACTTCTCCATGTTTTGTTTTTTTCTTTTCTGAGTTCGTTTAATGTTGAGTTCCACTATGGGACCTTGTGGTTGTGTTTGTTTGGAGATGTTTGGGCTATTGTGTTGTGCAGTGCGCACATAAGTATAATTTTGTTTATTAATGCTGCTTCTTTGTTTATATTGTTGCTTACTTGGAATTTTGTATTAATAGAGTGAGTGGCATTAGCAAAAGAATCCCAGTCGGTGTCTTTGGTTTTGAAATATGGTTGAGATATGTTTTCTATTTTTGGGTTGGGAAATAAGGAAATAAGGATGGGGAAGTGGTCGCTACCGCATAAGTCGTTGAAGATTTTCCATTCAGCGAATGGAGCAATTTGAGGTGAGCAGAATGATAGGTCTAGATGTGTAAAAGTGTTGTGAGCTGTGTAGTGTGTAGGTGAGTTGTCATTTAGTAGCATGTACCGTGCTTGCTCTATGAATTTAGCTAATATGTTGCCTCTTCTGTTGTTTTGTGGAGAACCCCAGTTAGAGTGCCAACTGTTGAAGTCTCCTGTTTTTATTGATAGGGTGTTGGAATGATTATACAAGTTTTCTAAACTTCTGCTTGAAAAAGATTTACTAGGGGGAATATATGAGGAAAATATTGAAAGTTTTTGTTTTGTTGATCAGAATAGCTGCTCCAAACCTATTGGATGCAGTGGATACTATTAATTTATAGTTGATAGGGATAGGTAGGTTAACATTGTGTAAAATGTGTGTTTCTTGAATAGTGATAATGTGTGGTTTATGTTTCTTAATTAATATCAGTAGCTCACTATAGTTATTCGTATAACCTTTGATGTTCAATTGGAGTATTTTCAAGGACATTTTGAGTTTTAATGAATTTTTATGGTTTGTTTTAAATGGATTCGCTGTCGCTGTTGTTTGAGCGTAGGTTCTTGTTTGGGGGTTTGGTTTTTGTTTTGGGGGGTTTAAAGTTAGTAGATAAGGGGCTAGACTTATCTTTAGTAAATATTCTTATTTTAAGCTCATCGCTGGGTTGCGACGAATAGGATTTATTTTCTGCGTTGTAACCGTCTGTTTCCATGTCTTCTGTTGCGATTTGATGTTGTTGCTTTTTTTGTTGCGGTATGGGCGCTGTTTCTGTATATCGTGCTGTGGTTGATTGTGTTGCAGTTGTGTTATGGCTGTATGTAGCTGGGGAGTTTCCTAGGGCAGCGGATTGTCTGTGCGTGTATTGGGTCTTGGATGATGCGTTGGTTGGTGTGTGAGTTGATGATGAGTGTGATGTTGAGTGTGCAGCTGTTTTCGCGTAAGTGTTTCCCAACTGTTGATTGTGTCTTTCGTGGTATATACCTAGTGCGGTTCTGTTGTCGACTTTTTCGGTGGTTTTTATTGCGGTCAATTCTTGTTGCTTGAGGAATGTGGGGCATTTTCGGTCGAGTGGGCTGTGTTGTTGGTCGATGTCAGGATTATTTCTGCAGTTTAGGCAGCTCTGTGTATTTTTGCAAGGCTCCACTTCGTTTGTGTGAGTTCCTTCTGAGCAATTTTTGCATGTTGTTTGGTTCTTGCAGATGGTAGCAGGGTGTCCAAAGCGAAGACAATTTTTGCATCGCAATGGGAGGGGGATATACGGTCGTACTCGGACGGTTTCGTAGCCAATGTTGATTGATTCTGGTAGTTTGTGTGTTGCGAATGTTATTGGGATAAGTCCAGTTTCTGTGAGTGAGTTGTCTTCTTGGTTGGTGTTATTTTGTTGCATTTTTAGAATTTTTTGTACTTCTGTTACGTTCTGTGTTTTTAATTCTTGTAAGATTTCGTTTTCACTTATGTTTCGCAGTTCATTGCAGTATATTACACCTTTAGTAAAGTTTAGTGTTTTGTGTTCTGTTGCGATTATGTTTATGTCTGTCATTTTAGTAAGTCTGAGTAGTTTTAAAGCTTGTAGTTTGTTTCTAGTTTTGATAAGGAGGGAGCCGTCTCTTGTTTTTTTGCAGGTTTCCACTTATCCACCGCAGGCATAGTCAATGGTTTTTTTTAATAACGAATGGCGACACTTTTTCGAACGATTCGTTGTCAATTCGTTTTAATACAATGTATTTGGGTTCGTTTAGTTGTGTGTAGTTGGTTTTTGTGATGAGTTTGCTTATATCAGGTGGTTCGTGCATGGTTGTTGTTCTTGGGCTCGAGCCCGACGTAACTGTTTGCGTGATGTGTTTGTTTTTGGTTTTTGTTTTGTTTTCGATTTTGTGTTTGAAGTTTGTTAGTCGCGCGTTTGCTGATAAGCTTTTGCGTTTGCGTAGCGGGGTTTTGTTCTGTTGCAGCACGTCTTATCTCCAGAGATGTTGAAGTGATACTGTATTAACAGATGTGTTTATTGTTCTTCATCGTCAAACTCAAATTCTAAATTACCATCAGAATCGTCAGTGGAGTCAGAATTTTCATTTTCTGTATTAGACGTGATTGTCTCATTGTTCTGGGGAGGTGGGCATTTTAAAAGACTTATTACGTCCGCCGGCAAGGGTTTTTTCTTTATTTTATGTTGCCTTTCATATAAGTGAATCAGAAGAATCCATAGCTCTATAAAAAACATAAACATAACATGACATAAAAAATATCAGCCAAATTGCTTAAACGACTATTTTTTCGGGCGTGTGATTTCCTATCGTTTTTATGGTACTTGTTTCTTGCTTCTGAAGCATTTTCTGCTAAACATCCAACCGGAACCAAAGAGGAGCTTATTATTTGCCAAGTATTAATATTTTATGTACCGACGCGTCGGTGACATTGGATACCAAGCATTAGTATTAACATGTAATAAAACAAATGGAAACGTTGCAGTCGGACGCAACCGACTGCGGTATACTCGTTACTAGTATTAAAACCGGTAAAAAGAGGCCTGATTGCAAAGGGGTACGGATGCGGCAGGGGTGTACGCTGCCTTAAAGATTCTCCGATGCAGATGGGGATGCCACCAGCTATCTTCCTTCCAAATTTGGTGACTCTAGCCTAAAGTTTGTAAGATGTTGAGAAACGGGGGGCTGGGGGCGGTATGAAATCGCGCGATTTTTTGTTACTAATTTTCATTATTTCTTAACGTTATAAGTAGTTTATTTAACTAAAAATTTAAATCTAATTAAAATTGAATATTTCAATTGCGTAAAAAAAATCGCGCGATTTTTTTGTTTACAAATTTTCAATATTTCTTAACGTTATAAATAGTTTCTGAAATAAAATTGTTGCCAGCATCCTTTCCCAAATAAATATTGCGATTGAATAATAATAAATTCATATTTTATTGGTAATGACATAACGCCCACGGGCGCTACGACACTTTGGGAGTGGGCGCTATGACACTTTTGAAAGTGTCATAACGCCCGTTGGCGTTATATTATTTCTTTCTGTTTTCTTCATTTTTTTGCTTTGTTACTTTTAACTAATTAAATAATAATTTTGTTTTAGTGACTAGTGCCTTAAATTTAAGTTTCTTGGAACTTGTAGCACTAAGATGTTAATTAATAAATAAACAAGTGGAAACGTCGCAGTCGGACGCAACCGACTGCGGCATACTCGATACAAGTATTCAAACCGTTAAAAAGAGGCCTGATTACAGAGGGGTACGGATGCGGCAGGGGTGTACGCTGCCTTAAAGATTTTCCGATGCAGGTGAGGATGCCACAAGCTATCTTCCTTACAAATTTGGTAACTCTAGCTCTAGAAATTTGTAAAAGGTGGGGAAAGGGGGGCTGGGGGGCGGTATGGGTAGTTGTGGCATCAAATTTTTTGATGCAGATCTTTGTGAAATGTCAATTGCTATCTTCATAGCAAATTTGGTGACTCTAGCTCAAAGTTTGTAAAATGTGGGGATAGGGGGGCAAGGGGCGGTATGGGTGGTAGTGGCATCAAAATTTTTGATGCAGATCTTTGTGGAATGTCAATTGCTATCTTCATACCAAATTTGGTGACCCTAGCTCAAAGTTTGAAAAAAGTGGGGAAAGGGGGGCTGGGGGCGGACTGGGTGGGCGTGGCATCCAAATTTGTGATGCAGATCTTTGTGGAATGCCAATTGCTATCTTCATACCAAATTTGGTGACTCTAGCTAAAAGTTTGTAACAAGTCGGGAAAGGAGGGCTGGGGGCGGTATGGGTGGACGTGGCATCCCAATTTGTGATGCAGATCTTTGCGGAATGTCAGTTGGTATATTCATACCAAATTTGGTGACTCTAGCTAAAAGTTTGTAAAAGGTGGGGAAAGGGGGGCGCAATGGGTGGGCGTGGCTCCAAAACTTTGATGCAGTTTTTGGAGGTTCGTTACCAGCTAGCTTTCTACCGAATTAAGAGGCTCTAGCTCCAAAACTCCGGAAGATACACGCATTCCCGTTTTTGACGAAGCGTTGGGGTGGATGGGGGCGGCTAGGACAGTATCTGTGGGCGTGGCATCCAAACTTTTGATGCAGTTTTTGGGGGGTCATCATCACCTATCTTGGCACCAAATTTGGTGGCTATAGCTCAAAAACTGAGGGAGATATAGGCTTTTTTGACTTTAAAATGCGGGGGGGTTGGGGGCGGAATGGGGGGCGTGGCTCCAAACGTTTTGATGCAGTTTTTTGGGGGTTGCTAGTAGCTATCTTCTTACCAATGTTGGTAGTTCTAGCTGTAAGGATGTGCGAAATATGTGGATTTATCGGTTTTGAGTTATCGAATTTATCGATTTGCCAGCCCCCCAGTTATCGTAGAACCCCCATCTTGACACTTTAATTTACTATCCCATAGAAAAAGAGAATTGGAAAGTTTCAAGTCTCTATCTTGAAGGGTGTGGAAAAAACTTGCAACCATACGGACGGACAGACGGACAGACACCATGACGGACATTGCACAAAACCAATATACTCTTTACCTTCGGTATCGAGTATAAAAATAAAAATAAGAGCGAAAAAGCTCAAGCCCAACACCACTTGTTTCACTCCCGCTCTCCCGCAGGCGATTGAGATTTTGTAAGCTGTCAACGCAGATAACATCTGCCGCTTCACTCTGTCTAACGTGAACGTGCGCTCGACGGCAGAACACAGCTGATAAGATCTTCTGTCTCTTCATCTGCATAGCTTGCTTAAATATAATATAATTATCTCTTGAAAGCTGCTCGTTTAGGTAAACGGGAGCATTTGTACGTGTGTCAAAGCCAAGCAGAGGAAGAGTTAGTTGAGTTTGATTTGTTCGCCGGTACTGGGCAGCAGCTCGTTGAAAATTAATTTTGTCTCGGAGACAATCAAATTTAATAATAATAACAGAGTCGACAACCGAATTTGCATTTAGCGACAGTCGGTCCCTGAAAATTTTCTTTAGCCTCAGTGCTGGGGTTACTCCTAGCGAGAAAGCTAGCGAGTTGAACGCTGACCGCAACTGCTCACCCTCCACATATGGGACTCCATGAAGGCGCATGTCATTAGCGGCACTGGCATTGGCTTGCACGGCTAGCTTTGCCGTAAACGTCTCCACTTGAGTCTGCAGCTCAGACGTCTGATTCGCTACTAAGCAGATTAAACAGAGTAAAACACCGTTCAAAAACACAAGAGAACAATATATAGTTAAGAGCACGCAAAAACACGACCGCCACCAATGCGAGACAACTTGTTCATGGGGCAATTTGACGTTTGAACTTGAAAAGGATAGGAATTATTGCTACCTTATAAACTCTGATTGAAAATACTCAGCAAATAGATCGGCCACAGCCTGACCAGAACTTGCTTTCTTATAATCAAGGTATACCGAGGATGGCAAGCCTGAAGATCTACGTTTTGAGTTAACAAATTTATAAAACTGTTTAGGATCACGAGAAAAGTTTAATCTACAACGATTGAGATAAATATTATAACAAGATGTGTTAACAGAAAGAAAATTATATTTTGCTTATAAATACAGAGATAAATCTAAAGTTGTTCCCGATTTTAAAAATTTTTATACTCGATACCGAAGGTAAAGAGTATATTGAGTTTGTGCAATGTCCGTCATGGTGTCTGTCCGTCTGTCCGTCTGTATGAACGCAAATTTTTTCCACACCCTTCAAGCTAGAGACTTGAAACTTTCCAATTCTCTTTATCTATGGGATAGTAAATTATAGTGTCAAGATGCGGGTTCTACGATAACTGGGGGGCTGGCAAATCGATAAATTCGATAGCTCAAAACCGATAAATCCACATATTTCGCACATCCTTACAGCTAGAACTACCAAATTGTTGAGAAGATAGCTAATACCAACCCTCAAAAAACTGCATCAAAAATTTTGGAGCCACGCCCACCCATTCCGCCCCCAGCCCCCCGCATTTTGAAGTCAGAAATGGCTATATCTTCCACAGTTTTTGAGCTATAGCCACCAAATTTGGTGCCAAGATAGGTGATGATGACCCCCCAAAAACTGCATCAAAAGATTGGATGCCACGCCCACCAATACCGCCCTAGCCACCCCCATCTGCCCAAACGCTTCGTCAAAAACGGGAATGCGTGTATCTTCCAGAGTTGTGGAGCTAGAGCCACCAAATTTGGTAGGAAGATAGCTGGCAACGATCCCCAAAAATCTGCATCATAGTTTTGGAGCCACGCCCACCCATTCCGCCCCCAGCTGCCCCGCATTTTGAAGTCAGAAAAGCCCATATCTTCCACAGTTTTTGAGCTAGAGTCACCAAATTTGGTGCCAAGATAGGTGATGATGACCCCCCAAAAACTGCATCAAAAGATTGGATGCCACGCCCACCAATACCGCCCTAGCCACCCCCATCTGCCCAAACGCTTCGACAAAAACGGGAATGCGTGTATCTTCCAGAGTTGTGGAGCTAAAGCCACCAAATTTGGTAGGAAGATAGCTGGCAACGATCCCCAAAAATCTGCATCATAGTTTTGGAGCCACGCCCACCCATTCCGCCCCCAGCCCCCCGCATTTTGAAGTCAGAAAAGCCTATATCTTCCACAGTTTTTGAGCTAGAGTCACCAAATTTGGTGCCAAGATAGGTGATGATGACCCCCAAAAACTGCATCAAAAGATTGGATGCCACGCCCACCAATACCGCCCTAGCCACCCCCATCTGCCCAAACGCTTCGTCAAAAACGGGAATGCGTGTATCTTCCAGAGTTGTGGAGCTAGAGCCACCAAATTTGGTAGGAAGATAGCTGGCAACGATCCCCAAAAATCTGCATCATAGTTTTGGAGCCACGCCCACCCAATCCGCCCCCAGCCCCCCGCATTTTGAAGTCAGAAAAGCCTATATCTTCCACAGTTTTTGAGCTAGAGTCACCAAATTTGGTGCCAAGATAGGTGATGATGACCCCCAAAAACTGCATCAAAAGATTGGATGCCACGCCCACCAATACCGCCCTAGCCACCCCCATCTGCCCCAACGCTTCGTCAAAAACGGGAATGCGTGTATCTTCCAGAGAAGTTGAGCTAGAGCCACCAAATTTGATAGGAAGATAGCTGGCAACGACCCCCAAAAATCTGCATCAAAGTTTTGGACCCAAGCCCACCCATTCCGCCCCCCTTTTCCCACCATTTACAAACTTTGAGCTAGAGTCACCAAATTTGGTATGAAGATAGCAATTGACATTCCACAAGGATCTGCATCAAAAATTTGGATGCCACGCCCACCAATACCGCCCCAGCTTCCCCTTTCCCCACATTTTACAAACTTTGCGCTAGAGTCTCCAAATTTGGTATGAAGATAGCAATTGACATTCCACAATGATCTGCATCAAAAATTTTGATGCCACGCTCACCAATACCGCCCCCAGCCCTCCTTTCCTTACATTTTACAAACTTTGAGCTAGAGTCACCAAATTTGCAGCGAAGACAGCTGGTGGCATCCCCATCTGCATCGGAGAATCTTTAAGGCAGCGTACACCCCAGCCTTATCCGTAGCAATCAGGCCTCTTTTTACCGGTATTAATACTTGTATCGAGTATACCGCAGTCGGTTGCGTCCGACTGCAACGTTTCCACTTGTTTTATAAGATTTTGTTTTCGGTTTTTCAATTTCGATAGTGCCCTCGTTAACTAAAGTGGTTTATTATCATTTGCAGAACAGGTGAGGGGAACTCAGATATCCAAAAGCGAATTCGAGGTCCTATAAAATATAGCAAAGGCAGTTTCTATATTACTACAAGAATAAAGGTGAAACCAATTAGTGTGATGAAACAGCTAAAACAGCGGTCAGTCAACGCGGAAATTGCCAATATGCAATTCTGCATTGGCAAGCAATTGCTGCGTTCACAATAACCCAATTTATATTGATATTACACATATGCAAACTAAGCTAGTTTTACCTATAAATATTGTTACTTTCATTAATAAAAAGTAGTTTTTTACTTTGTACCAACAAACCAAGTATTTTATGCTTACAAAACAAATATACTCAAACATTTTGGTGACCCCGACGAAGGACTCCACACAAGGATACTTCTACAAACGACGAAGGACTCCACAAAAGAATACTTCTACAAACGACGAAGGACTCCACACAAGGATACTTCTACAAACACAACAAAACAACAAAAACTCTCATAAAAAAATATCTCTACGCATGGGAAATACTTGCAGACGGGGAAATAATCCTAGAGATATTGCATCTAGGATATTAAACCGTCTGCTACTGCAACAAACCTGCAGTAACGATGTAAAGTCTCTAAAGGAGCTGAACATCACCACAATAGAGTCATTAGCTTCATTGAAGGGACTCGGCATTGATATCTCAACATGGGATCCAATAATCATTGCCATCCTATGAAACAAACTGGATGGCACAAACAAAACGCTCTATGAACAATCATTGCGTTATGCAAAAGAAATCCAGCCACTGGACACCGCACTCCAGTTCTTAGAACAGAGAGTTCGAGTCATGGCTACTGGAAAAAAGACATCTGGAAATATCAAGAAGGAGCCTAAAAACACAACGTGTGCTTCATCGTCAAGTGTACAAAAAGGATGTTGTTTAGAGGAGGCACTTTTTGTGTTCACCTATGCTCGAGCTGGTTCAGAAGGTTGGGAACCCGTTGCCATATATAAAACACATCCCCTTGAGTGCTTTGACTATGATAAGCAGTTGCGAGAATTGTTATCTATGCAATTAGATAAATTCGCATGTGCAAAGCTAAGACGAAGATTAGTGATGAGCAAGCAAGCGGCTTATAGCTAGGTTAAGTTTACGTTGGCTCGCTTTTCAGTTGTTTGCTGTCTGCTGCTGCCTCCGACATGCTCCCCCCGTTGGAAGTGCGAGGCTTTCAACCGACTTGGTTTCAAGGGGCAGTACAGCAATTTTGTTCACGACTCTTTTGACGGTACCAGTTGCAGTTTTTATTATTGCAACTCGCGAGACGCCATCTTCTCCAGATATAGTGCTCTCGATCCTGCCAAGATGCCATTGAATAGGCGGCACGTTGTCGTCCTTCAAAACAACTATGGAGTTGGGTACAAGATTGGGCATTGATGAGCGCCATTTGGAACGTTCTTGAAGCAGTGATAAGTAGCTGGTGCTCCATTTGCGCCAGAATGCCTGCTGCATTTGACAGACACGCTGCCAGCGACTAAGGCGATTGATTTCGAGATACGTTGTGTCTGGTTCTTCGATTGTGGCATATGGAGCTCTAATCAAAAAGTGACCAGACGTAAGAACTTCAAGATCATCAGGATTTTCTGAAATGGGACAAAGAGGTCGTGAGTTTAACATTGCAGAAATTTCGCATACAAGGGTTCGAAGCTCGTGAAAATTGAGGGCAGACTTTCCAACTAAGCGATAAAATTGGTGTTTGGCGGATTTGACCGCAGCCTCCCATAAGCCACCAAAATGAGGAGACCGAGGCAGAATAAAGTTCCATTTAATTCCACTTGAGAGGCAAGAGTTCGTAAGCTCCTTAATGTGAGGCTCGCTAAGAAAGAGTAGCCTCAGCTCGTTCAGTTCATTCCGCGCTCCAACAAAGTTAGTTGCGTTGTCTGACCATATTGAATTGGGCTTGCCTCTGATGCCGACAAATCGCCTCAATGCATCTATAAACGATGCGGTTGATAAATCCTCCACCAGTTCCAAATGTGTTGCTTTTGTAGAAAAACAAACGAATATTGCTATGTAGCATTTTGTGGGCGACTTATTCCTGACTTCTGACTTTATGAAGAATGGTCCACAAAAATCGATTCCAGTTGTAGAGAATGGGCGGCTGGGTTGCACTCGATCAGCTGGCAACGGGGCCATGATGTGCTCGAGAAGCTTGGGCTTCATGCGAACAGTACTGCAGACACGGTTTTTCGTCCGCCAATGGGCCAGAATCTCTGACGCAATATGGCCAACAAGCTTTGTGGTCCACAGTGTAGGAATTGGCGGTGAAAGTGATCAATGATAGCGCTGGTGACGGGGTGCTGAGCTGGCAAAATGATTGGGTGCCTAGCCTCGTAATCCAAAAATGAATTTTGTAAACGTCCTACAACGCGAACTAGCCCGCAACTGTCAATGATGGGGTTTAGCGAAATAAGCTTGGATTTCGATGATACGTCCCTTTTGTTAAGCAAATCCTTATGTTCATTGGCAAAGTGGACTATTTGAATTCCTTTGAGTAGGAGGTGTGTACCCGCCTTTAAGTCATCGACTGTCAGAGTGCCTTTGAAGCGCTCTTGAGCCTTTGTTTTAAGCTGCAAGAATCTGCTTATCTATATATATAAAAGAGTTTGTCCTGACTTGAATGGAAGAGCCACAGCCTAAACGAAAAGAGCTAGAAGGCTGAAATGTTCACACAATTTTCCATGCAGGTAGGAGGTGAGCACTAAGAAGGGAATTTTATTTTGGACAACTCCTTCAAGTACCTCCCATACGATTCGGAGCACTTTTTACCCATTTTAAAAAACAAATTACAATTACAACAAGTACCCATTCCACTACTGTCGTCGGATTGTCGCACAAGCTGAGGGTTTGATCGCGAGCGAGAATATAAAAACAAAACAAATGCGCAGTGACGCCTTCGCGTCGCACAAGCAAAGTCATAAAAAAAGTTTCTTACACTTGCAAAAAAGAAACGGATTTCCGCTTCTTAATGAATAAGTGCATACACAATTAAGTAACAATGCGCTTGAAAATAATTTTCATAATTACATGTACATGTATCACTTCGCACAGTGCACATTCTTTTTTTTTCAAATTTGTGTGCCTTTGACAATTGATTTACGACCCAAGTAGCGTTTTTTGTTGTTGTCAGTTTTGTTGTTGGGCCCGCACTGCTACTTTTTGTTGGTGTCATTGATTTTAAAAAAACAACAACAACATAACAAAACTTGGTGCGTCTAGAAAAATTTCCCACACCAGAATATGTTATGGGGGTGGATTCGCCTACTTGCTGCTTATATAACTTAGACAAAACGTAACACACTAACATATATTGATATATTATTGATATACAATTTCGAATAAGCAAAGGGCGTTCACATAAGCGCGTGTGTTGCTCTTATGATAATCAGATAATTTGAAATCTCGCTCCGATCATGCTCCTTTGTTGTTGCTCATTTACGTTCACTCTCTATTTTATGTGCGCGCTTTGCATGTCAATCATAAAGTTTAATAGCCCTAGCTCCTCCGCACACACTCTAAATTAAAGCTAAAGGCAATATACAATTCACTTAACTGCAGCCTCTTAGATATGTTTTGCATTGATTCAGTGCGTGTGAAGAAGGTAGCGATACTACGCTCTTTGTTTGACTTGCAGAGCGCGCGCATAGATAAGAGAGTTAGCCGAAATAGCCAACAACGAAGGCGCGATTTAAAAATAATTTGTCGTCTAGCGCCGAACATGAAGAGCGATGCGCGAGCGAATCTGAAAACAAGTAAGAAGGTTTTAGTCGAGAAATCCCGACTAAAAGATACCCTGAACCCGTGTATTAAAATGACATGCAGAAGTGAGTTTTTCTTGACTTTAACTTTAATATAAAATATCTCCAGTGTTTCTTAACCGATTTGGATCAAATTTTCATGGAAGTTATAAAGGTATCCATAGTTTCAACTTCTATTTTTAAACTTTGACTGCGTACACACGGTGCCTTTTTAACGCTGCAACTTTGGGCTTGTAGGCAAGGGAGGTGAGGAAAGCAGTGTTGGTAAAAAGTTGCACTATGACGAAGACGTGCAACTCTTAACGTGCGTTCCCTTTTGTGATTATTCCGATTTGTTGCCTGCAGGTCTGTAATTTTCATTAATCACTTGGCTTCACGGTTGTTTAATTCGATAATTATTTCCAATTACGGTTATATGTTGTTTTTGTTCAAAGTTACAAAGCATAAAAGAAAGTATGTGGACTCAAGCGTGGACGCTCTGTGCAATTTGAGCTATAAACCGATAATCAAAATATATCAGTGCGGCACAATCGAAAATTTTATCGAAAAGAAGCAGCAACTAAAAAGCATCGTGTGTGTGTGAGTTGCAACTCGAAGCAATTTTCAAAAGAAAATCAACAAGAATGCATGCGTTAAAACAGCACCGTGTGTACGCAGTCTTTCTTAATTCGAGATTTTTTCGTTATCGATTCCATATGTATATCGAAAGCAAGAATAGTTATCGATAGTTTGAAATAAAGTTGATCTGCTTATGGCTTAGGGGAAGTTATGTTCCAAATTTGAAGTCTCTAGCTCTTTTAGTCTTTGAGATTGACATATATTGATTGATTCATACATACGGACGAACGGACGGACGGGCGGACAGACGGACAGAAGGACAGAAGGT